>JAJJWW010004488.1:0-600000 GCA_023531295.1 Papaver armeniacum
GGCAATCATTTATATGATGAAGGATTACAAATATTATGTGGAAAAGGAGATGAGAATAAGAAGAATTGTATGTTCATGTATGACGATGACGACCTTCGGATTTCCGTGTCGTCACATGATTGCGAGGTACCAACAAGGAATTCCTTTTGAAATCATTGATCCATTTTGGAAGCAACTAACTTTCAAACCACCCCAACCGAAGAACCACTCGAATTCTTTGTGGAGACGAATATTGGAAGATAAATCATCGAGAAATACGCAAAAAAGGATGGTTTGGGATGAAAAGTTTTGATGTACGACTTAAAACTAGCCGCTAACCCATATGGTACCGGTCAGAGAACCAACGGTGCTACCGCCGACGGGTAGACCACCTACCAACATGGATAGGAAGGAAGAAAGGAACGAGTTTAAGGTTGCAATGAGAACCGGAAAAAACCCGTTATTGAGTCATAAAAGAATCTTTTCTCAACATGAGCGTGAAGACGCTAAATATGAAGAGGCGAAGGTTCCAAAGAAAAGGGGTCGACCGAAGAAGGGGGAAAGCGGGACAAGTAGCGCTCAAGCCAAGACAAATGTTTCAAAAGTTCCTTCACAAATTTAGAATGAAGAGGCACCGGCTAAGAGGAAAAGGGGTCGATCAAAGAAGAGGGAAAGCGGGACAAGTAGCGCACATATGGTCCTTCAAATGTTCCAATCTCTCCTTCGCAACATGAGGGTCAATCGATCCTTCTCAAGAAAGTCAAGCGCCAAACAATCTAATTGTTCCTTCCAAGAGACTCAAGAGAATACAACACGAGTATCAAGGATACGTGCATGGAATGGACAAAAGAAAGACAAATGGGTTCTATGGTGACTATAAGAGCCGCTCTTGGTGATGGAAGCACGCCTAGGGATGAACACGATGGACCCCATCGAACGTGTTACCATATTCGAGAGTATTACTCGAAACTTCTGAAATCGTTAAGCCCTATATGTTATCTACCGACGACGTGGATGCGGATGGGAATTGTGGTTATCATGTTGCGTCGAACAAATAGGCCATATAAGTTTGGCGGACAATGAGAACCTAACCCAATGTCAATGTCAATACTTTAGAAAGATATTGATGGCCTTGCGCTTACAAGAAGACAAGGAATTTTACATCTCGATGATGAAGGAAGGAAAAACAAGACAAGACAAAGAAGTGACTTTTGAAAAAATGGCTGCTAGAGTACAAGGGCAAAATGGGAATGGACCAATTACCCGACAGTATTAGATGCGTATGCCTCTATGTGGTCATCTCTTGATGAAAACGTGGAGTTGCATTGTTTGTCTATTTGGTAAGGGATCATGCTATACATACGCACCAAAATACACCATTTGGGATGAATCGCTTAAGGATCGGAGAATTGTTTTATTCAACAATAACAACATACATTATATCGGTCTTAGATTACGTGATGATTGTCCATTGCCACCGGTATATGGGTTTCATGAGGTCTCGGAGGTCACCAAGGAGTGGCTAAATCATACGATCCCAACATGAGGCGATTGTAGGATCAATTCAATGGTCTACATTTGTTGGAATGAGTATTTTCCTTATGTTAAAAACTTGATCTATCGGATGCTTATATTTTGTCGCTTTTTCTTATATTATATTTTGCAAACTTGAACCAAGCTTAATGAATGAAAGTGGTTAATTTTTTTGGGTACCTTGGACTCATGAAATTTGTGACAAAATCGGACTTTAATACGTTTATAAAGTCCGATTTTGGAGGAAGTTTTCTTGATTTTTCGAATCGGTTTATATGGACGCTAATATAATCCAATTGTTGGAAGAAAAAGTTCTGAGAGATTTTAACTCAATAATGGATTACATATGGTCCAATATGATCGATCACGAAACCAACCAGTTAATGTGTGTATTAGTGTAAACCGATTATAGTTGATGTTCATCATCCACTTTTGAGAATCGGTTTATGAGTTCACATTATAATCCGATTTTGGACACAAACGGATTAGTAAGGTGCGCCTATAAACCGATTTAAGTGATGAGAAAAATTTAATGAGTGAATTTTTAAGATTTAGAGATAAATCATTAGAGAGTACCACTTATAATGAATGGTTTAAAGGGATTTAACTCAATTACTTGAATTGTCTGTTTTGGGTTTTTTTTTTCTTCAAAAACAATCAAGAAATTAGATTTCAATTGTTGTTTGTGATAGATTTCAATTGTTGTTTGTGATTGATTAGGATTTAGTTTTGACTTTGATGGAAATTGAAAAAAAAAGAGTTTTGATTAATGATTTTTGTAATCTTTAATTAAGTTATGATTTGGTATCTTGTATTTGTGTTAGAATAATTAAGGTTTCTTTAAGGGTTAATTTAGTATTTTTATAATCTTTTAGGCACCCCTTATCATTTTCTATTGGGTAGATTAAGAAATCCATAGGCCCCAATTAAGTGGCATAGGCCCCAATTTAGCCTGGTAAATTTTTCCCTTGAAGATTTTATGGAATGGAGTAGTTTGTGGATATTTATTATGTTGTTGATAATTTGTCTCATAGACAAGAAGGCCTGATTTGGTTCACTAGTTTAATAAGAATGATATCTTGGGCACCATTTTTTTTCTTTTTTTCTGGGACCATTATCCCTGTTTTACTAAGTCATTATAAAGTAAAATTTGACAACCCATATCTATATTTTTCTCAATGAACAAAATACCCTTTTTAATTTATTATTAGTAGTGAAGTTAATTAAGATAATATATTATCTCTATTAGATTATATACTTGGTTTAGTATTAGTGTAAAAGAATTAAGATTAAATATCATTTGAAAGAAGTGGGAAAACTTTTCCAAAAACTAGGTTTCGAGATTATTATATTTAAAATGACCGATTTGAATTCCAATTTTGAGGAATGTCAATCATCTTCATAACGATCCAAAGTAATGAGTGATTGTGAAAATGAGAACTGAAGGTTAAATCGTCCATGATTTATAGGTTCTGGATAGGAAAATGAAAGTACATGTAGCCGAACAATCTCTTTATTGGAGTTTCCGACTAGGTTTGGCTAGAAAAAAAGAAAAGTAGTCGAACTTCCTCTTTAATGATGTGTAGACTAATTTTAGCTTGGAAAATTGTAAAACAACTAGCCTAATGTCCATTTTGTGTTGGGAAAAATATCGTTTGGTCCTTTTTTAGGTGGACCCATGTCTATTTGGTCCTTTAGGAAAAGGCCTTTCTTTGTTTTGGTCCATAATTATTTAAAAATATTAAACTGACAAAAGTACCCTTCTGTATTAATTTTTACTTATTTTCTTGTAGCAGTTCATTCCAAAAATGAAGTCCATATAAAAACCTAAAAAAACAGAGTTCAATCGAAATGAAAGTCTCTATAAAAACCTAAAAAACAGACTTCATTAAAAGAAGTCCATATAAAAACCTAAAAAACGAGTTCATTCGAAATGAAGTCCATATAAAAACTAAAAAAAACATCACAATCTACAAGAATTACCATTGGTTGATTAGACGTTTAAACTATAGGGTGTCTGTTTTGGGCAATCATTTATATGATGAAGGATTACAAATATTATGTGGAAAAGGAGATGAGAAGAAGAAGAATTGTATGTTCATGTATGACGATGACGACCTTCGGATTTCCGTGTCGTCACATGATTGCGAGGTACCAACAAGGAATTCCTTTTGAAATCATTGATCCATTTTGGAAGCAACTAAATTTCAAACCACCCCAACCGAAGAACCACTCGAATTCTTTGTGGAGACGAATATTGGAAGATAAATCATCGAGAAATACGCAAAAAAGGATGGTTTGGGACGAAAAGTTTTGATGTACGACTTAAAACTAGCCGCTAACCCATATGGTACCGGTCAGAGAACCAACGGTGCTACCGCCGACGGGTAGACCACCTACCAACATGGATAGGAAGGAAGAAAGGAACGAGTTTAAGGTTGCAATGAGAACCGGAAAAAACCCGTTATTGAGTCATAAAAAAAATCTTTTCTCAACATGAGCGTGAAGACGCTAAATATGAAGAGGCGAAGGTTCCAAAGAAAAGGGGTCGACCGAAGAAGGGGGAAAGCGGGACAAGTAGCGCTCAAGCCAAGACAAATGTTTCAAAAGTTCCTTCACAAATTTAGAATGAAGAGGCAGAGGCTAAGAGGAAAAGGGGTCGATCAAAGAAGAGGGAAAGCGGGACAAGTAGCGCACATATGGTCCTTCAAATGTTCCAATCTCTCCTTCGCAACATGAGGGTCCAATCGATCCTTCTCAAGAAAGTCAAGCGCCAAACAATCTAATTGTTCCTTCTCAAGAGACTCAAGAGAATACAACACGAGTATCAAGGATACGTGCATGGAATGGACAAAGAAAGACAAATGGGTTCTATGGTGACTATAAGGGAGCTCTTGGTGATGGAAGCACGCCTAGGGATGAACACGATAGACCCCATCGAACGTGTTACACCATATTCGAGGAGTATTACTCGAAACTTCCTGAAATCGTTAAGCCCTATATGTTATCTACCGACGACGTGGATGCGGATGGGAATTGTGGTTATCATGTTGCGTCGGAACAAATAGGCCATATAAGTTTGGCGGACAATGAGAACCTAACCCAATGTCAATGTCAATACTTTAGAAAGATATTGATGGCCTTGCGCTTACAAGAAGACAAGGAATTTTACATCTCGATGATGAAGGAAGGAAAAACAAGACAAGACAAAGAAGTGACTTTTGAAAAAATGGCTGCTAGAGTACAAGGGCAAAATGAGAATGGACCAATTACCCGACAGTATTAGATGCGTATGCCTCTATGTGGTCATCTCTTGATGAAAACGTGGAGTTGCGTTGTTTGTCTATTTGGTAAGGGATCATGCTATACATACGCATCAAAATACACCATTTGGGATGAATCGCTTAAGGATCGGAGAATTGTTTTATTCAACAATAACAACATACATTATATCGGTCTTAGATTACGTGATGATTGTCCATTGCCACCGGTATATGGGTTTCATGAGGTCTCGGAGGTCACCAAGGAGTGGCTAAATCATACGATCCCAACATGAGGCGATTGTGCCGGATCAATTCAATGGTCTACATTTGTTGGAATGAGTATTTTCCTTATGTTAAAAACTTGATCTATCGGATGCTTATATTTTGTCGCTTTCTTATATTATATTTTGCAAACTTGAAACAAGCTTAATGAATGAAAGTGGTTAATTTTTTTGGGTACCTTGGACTCATGAAATTTGTGACAAAATCGGACTTCTAATACGTTTATAAAGTCCGATTTTGGAGGAAGTTTGCTGCGGATTTTTCAGAATCGGTTTATATGGACGCTAATATAATCCAATTGTTGGAAGAAAAAGTTACAGAGATTTTTAACTCAATAATCGGATTACATATGGTCCAATATGATCCGATCCTGAAACCAGAATCAGTTAATGTGTGTATTAGTGTAAACCGATTATAGTTGATGTTCATCACATCCACCCAGAATAATCGGTTTATAGGTTCACATTATAATCCGATTTTGGACACAAACGGATTAGTAAGGTGCACCTATAAACCGATTCTGGGCGGATTTTCAGAAAATTTAATGAGTGAATTTTTAAGATTTAGAGATAAATCATTAGAGAGTACCACTTAGAATGAATGGTTTAAAGGGATTTAACTCAATTACTTGAATTGTCTGTTTTGGGGTTTTTTTTCTTCAAAAACAATAAAGAAATTAGATTTCAATTGTTGTTTGTGATAGATTTCAATTGTTGTTTGTGATTGATTAGGATTTAGTTTTGATTTTGATGGAAATTGAAAAAAAAAAGAGTTTTGATTAATGATTTTTGTAATCTTTAATTAAGTTATGATTTGGTATTTGTATTTGTGTTAGAATAATTAAGGTTTCTTTAAGGGTTAATTTAGTATTTTTATAATCTTTTAGGCACCCCTTATCATTTTCTATTGGGTAGATGAAGAAATCCATAGGCCCCAATTAAGTGGCATAGGCCCCAATTTAGCCTGGTAAATTTTTCCCTTGAAGATTTTATGGAATGGAGTAGTTTGTGGATATTTATTATGTTGTTGATAATTTGTCTCATAGACAAGAAGGCTGATTTGGTTCACTAGTTTAATAAGAATGATATCTTGGGCACCATTTTTTTTTTCTTTTTTTTCTGGGACCATTATCCCTGTTTTACTAAGTCATTATAAAGTAAAATTTGACAACCCATATCTATATATTTTTCTCAATGACCAAAATACCCTTTTTAATTTATTATTAGTAGTGAAGTTAATTAAGATAATATATTATCTCAAATGACATTAGATTATATACTTGGTTTAGTATTAGTGTAAAAGAATTAAGATTAAATATCATTTGAAAGAGAAGTGGGAAAACTTTTCCAAAAACTAGGTTTCGAGATTATTATATTTAAAATGACTGATTTGAATTCCAATTTTGAGGAATGTCAATCATCTTCATAACGATCCAGTAATGAGTGATTGTGAAAATGAGAACCTTCAAAGGTTAAATCGTCAAAGCAGTTTATAGGTTCGGATAGGAAAATAGAAGTACATGTAGCCGAACAATCTCTTTATTGGAGTTTCCGACTAGGTTTGGCTAGAAAAATAGAAGAAGAGGTAGTCGAACTTCCTCTTTAATGATGTGTAGACTAATTTTAGCTTGGAAAATTGTAAAACAACTAGCCTAATGTCCATTTTGTGTTGGGAAAAATATCGTTTGGTCCTTGTTTAGGTGGATCCATGTCTATTTGGTCCTTTAGGAAAAGGCCTTTACTGTTTGGTCCATAATTATTTAAAAATATTAAACCGACAAAAGTACCCATTCAGTATTAATTTTTACTTATTTTCTTGTATGAGTTCATTCAAAAATGAAGTCCATATAAAAACCTAAAAAAACGAAATGAAGTTCAATCAGTTAAATGAAGTCTCTATAAAAACCTAAAAAAAACAGACTTCATTCCAGAAATGAAGTCCATATAAAAACCTAAAAAACAGAGTTCATTCCAGAAATGAAGTCCATATAAAAACTAAAAAAAAAACATCACAATCTACAAGAATTACCATTGGTTGATTAGACGTTTAAACTATAGGGTGTCTCACTAGGCAATCATTTATATGATGAAGGATTACAAATATTATGTGGAAAAGGAGATGAGAAGAAGAAGAATTGTATGTTCATGTATGACGATGACGACCTTTGGATTTCCGTGTCGTAACATGATTGCGAGGTACCAACAAGGAATTCCTTTTGAAATCATTGATCCATTTTGGAAGCAACTAACTTTCAAACCACCCCAACCGAAGAACCACTCGAATTCTTTATGGAGACGAATATTGGAAGATAAATCATCGAGAAATACGCAAAAAAGGATGGTTTGGGACGAAAAGTTTTGATGTACGACTTAAAACTAGCCGCTAACCCATATGGTACCGGTCGGAGAACCAACGGTGCTATGGCCGACGGTAGACCACCTACCAACATGGATAGGAAGGAAGAAATGAACGAGTTTAAGGTTGCAATGAGAACCGGAAAAAACCCGTTATTGATTCATAAAAGAATCTTTTCTCAACATGAGCGTGAAGACGCTAAATATGAAGAGGCGAAGGTTCCAAAGAAAAGGGGTCGACCGAAGAAGGGAGAAAGCGGGACAAGTAGCGCTCAAGCCAAGACAAATGTTTCAAAAGTTCCTTCACAAATTTAGAATGAAGAGGCACCGGCTAAGAGGAAAAGGGGTCGATCAAAGAAGAGGGAAAGCGGGACAAGTAGCGCACATATGGTCCTTCAAATGTTCCAATCTCTCCTTCGCAACATGAGGGTCCAATCGATCCTTCTCAAGAAAGTCAAGCGCCAAACAATCTAATTGTTCCTTCTCAAGAGACTCAAGAGAATACAACACGAGTATCAAGGATACGTGCATGGAATGGACAAAGAAAGACAAATGGGTTCTATGGTGACTATAAGAGCCGCTCTTGGTGATGGAAGCACGCCTAGGGATGAACACGATAGACCCCATCGAACGTGTTACACCATATTCGAGGAGTATTACTCGAAACTTCCTGAAATCGTTAAGCCCTATATGTTATCTACCGACGACGTGGATGCGGATGGGAATTGTGGTTATCATGTTGCGTCGGAACAAATAGGCCATATAAGTTTGGCGGACAATGAGAACCTAACCCAATGTCAATGTCAATACTTTAGAAAGATATTGATGGCCTTGCGCTTACAAGAAGACAAGGAATTTTACATCTCGATGATGAAGGAAGGAAAAACAAGACAAGACAAAGAAGTGACTTTTGAAAAATGGCTGCTAGAGTACAAGGGCAAAATGGGAATGGACCATTGCCGACAGTATTAGATGCGTATGCCTCTATGTGGTCATCTCTTGATGAAAACGTGGAGTTGCGTTGTTTGTCTATTTGGTAAGGGATCATGCTATACATACGCATCAAAATACACCATTTGGGATGAATCGCTTAAGGATCGGAGAATTGTTTTATTCAACAATAACAACATACATTATATCGGTCTTAGATTACGTGATGATTGTCCATTGCCACCGGTATATGGGTTTCATGAGGTCTCGGAGGTCACCAAGGAGTGGCTAAAACATACGATCCCAACATGAGGCGATTGTGCCGGATCAATTCAATGGTCTACATTTGTTGGAATGAGTATTTTCCTTATGTTAAAAACTTGATCTATCGGATGCTTATATTTTGTCGCTTTCTTATATTATATTTTGCAAACTTGAACCAAGCTTAATGAATGAAAGTGGTTAATTTTTTTGGGTACCTTGGACTCATGAAATTTGTGACAAAATCGGACTTCTAATACGTTTATAAAGTCCGATTTTGGAGGAAGTTTGCTGCGGATTTTTCAGAATCGGTTTATATGGACGCTAATATAATCCAATTGTTGGAAGAAAAAGTTACAGAGATTTTTAACTCAATAATCGGATTACATATGGTCCAATATGATCCGATCCTGAAACCAGAATCAGTTAATGTGTGTATTAGTGTAAACCGATTATAGTTGATGTTCATCACATCCACCCAGAATCGGTTTATAGGTTCACATTATAATCCGATTTTGGACACAAACGGATTAGTAAGGTGCACCTATAAACCGATTCTCGGGGATTTTTTGAGGAAAATTTAATGAGTGAATTTTTAAGATTTAGAGATAAATCATTAGAGAGTACCACTTAGAATGAATGGTTTAAAGGGATTTAACTCAATTACTTGAATTGTCCTGTTTTGGGGTTTTTTTTCTTCAAAAACAATAAAGAAATTAGATTTCAATTGTTGTTTGTGATAGATTTCAATTGTTGTTTGTGATTGATTAGGATTTAGTTTTGATTTTGATGGAAATTGAAAAAAAAAAAGAGTTTTGATTAATGATTTTTGTAATCTTTAATTAAGTTATGATTTGGTATTTGTATTTGTGTTAGAATAATTAAGGTTTCTTTAAGGGTTAATTTAGTATTTTTATAATCTTTTAGGCACCCCTTATCATTTTCTATTGGGTAGATGAAGAAATCCATAGGCCCCAATTAAGTGGCATAGGCCCCAATTTAGCCTGGTAAATTTTTCCCTTGAAGATTTTATGGAATGGAGTAGTTTGTGGATATTTATTATGTTGTTGATAATTTGTCTCATAGACAAGAAGGCTGATTTGGTTCACTAGTTTAATAAGAATGATATCTTGGGCACCATTTTTTTTTTCTTTTTTTTCTGGGACCATTATCCCTGTTTTACTAAGTCATTATAAAGTAAAATTTGACAACCCATATCTATATATTTTTCTCAATGACCAAAATACCCTTTTTAATTTATTATTAGTAGTGAAGTTAATTAAGATAATATATTATCTCAGCGACATTAGATTATATACTTGGTTTAGTATTAGTGTAAAAGAATTAAGATTAAATATCATTTGAAAGAGAAGTGGGAAAACTTTTCCAAAAACTAGGTTTCGAGATTATTATATTTAAAATGACTGATTTGAATTCCAATTTTGAGGAATGTCAATCATCTTCATAACGATCCAGTAATGAGTGATTGTGAAAATGAGAACCTTCAAAGGTTAAATCGTCAAAGCAGTTTATAGGTTCGGATAGGAAAATAGAAGTACATGTAGCCGAACAATCTCTTTATTGGAGTTTCCGACTAGGTTTGGCTAGAAAAATAGAAGAAGAGGTAGTCGAACTTCCTCTTTAATGATGTGTAGACTAATTTTAGCTTGGAAAATTGTAAAACAACTAGCCTAATGTCCATTTTGTGTTGGGAAAAATATCGTTTGGTCCTTTTTTAGGTGGACCCATGTCTATTTGGTCCTTTAGGAAAAGGCCTTTACTGTTTGGTCCATAATTATTTAAAAATATTAAACTGACAAAAGTACCCTTCTGTATTAATTTTTACTTATTTTCTTGTAGCAGTTCATTCCAAAAATGAAGTCCATATAAAAACCTAAAAAAACAGAGTTCAATCCAGAAATGAAGTCTCTATAAAAACCTAAAAAAAACAGACTTCATTCCAGAAATGAAGTCCATATAAAAACCTAAAAAACAGAGTTCATTCCAGAAATGAAGTCCATATAAAAACTAAAAAAAAACATCACAATCTACAAGAATTACCATTGGTTGATTAGACGTTTAAACTATAGGGTGTCTCACTGGGCAATCATTTATATGATGAAGGATTACAAATATTATGTGGAAAAGGAGATGAGAAGAAGAAGAATTGTATGTTCATGTATGACGATGACGACCTTCGGATTTCCGTGTCGTCACATGATTGCGAGGTAACAACAAGGAATTCCTTTTGAAATCATTGATCCATTTTGGAAGCAACTAACTTTCAAACCACCCCAACCGAAGAACCACTCGAATTCTTTGTGGAGACGAATATTGGAAGATAAATCATCGAGAAATACGCAAAAAAGGATGGTTTGGGACGAAAAGTTTTGATGTACGACTTAAAACTAGCCGCTAACCCATATGGTACCGGTCAGAGAACCAACGGTGCTACCGCCGACGGGTAGACCACCTACCAACATGGATAGGAAGGAAGAAAGGAACGAGTTTAAGGTTGCAATGAGAACCGGAAAAAACCCGTTATTGAGTCATAAAAGAATCTTTTCTCAACATGAGCGTGAAGACGCTAAATATGAAGAGGCGAACGTTTAGAATGAAGAGGGAAAGCGGGACAAGTAGCGCTCAAGCCAAGACAAATGTTTCAAAAGTTCTTTCACAAATTTAGAATGAAGAGGCACCGGCTAAGAGGAAAAGGGGTCGATCAAAGAAGAGGGAAAGCGGGACAAGTAGCGCACATATGGTCCTTCAAATGATCCAATCTCTCCTTCGCAACATGAGGGTCCAATCGATCCTTCTCAAGAAAGTCAAGCGCCAAACAATCTAATTGTTCCTTCTCAAGAGACTCAAGAGAATACAACATGAGTATCAAGGATACGTGCATGGAATGGACAAAGAAAGACAAATGGGTTCTATGGTGACTATAAGGGCCGCTCTTGGTGATGGAAGCACGCCTAGGGATGAACACGATAGACCCCATCGAACGTGTTACACCATATTCGAGGAGTATTACTCGAAACTTCCTGAAATCGTTAAGCCCAATATGTTATCTACCGACGATGTGGATGCGGATGGGAATTGTGGTTATCATGTTGCGTCGGAAAAAATAGGCCATATAAGTTTGGCGGACAATGAGAACCTAACCCAATGTCAATACTTTAGAAAGATGATGGCCTTGCGCTTACAAGAAGACAAGGAATTTTACATCTCGATGATGAAGGAAGGAAAAACAAGATAAGACAAAGAAGTGACTTTTGAAAAAATGGCTGCTAGAGTACAAGGGCAAAATGGGAATGGACCAATTACCCGACAGTATTAGATGCGTATGCCTCTATGTGGTCATCTCTTGATGAAAACGTGGAGTTGCGTTGTTTGTTTATTTGGTAAGGGATCATGCTATACATACGCACCAAAATACACCATTTGGGATGAATCGCTTAAGGATCGGAGAATTGTTTTATTCAACAATAACAACATACATTATATCGGTCTTAGATTACGTGATAATTGTCCATTACCACCGGTATATGGGTTTCATGAGGTCTCGGAGGTCACCAAGGAGTGGCTAAAACATACGATCCCAACATGAGGCGATTGTGCCGGATCAATTCAATGGTCTACATTTGTTGGAATGAGTATTTTCCTTATGTTAAAAACTTGATCTATCGGATGCTTATATTTTGTCGCTTTCTTATATTATATTTTGCAAACTTGAACCAAGCTTAATGAATGAAAGTGGTTAATTTTTTTGGGTACCTTGGACTCATGAAATTTGTGACAAAATCGGACTTCTAATACGTTTATAAAGTCCGATTTTGGAGGAAGTTTGCTGCGGATTTTTCAGAATCGGTTTATATGGACGATAATATAATCCAATTGTTGGAAGAAAAAGTTACAGAGATTTTTAACTCAATAATCGGATTACATATGGTTCAATATGATCCGATCCTGAAACCAGAATCAGTTAATGTGTGTATTAGTGTAAACCGATTATAGTTGGTGTTCATCACATCCACCCAGAATCGGTTTATAGGTTCACATTATAATCCGATTTTGGACACAAACGGATTAGTAAGGTGCACCTATAAACCGATTCTGGGCGGATTTTCAGAAAATTTAATGAGTGAATTTTTAAGATTTAGAGATAAATCATTAGAGAGTACCACTTAGAATGAATGGTTTAAAGGGATTTAACTCAATTACTTGAATTGTCTGTTTTGGGTTTTTTTTTCTTTAAAAACAATAAAGAAATTAGATTTCAATTGTTGTTTGTGATAGATTTCAATTGTTGTTTGTGATTGATTAGGATTTAGTTTTGACTTTGATGGAAATTGAAAAAAAAAGAGTTTTGATTAATGATTTTTGTAATCTTTAATTAAGTTATGATTTGGTATTTGTATTTGTGTTAGAATAATTAAGGTTTCTTTAAGGGTTAATTTAGTATTTTACAATCTTTGAGGCACCCCTTATCATTCTCTATTGGGTAGATGAAGAAATCCATAGGCCCCAATTAAGTGGCATAGGCCCCAATTTAGCCTGGTAAATTTTTCCCTTGAAGATTTTATGGAATGGAGTAGTTTGTGGATATTTATTATGTTGTTGATAATTTGTCTCATAGACAAGAAGGCTGATTTGGTTCACTAGTTTAATAAGAATGATATCTTGGGCACCATTTTTTTTTCTGGGACCATTATCCCTGTTTTACTAAGTCATTATAAAGTAAAATTTGACAACCCATATCTATATATTTTTCTCAATGACCAAAATACCCTTTTTAATTTATTATTAGTAGTGAAGTTAATTAAGATAATATATTATCTCAGCGACATTAGATTATATACTTGGTTTAGTATTAGTGTAAAAGAATTAAGATTAAATATCATTTGAAAGAGAAGTGGGAAAACTTTTCCAAAAATTAGGTTTCGAGATTATTATATTTAAAATGACTGATTTGAATTCCAATTTTGAGGAATGTCAATCATCTTCATAACGATCCAGTAATGAGTGATTGTGAAAATGAGAACCTTCAAAGGTTAAATCGTCAAAGCAGTTTATAGGTTCGGATAGGAAAATAGAAGTACATGTAGCCGAACAATCTCTTTATTGGAGTTTCCGACTAGGTTTGGCTAGAAAAACAGAAGAAGAGGTAGTCGAACTTCCTCTTTAATGATGTGTAGACTAATTTTAGCTTGGAAAATTGTAAAACAACTAGCCTAATGTCCATTTTGTGTTGGGAAAAATATCGTTTGGTCCTTTTTTAGGTGGACCCATGTCTATTTGGTCCTTTAGGAAAAGGCCTTTACTGTTTGGTCCATAATTATTTAAAAATATTAAACTGACAAAAGTACCCTTCCGTATTAATTTTTACTTATTTTCTTGTAGCAGTTCATTCCAGAAATGAAGTCCATATAAAAACCTAAAAAAACAGAGTTCAATCCAGAAATGAAGTCTCTATAAAAACCTAAAAAAAAACAGACTTCATTCCAGAAATGAAGTCCATATAAAAACCTAAAAAAACAGAGTTCATTCCAGAAATGAAGTCCATATAAAAACTTAAAAAAAAGAGACTTCATTCCATAAATAGAGTCCATATAAAAACCTAAAAAAGAAAAACAGACTTCATTCCACAAATGATGTCCATATAAAAACCTAAAAAAACAGACTTCACTCCAGAAACGAAGTCCATATAAAAACCTAAAAAAACAGAATTCATTCCAGAAATGAACTCCACATAAAAACCTAAAAAAACAGACTTCATTCCGAAATGAACTCCATATAAAAACATATACAAACAGACTTCATTCCAGAAATGAACTCCATATAAAAACATCAGCAACATCATCTTCATCTTCTTCGACGTCTTCAACAGCAGTAGCAAACATCATCATCACGAAAAACATCAACAAATCATCATCAACACGAAAAACATCAACAAATCGTCATCTTCAACACGAGCAGCAAACAAAAAGATCATCATATTTTTCTTCAACACCAGCAGAAACATCAAAAACGCATCTTCATCTTCGTCCTCGTCTTCAACAATAGCAAAGAAATAAAAAATGCATCTTCATCTTCTTCGTTTTCATAATCTTTATATGATTCTTCGTCATCTTCATCTTCAACACCATCATCTTCATCAAAAATCAAACAACAGCAGTAAAAACGGAGAAAGAAAATCAAGAACAGAGAAACTAGATCTGAAAAAATTAGGAGAGAGAAAACAAATCTGAAAATAAAGAGAAGAGAGAATGTAAATCTAAGAATGAGATATTTTTTAGTGATTTTATCTATATATGTGGCCCCAAAAGGGTATTTCTGCCACCACACAATGACATTTACATCATCCATGACATCAGCCTAGGACCAAACCATAATTTGTAGGACCAAACTATAATATATTTTACCAGAAATGACCAAACAGAAAGTTGATTGGGTCAACTGGACTAGACTCTCTCTAATATATTATTTTTAGGACCTAATGGTATTTCCTACTTTTGTGTTTTATAGAGTTACGTTCGGCAACGTTGAGACCATCATGTTCCTAGCCGAACCTGACATAAAAGCAGAACATACATCTAAAGAAGTTCAGCTAGAAAACTAGAAGGTATGGGTAGGGTATTTTTTCTTCAAAATAGCCGACATACATTTATAGAAAGCTCGGCTAGAAACATAAAAAGTTCGTCCGGTAATTTTTCTTTCTACCAAAATAGCCGAATTGTTTTTCATGTTTTTTATTTCCATCAAGTTCGGCTAGTTTAGCTAGAGCATTTCACAAAATTTCTAGCCAAACTTCTTTATGCAACTTTAATTTTTATAATTACTAATCAATTTATCAATCACAAATATATGAAAAAGACATGAGTTAGTCGGAAGTACCTTCTAATATAAAATTTTCCAGAATCTAGATTTAGAACGATTATGGAAAGAAAAAGAGGAAGAGGGAATAGTTTAAAATTAAAATATGTTAGCCGAAAAATTGTGTTATGATGTTTATGGACTAGAGTTTCAATAAGGTTATTAAATCTAGTTTATTAATTTTGAATCAGGTTTAGCTCACCATAATGGATGACCTAAGTGGAAAAGGGATCCGCGAAAAGAAAACAATGGTGCCGAAAAAAATTCCGTTGGGCTGTTATGCCCATTGAGAAATTTTTCCTTAATGTTAAGCCCATCTTTTTCGATATTGAAGATACGTGCATGCATCTTTGCAGGGGTTTTGAGATCTTATTTTGTGAATCGAGTCATTTTACATGGCTGAAGAAGTCTCCGCCGTCATTCTAGTCTAGATAACAAATGGAAACTGATTCTATTTACTAATTATCCAGCTTGCTTTGCAATTTCAAAGTTTTAACTCACCACATTACATTTCCTCATTTGCTTCCAATTATGAGACTAAATTATTTGTACATGGAAGAGGACTTCGCCGCTGACATTGGGGGCTAGTTCACTTTGCTGGAGTTGAGATAGCATACGGATTCCAAGCTTGATGGCGCATGGGCGTCCGCATACCAATGTGTAGTGGCGTTTCTCCTCCTTGATCTCTCATAGGAGTCATATAGGGATGTAATGGAGTTTGTGCACGATGCATGGGTGTCTCACTTCCAATACCACGTTGAGGTGTTTCACTGAATGAAGTGAAAACTCCCGCATCAACAGATATCTACTCACGTTTAACTGTAACAGTTTTCATCTGAGACTCCAATTCAACTCTAACCAATTGACCATTGCGGCTTACAACACGGCCACCGCATCCCTTGTAGTTACCAAGACGAATTTTCACCATGCTACCAACAAAATTGTCACGCCGTCCTCACCCAGCAGCTATATAATGTCTCAGTCCAGAGTCTAATGGAGGTCCTGTATTATATCTTCTTGGCGATGGGGGAATATAAGATGACTTTTCTACCATCTAATTTGTCAGCAACAGCTTGTAAATCAACCCTTGGGACTAGCTTGAGCATAACCCTTTGTCGCATATCAGGCACACTAACAACCTTTGCGATGTCCCCTTTATATATTCCAATCTTCATTCGCACCCACATATCCTTCACAATATCAACAGCTTTGACTTTTGCTGAAACCACATCTGTCATCTCTTTAATCGGCACAAGCACAATTTTTCTTGTATCTAGCATTTTGAGACCTTTGCAAGCCTCTCTGACGTGTGCCTCCCTATCAGCTTCGACGTAGATATAGTTCTGGAGATAATCAAGAGCAATGGCTGTCAAGTTTTGGTTAAGTCTTACTTTTCTCATTCAATTGCAAAGATTATTTATACACAGACCACGCTTGGGTCTCAAGTCACAGACTTGAGCCACACATATTCTAATCACCAAATATAACTCTAGGCTAAGTATAGTCCTATTTCCTAATACCCTCCCTCAAGATGCAGCATGGAGGTCACAAATACCCATCTTGGACAAAAGAAACTTAAATTGAGCTTTCTTAAGGATTTTGTAAAGATATCTGCCAATTGCACTGTTGTAGGAGTGTAAGAGGGTGATATAAGCTTCCTTATTATAGCATCTCTGACAAGATGACAGTCAACTTCTATATGTTTTGTTCGTTCATGAAATACTGGATTCTGAGCAATATATAATGAACCTACTACATGGAAGTCTAGCTCATCAACCACCCTTTCAGTTCACAAGTTTTGATTTTTTTTTCTTTTTTTTAAATAGAAACCTACAACAACACTTATAAGTGTTGTTGAAGTAAAAATATATAATGTTCCATATATGTAGTGACTTAGCCTATCACAATTCTCACAAGTGTTGTTGAAGAACACAAAAATATGATAATGAAAAATATGTTAGAGGGGAGATTCGAACATGAACCTACTGCATAGAAGTCTAGCTCATCAACCACCCTTTCAGTTCACAAGTTTCGGTTTTTTTTATTTAAATAGAAACCTACAACAACACTTATAAGTGTTGTTGAAGTAAAAATATATAATGTTGGAAAAAATGAGGTTATAGGGGAGATTCGAACATGAATCTACTGCATGGACGTCTAGCTCAGTAGATTCATGCAGTAGATTCATTAGAAGAAATGAGGTTATAGGGGAGATTCGAACAGAAGTTTTGGCTTTTTTTTTCTTTTTTTAATAAAAATGTATAACAACACTTATAAGTGTTGTTGAAGTAAAAATATAGAACATTAGAAGAAATGAGGATGGGGGATTTGATCCTCAACCTCTTTTATGGAAGTCTACACCACTAACCATACCTACACTACTACATGTTCTCGGCCAAGTTTGTGGTTCTTTAATACACTTACTTTATGACAACCCTTCATAAGAGTTGTAAAACAAAATGTAATGCTCAAAAATAATGCTCAGTGGTCGATCCGCAAACAACATGAAGCCTTCTCGTAAACAATCACATACACGCCTTCTCGTAAATAATTACATACATTTTTCACTATTTGTAATATTTACTTTACTCACTTGAGATAAGGGTAGTCTGGTAATTTTCGGTCTCCATAATATTTATTACCTTTATTTCTAGTAAAGGGTAATACGGTGATTTTAATAATTTATAATATTTAGTTTACTTATTTTCCGATAAGCGTGGTCTGGTCATTTTCATAGTCTTCATAATATTTATTGCATTAATTTCCAAGAAGGGTAATATGGTCATTTTCACAAGCCGTAATATTTACTTTACTTTTTTTCGATAAGGGTAGTCAGGTCACTTTCACAATCTCCATAATATTTGTTGCACAAATTTTCATGAAGGGTAATATGATCATTTTCACTATATGTAATATTTACTTTACTTATTTCAGATAAGGATAGTTTAGTAATTTTCACAATCTCCGTAATATTTATTACCTGTATTTCTAGTAAGGGTAATATGGTCATTTTAACTCTGGTAATCTTCGAACCTGGGATGTTCTATTCTGATATATTTCTTATCCAATTCTGATATATTTCTTACCTGTAAATGGATGGATTCGTCGTTCTTACCAAGTTTCTGACATAGAGTAGTCAACTCGCGGCCAGGTTTCGATCTCGGAGCATTGTATACATAGAATATTCAGAAATATGGTTTGTTTAAGGTTTCGTAGAATATACCGAAGGAATCTTACCTTTAAATGGATGGATTCGTCATTTTTACCAAGTTTTTGACTTAGAGTAGTCAACTCGCGGCCAGGTTTCGATCTTGGAGCCCGGTATGCATACAATATACATAAATAAGGTTTGTTTAAGGTTTCGTAGAATATTTCGAAGGAATCTTACCTGTAAATGGATGGTTTCTTCGTTCTTACCAAGTTTCTGACTTAGAGTAGTCAACTCGCGGCCAGGTTTCGATTTAAGAGCCCGGTATGCATACATTTATGCAGAAATAGGGTTTGTTTAAGGTTTCGTAGAATATCTTGAAGAAATCTTACCTGTAAATGGATGGATTCGTTGTTCTTACCGAATTTCTGAATTACAGTAGTCAACTCGCGGCCAGGTTTCGATCTCGGATCCTAGTACGCATACAATATGCGAAAAAGGTTTTTTTAAGGTTTCGTAGAATATCTCGAAGGAATCTTACCTCGTAAATGGATGAATTCGTCGTTCTTACCAAGTTTCTGACTTAGAGTAGTCAACTCACGGCCAGGTTCCGATCTCGGAACCTGCTACGCATACAATATGCAAAAATAGGTTTTTTTTTAAGGTTCGTAGAATATCTCGAAGAAATCTTACCTGTAAATGGATGGATTCGTCGTTCTTATCAAGTTTCTGACTTAGAGTAGTCAACTCGCGGCCAGGTTTCGATATCTGAGCCTTGTATGCATACAATATGTAGAAATAAGATTTGTTTAAGGTTTCGTAGAATATTTCGAGTGAATCTTACCTGTAAATGGATGGTTTCTTTGTTCTTACCAAGTTTCTGACTTAGAGTAGTCAACTCGCGGCTAGGTTTCGATCTCGGATCCTAGTATGCATACATATATGCATAAATAGGGTTTGTTTAAGGTTTCGTAGAATATATCGAAGGAATCTTACCTGTAAATGGATGGATTCGTCATTCTTACCAAGTTTCTGACTTAGAGTAGTCAACTCGCGGCCAGGTTTCGATCTCGGATCCTGGTACGCATACAATATGCAGAAATAGGGATTTTTTAAGGTTTCGTAGAATATCTCGAAGGAATCTTACCTGTAAATGGATGAATTCTTCGTTCTTACCAAGTTTCTGACTTAGAGTAGTCAACTCACGTCCAGGTTTCGATCTCGGATCCTGGTACGCATACAATATGCAGAAATAGGGTTTTTTTAAGGTTTCGTAGAATATCTCGAAGGAATCTTAAATGGATGAATTCGTCGTTCATGCCAAGTTTCTGACTTAGAGTAGTCAACTCACGGCCAGGTTTCGATCTCGGATCCTGGTACGCATACAATATGCAGAAATAGTGTTTTTTTAAAGGTTTCGTAGAATATCTCGAAGGAATCTCACCTGTAATGGATGAATTCGTCGTTCTTACCAAATTTCTGACTTATAGTAGTCAACTCGCGGCCAGGTTTCGATTTAAGAGCCTGGTATGCATACATTTATGCAGAAATAGGGTTTTTTTAAGGTTTCGTAGAATATTTCGAAGGAATCTTACCTGTAAATGGATGGTTTATTCGTTCTTACCAATTTTCTGACTTATAGTAGTCAACTCGCGGCCAGGTTTCGATCTCTGAGCCTGATTTGCATATAATATGCAGAAATAAGGTTTGTTTAAGGTTTCGTAGAATATTTCGAAGGAATCTTACCTGTAAATGGATGGATTCGTCATTCTTACCAAGTTTCTGACTTAGAGTAGTCAACTCGCGGCCAGGTTTCGATCTCGGATCATTTTACGCATACAATATGCAGAAATAGGGTTTTTTAAAGGTTTCGTAGAATATCTCGAAGAAATCTTACCTTTAAATGGATGGATTCGTCGTTCTTACCAAGTTTCTGACTTAGAGTAATCAACTCGCGGCCAGGTTTCGATCTCGAGCATTATACGCATATAATATGCAGAAATAGGGTTTGTTTAAGGTTTCGTAGAATATCTCGAAGGAATCTTACCTGTAAATGGATGGATTCGTCGTTCTTACCAAGTTTCTGACTTAGAGTAGTCAACTCTCGGCCAGGTTTCGATCTCGGATCCTAGTACGCATACAATATGCAGAAATATGGTTTTTTTAAGGTTTCGTAGAATATCTCGAAGGAATCTTACCTATAAATGGATGGATTCGACATTCTTACCAAGTTTCTGACTTAGAGTAATCAACTCGCGCCCAGGTTTCGATCTCGGATCCTCGTACGCATACAATATGCAGAAATAGGGTTTTTTTTTAAAGGTTTCGTGGAATATCTCGATGGAATCTTACTTGTAAATGGATGAATTCGTCGTTCTTACCAAGTTTCTGACTTAGAGTAGTCAACTCGCGGCCAGGTTTCGATCTCGGATCCTGGTACGCATACAATATGCAGAAATAAGGTTTTTTTAAGGTTTCGTAGAATACCTCGAAGGAATCTTACCTGTAAATGGATGGATTCGACATTCTTACCAAGTTTCTGACTTAGAGTAATCAACTCGCGGCCAGGTTTCGATCTCGGATCCTAGTATGCATACAATATGCAGAAATAGGGTTTTTTTTAAAGGTTTCGTGGAATATCTCGATGGAATCTTACTTGTAAATGGATGAATTCGTCGTTCTTACCAAGTTTCTGACTTAGAGTAGTCAACTCACGGCCAGGTTTCGATCTCGGATCCTAGTACGCATACAATATGCAGAAATAGGGTTTTTTTAAGGTTTCGTAGAATATCTCGATTAAATCTTACCTCTAAATGGATGGATTCGTCGTTCTTACCTAGTTTCTGACTTAGAGTAGTCAACTCGCGACCAGGTTTCGATCTCGGAGCATTATACGCATATAATATGCAGAAATATGGTTTGTTTAAGGTTTCGTAGAATATCTCGAAGGAATCTTACCTGTAAATGGATGGATTCGTCGTTCTTAACAAGTTTCTGACTTAGAGTAGTCAACTCGCGGCCAGGTTTCGATCTCGAATCCTGGTACGCATACAATATGCAGAAATAGGGATTTTTTAAGGTTTCGTAGAATATATCGAAGGAATCTTACCTGTAAATGGATGGATTCATCATTCTTACCAAGTTTCTGACTTAGAGTAGTCAACTCACGGCTAGGTTTCGATCTCGAATCCTTGTACGCATACAATATGCAGAAATAGGATTTTTTTTAAGGTTTCGTAGAATATCTCGAAGGGATCTAACCTGTAAATGGATGAATTCGTCGTTCTTACCAAGTTTCCGACTTAGAGTAGTCAACTCATGGCCAGGTTTCGATCTCGGATCCTGGTACGCATACAATATGCATAAATAGGGTTTTTTTTTTTAAGGTTTCGTAGAATATCTCGATGGAATCTTACTTGTAAATGGATGAATTCGTCGTTCTTACCAAGTTTATGACTTAGGATGTAGGATCATAATATCGCAACGTACAAGGCTCGCGGGATTAATGAACGACGGTGTCGCGAGGGAGTCGCAGGGAGCTAAAATAAACGACGCAATGAATAACGACACTCAAAACAATTGGAAGACATGAAATCTGGCGAAGGGTAAGAAGTGTCGCGAGAATGAATATTTCTGCATCTGCGACACTTCGCGAGACATTCCCGAAAATAAAGGGTAGCTTAGCTGTCATCCACTATGTATTACCCTATATAAAGGGCTAAATGAGTCTGTTAAAGGGAGAGATCTCTTTGGAATGGAAAAGCAAGTCAATAGGAGAGAGAAAGTTTAAGAGTGTTTTAATTTCTAAGTGTAATTCTGTTTTCCTGTGTAAACATTTCATGGATTCAATCAATAAATATTCTTGATCTTACATCTTTCAATGGATTAATTAAGCAAAATCGAGTAAGGGGTGTAGTGTGGGATTTCCCGCAACTACATATGCGCTAGAAACAGGGATGAGCAGAGATTGACGTAGAAATTGGAAAGAATTTGGATTAACAGAGAAAAGGTTTGGAGAAGATACTCAAGAATTCAGTGGAAAAGAAAAATGGCTAGAAGAAGAAATGTACAAGGGCAACCAACGATTGTAAGAAGAAGTGGGAGACTTCTTTGGAGAAAGGAGGAATGAAACAGAGAATCGTCAAGGATGAATATGAGAAATGATGGAGAAGATCAAAATCAGCCACCGGTCTCCCAAGAGCAAACGCGGCTGTGGATTATGATAGAGTAAGTGTGCATACTTGGAGGTCGATTACGAAGACGAGAGGGAAGAGGAGCAAAGAATCGGGAAACAATGGACAAGGAGGAGGCGAGCAAGGAATGAATGGAGAAATGAACCCAGGAAACGAAGAAATCGCAGCGTTAGAAAGATTGAGACAAACAATACACGAAGAGAGACGGCTAGAGGCAGAGGAACGAGCAAACTTGACAAGACAGAATCATGAATTGAGGATGGAAAATATGAGATTGCAAAATAGGAGATCAAGAAGTAGCGTGAGACCAAGTTCAAGATCGAATAGGGAAGAAAGAAGGAGAGTTTTACCAACAGAAAGTACCGAGGAAGAAAACCAACAGGAAACACACAATCCAAGCATAGAGCATGGCGAGAGAAGAGGGGAAATGGAAGATCGTTATATTCCTCAGCCCGAAAATTTTCAAAATGAGCGGAATAGGGAAAATCAAGGAAACATGCAACTCCAAGGGCCGAATGACCCAAAGTTCTTGAAGGGAGAATAATCTTGCACGGGAGAGAAGAATTGAGAAGAAACCGAGAGATCGAGGATGACATTGAGAGACACTACATTGAACAAGCGCGGCTAGCTCGCGAGAGAGAAAGGATAAGAGCAGAAATGGAAAATCAAGAGATGAAAGAGGCAATCGGCAGAATAACCATGACAACCGCGAAAGAAGGAGGGAACAAAATCGTACCAATAGAAATATTAATGAAGAATATGAGAGGGTGCGGATGAGAGCTGAGAGACAGACCAAGAAGAGAGAACAACCGATATAATGGCGTGCGAATTGACGAAAGAAACGAAGAAGAGCGTCGCGAGGGAAAGAAGAGAAGAAAATGACGAGCGGGAAGGTCAAAATAGGCACGAGCGAAGAAGGAGAGAGGCGAGCTAAAAAGACCAGTAGAATCAAATTCCGAGGCAAATGAACAAATCTTAAGAGAAGCGGTGAAATGAGAGGATTCCTGAATAGTAGAAGGGAAGGGGGGAGGAAACAATTGGACGAAGCCATCGCAGAGGCTGCGAAGAATCCCTTCACGCTAGAAGTACAGATGGGAGGAATACCTCCTAAGTGCAATCTACCTGCATTAACCAATATCTTTGATGGAACAACCTTTATGCGGTACAACATATCAAGGCTTATATGAGATGTATGTTGCGGTGGGAGAATCATGATGCCATACTTGTGCAAATATTTCGCATCAAGCCTAATAGGAGAAGCACTAAAATGGTTTGAAGGTCTGCCAAGGAACACAATCACATCATTTAACCATTTACAAGCCACATTCCCGGGAGCATACATAAGTAACAACTCTTCGCGACCAGGTATTGAAGATGTATTCGGGTTGAAACAAAGGGTTGGCGAGAGCTTGAGGCAGTTGACAATAAGATGGAGGACCATGTGTAGCGAAATGGCAGGACGAGTTGAGGAAAGATATCTCATCCTCTCATTTGTGAATTCTCTCTTCGCGACTAACTTGTTATACATTCAAATTTTTAGAATCAAAAATACAATCACGATGGCAGAACTGCGAGAGTTACAGGAAGAATATATTGCCCTAGAAGAGAGACAGAATGAAATGAATTCTTATCCAGTCGCGAACACAAGCTCGAATGCTGCGAACGCAAGCTTGTTGCCTCAATTCATAAATACAGTGGCGAGCACTTCGCAAGGACAACAAGCAAGGAAAGCTGATGAGGGACAGGGGAAGATAGTAGCCATGGGAAGCCACGATCAAGAAGAGTTTGAACGAGAAAGGAACTACTACAACCGTAGCAGCAATAATAAGATTCAGAGGCTAGATCATGAGCAAGAAACTTACGGTGGACGTAGGCAAAATAACCGTGGAGGGCAGAGAAGTCGCAGAATAGTATGGGAAGAGATTAAGATGCCTCCACTGAATGCTAGTGTGGAAAAGATCTGGGAAGCTATACTTGTGATGGAAAATGTACCAGCACCTTGGAACGTGGGAATGGAACCACCGCCAGGCGATAGAAGTCATGAGTTTTGTTCTTACCACCGTTTCCATGGGCATCAAACAAACGATTATAGAAACATAAAGAGAATCATTCTCAGGATGATTGATCAGGGGAAGCTGAATCACTTTCTAAAGGGAGAAGAAACATGCCAGACATTACCACCACCACCAGAGATGCACAGAACAGTGTCAGCAAAAGGAAAGGAAACATTTGTGATAGAAGTCGGGACAAAAGCTAAAAATTTGAATTGCAACTCTATCGTCCACTCCTACCGCACAATCGAAGATTTTCATGACAACGTGCTCAGTAGAGTCTTTGCGAGAGATGCTAATGATAAAGAAATAATGAGTCCAAGCGAGAACGACGCAGTTTAGAAAAGTGGCGGTGAAGACTATTTCTTTCTCTGCGAGATGAAGTGCCAAAAGGAAGAGAAACACATGATAGCCCGTTGGTTGTGAAACTAGAGATTAACCCGAAACCAGTTGATGGAGAAGATGATGAGGCGAAGCTTCTTTGGGCGATCAACCGAATCCTAATCGACAGGAAGTTCGGTGAATATTCTCTTCTACCATACTTACAAGACGATGGGAGGAAAAGATGAGGATTTGATCCCTCGACATACAAGATATATGGCTTTAATGGCACCGCAAACAAACCAAAGGGAGAGGTTCGCATGAGAATACCTCTACAAGGATTATCAACTGATATTTTATTATGTGTGGTTGACGTGGAATCTCCATATAATGCGCTGATTGGGAGGCCATGGCTTCATGAAATCTTGGGAGTCGCATCAACATATCATCAATGTATAAAATTTCCACATCCAAATGGCATTGGTATTATACAGGGAGATTGGAAGGAGTCGCAACAATGTCATGAAGTCGATGTAGAAAGCTGCGAAGAAAGAAATGCCAAAAGAAAAGGTTGGAAGCAACATGTGAGAGATGAGCAGAGAAAGGAAAAATTGATGGTGGATGCTATAGAAGTAAGGACTGAACATACCTCGCGAGGTGAGTGCCTAGAGACAGGCGAATATTATGGTAATAAAGAAGCAAAGGATATGAGGAACAAAAGGCATAAGAAGTAGCAATAATCAACAAAAACAGGAGAAAAAGTAGCAATTGAAGTAATGATGTGCGAGAATCTCGCAGCCAAGAGTATATGGGAATTCAGTTAAGAAAGAAAAATGAAAATACAACAAATGAAACAGAATTGTGCGAATACTTCGTAAACAAATGTCAGCAAATAATGAAACATGAATGATTGAATGATATAACAAATATGAATGAGTAAAAGAATGGGACGAACCTTTATGGCGTACACCCTAGTTCGCGAATAACATTTCGTAAGAGGCAAATGTAAGACCTAAAGTGCGTCATATAAGGGGGTATCTCTCAACATGGCTCAGGGGGAAGGTTACACCGCTCCTGAAGCCTGAGTCATGAAAATTTGGGGCCCATGAAAGCCTATCCAGGGAGAGTTACCTTGGATTCCCAACTATATATATAAGGTTATACCACTCGGTTGGGCGACCGAGGGTCTCTTCCAAGGAGTCGAGTGTATGCTCAAGGCGCCGAGGTACACGGTTGAACGAGTGCCCGGGATGGATGAACCTACCCCTGGCCATTCTTGGCAAGTCTTGGCATATGTTGCACTCGCCCGAAGAAAACTCCACTTAGGGTGCGGTCTCGTAACCATAAACCATATAGGTATAAGGGATAAGAGGCTGCAAAAACAACAGTTGTTGTTAAGACCGGATGGGAGGAGCTAGTCTTGTATGGCCGATGTTTCGCCTCCTTGAAGGGGCAACCGGGGAGATGATAAGGGCGACGCTCTCAAGTAGGGGGAGTGTCAAAACAGACGCAAATGTCATAAGGCTATGTTTTCGCAAGAGAATTTAGGCTCGTCATATTTGTGCAATGATCCTGTAGAGGCAATAATACTAACGCGAGGGTAAGGCGAGATCAATGGGT
This sequence comes from Papaver armeniacum, assembly GCA_023531295.1. Classification (NCBI taxonomy): domain Eukaryota; kingdom Viridiplantae; phylum Streptophyta; class Magnoliopsida; order Ranunculales; family Papaveraceae; genus Papaver; species Papaver armeniacum. The sequence goes on from JAJJWW010004488.1 coordinate 26,809, forward strand.
CTTTATACGAAAGTGTATGGACGTCCTGCGATTTCGTCGCACGACGGCAATGTCACGGGGCTTTATGTTCGCAAGGATATCTAGGCCTGTCATATTGTCGCAACTAAAACATCCTGCAGAGGCAAAAATACTTGGAAAATGATAAGGCAAGATCAATGGGTCTTTACATGCAAGTGTAAAGACGTCGTGCGATTTTGTCGCAATAAAAGGTGGCAGGGGAAGACCTCTAATTAGGGAGGTCTAACTCAGAAGACCACACAAAAATGATAAGGCAGGGTCAATGGGCCCTTGCTTGAAAATGTAAGGGCGGCTTGCGACCTTGTCGCAATGAGAAGAGATAAAATACATTTATGAAGATAAGGCAAGGCAAGTAGAATTCCTGATTTATGAAGATACCTGCGACGTCGTCGCACCAATACATTTCAATAACAATAAAATTATTATCCAACCACATACATGATGACAACCACAATCTTCCATCTGAAGATAAATAACAGAGGCAAGTATGGGAATGGAAAAGATGGAATATTGTTATTCATCTTTACGATGAAAGAGTTATACATCAATAATGTTAGCCAATTATATTACAAGGAAGAACTACCAAAAAGGGGAGTGAAGATTGAATTCGGGGGAAAAATCCAAGAAATACACTATAATAAGGATACGAAATGTACGAGATATTACAAGCGAGAGAAAGAAAACAAAAGAGTTATCTCTTTGGTGATTCTTCTCCTTCATCGATTCTTCGATCCTATTATTCTCATCGCGAGAATTTTCTTCTTCGCTAACCTCACTATCGAAACGTCCGAGACAGGCGATTCTCGGGAACCTTTTCAAGGAGCCGAGGGATATGAATGCGAGAGGATATTGTGGTCCTTACAAACATACTCCATGGCTCCATTGCGAAAACGAACAAACATCATTATTAAAGTTCTCCCTTTGTCGTTAGAAATTGCTTCTTCAACTTGGAATATTTATTCTCGCGAAGGGAGAGACTCTTTGCGAGCTGTTCTTTTTCGATTTCGAGTTCTTCAATTCTCGCTGGAAAATTCCTGGCGAGTTGTTCTTTTTCAGAATCAAGCTCTATAATTCTAACTTGAAGCCTCTTCTCAGATTATGCAAATAAGAAACAACAAGTTAATAATTTACAAGCAATACTATGAAGTAAGAAGCGATAAGGTATAATAAGTAACCTTCTCTATCAGATATCATATCTTTAATCAAGGAAGTATGCTCGGCATGAAGACTAACATCAACACCTAGGTTATTCCTGGCATTATCTAAAACCTTCGCAGCTGATGAGTGCCAAATAGTGCATATTTATACACCTTTTTATTGGCATTTTACTCATCTTTTGCGCTTAGAAATCGAGATATTATCCCAGTTACGTGTTTTCTTTGTTTTCAAGAATAAATATTTGTATTAATTAATTTTGTGTTTTTAGGTAATAAATAAAGCTCGGAGAATACGAGGAGCCAAGGAGCGAAGAATTGGAGTCCAAAGCATTTATGGAGCAAATAGCCAAAGCCGCGCGATCGAATCGGTTGCAACCCAACAAGGAAGACATGGGCTAGAGCTACCCACGACCGGATCCGAGCCCGCTCACTCGAGCCGTCAAGATCTCGCTTCGGCTACATCCAACGGTCGCTCCATCGCTTACATCTATCTCTCGATGATCCGTACAACACCAGATCACACCGAGACCGGCTACCATTCTCGTCCATTCAGATCTTCCCAGCTAAATCCTACGCTCGCTGAGGCACTCCCATCAAACCTCTGATGCACCCGCTTCACATCATAGCCCCTATATAAACCCCTTTACCCAAAAACCTAATTCATTTTCTTCCCCTCACCCGACAACACCTCAGACCTCTGCAAAATCTCCTCTCCGTCTCCATCACGGAGCGAGCTCTGTTCTTCACCCGACCAGCCACCTTCTCCACCAACTCTACCATCTCCCGACAACCCAAGTCGCACCACCTCACCTCATCACTTTCTAGTCCTTTTGTAGCTTCTCTCCTAGGAGCTAAGAGAGAACTAGACGAGAGATAGGTTAGGGTTTTTATTGATACATCAAGGGGAAGCTAGAGTAGCCGATGCTGAGCCGATTGTGAAGAGGGAGCGATTGGAGCGACATGGGTGAGAGAAGTTTCCATTTAATTTATGTTTTTAAATGAAATTAGGGTTTGCTGTTTTGAGGGCTGTGCTTGTATAAATAGAAGAAGGGGATGATGATTTTAGACACGCCTGGATTAGCCGGAGTGTCAATTTAGGTTTATTTTCTGTTTTAATCATGTTTTAATTTTGTTGTTAGGGTTTCAATGAAACCCTAATTCCAAACTGTGTTGAAACTCTGTTGAATGTCTTGAGAATTTAATGTTATTAGATAGCTTCAAATTCTAAACACCTCAACCAGTTCTCTCACAAATGTGCATGCCAACGCCATGGATGCACTTTGTAGTTAGGTCAATCTTTTGTGTTGAAAGTGTTTCAGACCTTTGCTTCCATTCTTAATACTAATACCCTGACTAGTTGTTCTTAATTAGACAACTAGTACTTAGGATTAGTACATTAGGCGATATTTGAAATATCATTAGGTGAAACCCTTAAGATGAGTGGTAGAATTGACAATCTTCACTCATATGACATAGGAACAAGACATTTAACTTAGTTGAAAGCACAATAGGGGTCAGAGGTGGATTTGAAGACCCTAATATCCCACTGTCACTACATTTTATTCCTTAGTTTAGGTTTATCTCATCACTTCTCAGCCGAATAGGCAAAACATCTTATTTACCACCTGTTGTCACTTGTTATCACTTAGAACTCAGTTTAGCAAAGCCTTAGATCAATTAGAGCACCACAAGTCTCTGTGGATCGACCCGTACTTGCCGCGTCTCCAATAGACGCCGTGCACTTGCGGTATTACCCGTAGGCTCAAATATAAACATCTTTAGAGGCCTACCAGCAGCCCAGGCGAATTCATCATCACTATTAATAACAAGAAGAGAACGAACTTGCTCTTCTCGCTGCTTAAGCATGGTATTCTGATGAAGGAGTTCGTCTCGTTCAACTTGCACACCAAGAAGAGATTTGTGGAATTCTCGCTAACGCTTGTGCACCTCTATTAGTAATGCGATCATTCTCATCTATGAGATCACTAATTTTCTTCCTCAAAGTTTTGACTTTCTCCTCGGAATCAAGGTACATTCGTTTAAAGCGATTAGTTAGATTTAAACTAGATCTATGTTCGATCTCTAAGAGGTGATATTTGGATTGAAGATCCTTTAATGAAAGGAGGTTAGTTTTATTATAGGAACTACTTAGAGATTGATTGAGGTAAGTAAGGAGGACATCATCATTCATAGGCTCGGGAAATGAATGAAGAAGAATGGATTCCTCGGAGAGATTATACACGTCTGCGAGAATAATAGTCAGACAAAGAAAAGTAAAAGATAACATGAAAAATATTTGAGAATTGAAAATTACTATACCATAAAGTTCTTTGATTTGAGTTCGAAGAGTAGATACTCTCTCCTTTTGGGAGACTAGGTCGGCTTCTAATTTTTGAATCTTATCGCGAGATGACGCGGCTTGACTTCCCGGATCTTGGGTCTTCTTGTTCAATTGTAAATTTCTCTTTTCACGATTGTTGCGTCTTCTCTCAAGATCTCGAGGCAACTACAAAAGAAGTTTTCCAACCTATGAAAGAAAGCAGAAAAACCGTCAATACATATATATTTAAAAATTTAAAATTAACGAGGAAATGTGATTGCATGCATACCAAAGACCCAAGTGCGTTTAAGAAGTCAGGAGACACGATTCTAGAGGCTCCATTGAAAGAATCATTGCCTTCTAGTAAAGCAGCATTACACACATTTGCGAGAGTCCCGCAAAGGGAAGCTAGGGAAGCATCTCCCATTCCTTGGAAAGAGTGCGAGAAGATGCTAGATAACCGATCCATAGGAGAGCCGAGCCAATGAGAATCTCTTTAGCGAGAGAGATTCGAATCATGGTTATCCTCATCGGAAGATTCGGAGCTTGAGTTAAGGCGAGAAGAAGATTGAATCTTTCGCTTCTTAGTTAATGGAGGCGAGAAGATTTACCCTTGCGAGCAGGCAGTTTTGCCCTTACTTTTAATCTTCGCGGCTACTGACTTCTTCAACACCAACCTTCGCATACGGTTAAAGATAAGAAACAGAGGCAACAATATTGTTTCAAATGACAAAGGAAATGTTTCTTACTTCACCCGTAAGCGATCGAAGTATCCTCAGAGTACTCTCTAACGGATTATCCTTGTAGCTTCTTCTCAATTTGGCGATCTGAAAAATTTCACAAACTCAGCAAATATAAAGAAAAATTGCAAAGGCAAGATCTGAAGAGGAAAACATACCTCTTTTGCCTTATCGGGCCATTTGAATTCCCAAGGGTGATATCTGCGAGATTCGCGGGGAAGAATATGCGAGCCCACGATGTAAGGGCCATTTAGAATCAAGGGTACAACCCACCACTTCTCATCTTTGGAGTGGCGAGGAGTAGTATTATTGCTGGGTGCCGAGTCAATGTCTTGCATGAGTAATTTATCCTCGGGGACATTATCCTTCTTTTCGGGCGAATACCCCAACGAGATTTCGCATTCCTCATCTTTATCATTTGAATAATTTTCAAAAAGTTCTCTCGGTGTACTTCTCGCAGCTATTTCCAAGTCTGCGAAATCAGGATGCCTAACAGTATTAGGGTATAAAGATCCTTTGCCAGCACCACGATTCGCGAACTCAAGCATTAGGCGAATGCAATCACCACTTAATTGATAAACAGCCCGAGAGAATTTTTCATGGGCCAAGATTTCATAAAACAGAGGCATCTCAGGATTGTATAAGGGAATGGGAAGTCCCGCGAGAAGGCGACCTAGCGAGACTATAATCTTTTGATCATCACATTGATGATCGAGAAAATAATTTTGCGAAAGAATAGATGAAGATTCTTGATCGGGAATGGTTGATAGAGTGAAACCCTTCTCGAGCAACTTCATTGAACTTCATCAAAAGAAGATTTGTATGCACGACTAATGAAAGCCATTATCGGTATGGGAATGGATGGGAGTTTGGAGATTAGGATCGGCGTTAGAAAGGATGAAGAAAAGAGTTACGGAGCGGGAGCGCAAATTGCGGAAGGAGAGAGTCAAGAAAAGTTGCAGAGAGAAGTTAAAGGAAGAAAAGAGGAGGAAAAGAAAGCTATATATAGAAAAATCAAAAAAGATTCTTGAGAAAAACGAGGGCATTTAATGCGAGAAGAGACACGAATGGTCGAGAATAAACGGTTGGAAGAGACGTGTCGAAAAAAGACTTTAATGGTCAAAATCTGTGTACGGAGCTGAAACAGATAAAGATAAGTAGTTGCGGCAAATCAAAATATTGATTCTCATGACATTCTCTCCCTCGCAGAGGAGATGTAAGAAGAGACAGAAGACGGAACTTCATATATATACTACAAGGAAACTTCGGAACTTCGCAAAAGAATAGAGGCAAGTACGTACTTTTCAAGTCCAGTATTCTTCCGCTCGTTCCTTTATCAACAAAGATCAAAGATTACCACCACAACAGATTTTTCCTTAAAGATCGCTCTTCAAGCAATATTCAAGGAAAAAGAGGCAAGATGTAGGATCATAATATCGCAACGTACAAGGCTCGCGGGATTAATGAACGACGGTGTCGCGAGGGAGTCGCAGGGAGCTAAAATAAACGACGCAATGAATAACGACACTCAAAACAATTGGAAGACATGACATATGGCGAAGGGTAAGAAGTGTCGCGAGAATGAATATTTCTGCATCTGCGACACTTCGCGAGACATTCCCGAAAATAAAGGGTAGCTTAGCTGTCATCCACTATGTATTACCCTATATAAAGGGCTAAATGAGTCTGTTAAAGGGAGAGATCTCTTTGGAATGGAAAAGCAAGTCAATAGGAGAGAGAAAGTTTAAGAGTGTTTTAATTTCTAAGTGTAATTCTGTTTTCCTCTGTAAACATTTCATGGATTCAATCAATAAATATTCTTGATCTTACATCTTTCAATGGATTAATTAAGCAAAATCGAGTAAGGGGTGTAGTGTGGGATTTCCCGCAACTACATAGAGTATTCAACTCACGGCCAGGTTTCGATCTCGGATCCTGGTACGCATACAATATACAGAAATAGGATTTTTTTAAGGTTTCGTATAATATCTCGAAGAAATCTTGCCTGTAAATGGATGGATTCGTCGTTCTTACCAAGTTTCTGACTTAGAGTAGTCAACTCGCGGTCAGGTTTCGATCTCAGATCCAGGTTAAGTATTGATGTTTCTAAAAAAGAATATGTTTAAGGTTTAGAAAAATATCCCGACAAAAGTGACACATTAGCTCCATCTTTACGAAGTTCGAATAGACATTGAGATTCATATTTATTGAAGTCAGAACTCTCCCGGAGCTTCGTACTTCATAGTTTGTATGCCATTATACCGCATTTGAAGTTTGAATCGACAAGGATTCATATTTATCAATTTCGATGATGTATCATGCTAAGTTTGAACTCGAAACCCTCCAGGAGCTTGAACTTACTTCGTGACCTATGTGAATAGTCGAAATTCAATCCCGAAGAACAAAGAGAAAGCACAAAGAAACACACCAATTATCGATTTCACTTCTTATTTTTCAGCTTCATTCTTATACATTTTTTGGATTTTTTTATATCAGAATGTCGATAATAATGTCCTAAATTTATTAATATTTTTTTTGGATTTTTTTTTCTTGTCGAAGGTTGATAATAAACCGAATACATGAGTTCGTATTAGCACAAAAAGAAACACAAATGCTTCTCAATCCGTATAAGCATCACAAATACAATCTCAACCGTCACATTCTTTTCTCAATCCGTATGAGTGGATCAAACAAAATCTGGTCCGTCCATCATTTTCATTCACCAAACCCTCCTCAATCACTCGAACTCTATCTGTTTTGCTCTATCTTCATCTCATCTTTTCTGCTTTTTTTTTTCCTCCTCTGCTCTTCGTCTCCTCCACACTGCACAAATGAAAGAGAATCACAACTTGAGAAAATCTAATTCACTCAACCCATCTTTACTCATCGTCGTCATCTCCTCTCCCTCTCTTCACCAAATATCTCTAACCTTGCGCCTCCCTCAGAAAATAAACCTCAAGATTTGTTTAACCAGTAATATTACAAATGAATCAGTTTCAGTTTGAAGCAGAAACCCTACATCCTCATTGTTGAAGAAACGAAACCAAATCTCAAGGTCTCTTCAAAATATTTCAATTAAAAGTCAAAATCGAACTCAAAATTCTTTCAATTAAAAGTCAAAATCGAACTCAAAATTCTTTCAATTAGATTACTTAACCAGTTTCTTTAACCAAATTTCAGTAAAACCCTATTATTTCTTCAACCAAATCGAACCAATTTTTTCAACCCTAGTTGTGGAATTGAATCTTTGGTGGTGATAGGAAGATGATTCTGAGTCATTGGTGATGAATTATAAGATGGGTGTTGTTGGTCTGATGTTGAGTTAATGGGTTCGACGGATTTGAGCAAAGAAAAGACTAGAAGAGATGGGTTTGATTGATTACGATGTTCTCGGGTTTGTTGGTGGTAATTGATACGGGTTAATGAAGCTAAGAAGATGTAGATGTGCACGATTCAAAGAGGTGGTGTTACGATATCTGCGGTGGTGGTGGTGACTCTGTAGTGATTTAACTTGATGACACTAGTACAAATATGGGCTTTGGTAACAGTAAAAAGCTGTCACCAAAATACTTATGTGTGATTTGAAAAAAAATTACACTTGTCACTAAAGCCTATTCTGAAAGGTATTTAAGAAAGCATTACGTAATCATAATTATAAGGTGTGATTTCTTCATAAACCTGTCGCTGTTGACAATTTATAGTGACATTTTCTCGATAAGAAGCGCGCTTGAAACTTCGTTTCTTGTATTAAGGTGTGAGTTCCTTTATGAACTGTCAAAGTTGGCAACTTACCGTAACACTTTCTAAATTAAAGCTGTCATTGTAGACCCGAGCTTTACATCTTACGGTGACATTTTATTTGAAGAAACTGTCATGAAACACTTTATCTTTGTCACATAAGCGGGTACTAAGGTACTGTTTCTTCATAAAATTTCAATCACACATAGTAACTAAGAATACATGCCAAAAATAGAGAATATATTGATTTAAATAAAAATGTTTCTACGAAGCGTTTGTACAAATGGTTTTACAAAATGCTAATGATAATACAAGTGATTAGCATCAACTATCAAACATTTCAAGCTCAAGACCCCATACGGCCATACACTCTTGCTCAAAAGATGATTATACCTTGTGAGTTTTGTTGCACAATGGGTGTTTTCGAGTAGCTGTCATGTTTCTTGGGATGGAGATTTCTGTTGTTAAGTAGTTCAACATTACTAAATTTTTCCTTGTCTTTGTTAGCTCAAAAAAAACAAAAGAATGCTCTTTGCAATTTATCCTCAACTATCTATTGACGTTGGAGATGGACCGATCAATTTGAATCAGTAGCAAACTTGTACATGCCGATATTACGTACATCTAGAGCATCCAACACTACATTGTCAAAAGAAGCTAAACTCAACTATAACATGATGGAAGCAGCGTCAATTACCACTTCAAAAAAATAAATAAGAATCAATGGACAGCAATCTATGCGAGATAATTAGACATGCGTACACGAGCATAATACGCTAGTTGTTCACATGCCAACCTTCTAGCTTTGATGAATTCAAAACCAATCCACGATGAAATTTTGTACCTTCAATTGTAGGATAATCAGTCCGGTAGCCATGAAATAGCACATTGAAAAAAAGTCAAAATCTATGTGGAATGTTTGCACAAATAACTAAATACTGAAGTTTATGCTATAGAAAAAGCCCATGAAAGATAACTTCAAAGATAAATGGGGAAGTACTTGGACCAATGCATGAATCCGAAGAGGCTCAGAAATAACCTCTTGCATATATTTCGACAATCTCGATAAAAAATGTACTTGTCATTTATTCGAAACAGAAAATTTATTTGGATAGAGAGAGCGAGATAATAACAAACTAAAAAATTTCTTGTGCGAGTGGAGTATATACCGAACATAAATTGCTTAGTATCTTCATGCTTGAAGTATCCTCAAATAGCGCCCTTTTACTCTCTCGACGTGGTATTCCACGGACAATCATTCATCAATAAGTTGATCAAGGCAGACCTTCAAAGATACATCTTTCAGAGCAGGAAGGTTATATACAACTACCTTAGGAGCCAAAAATAACAACAAGGCCCATTACTAAGCCCTAACCTTGAAAAACTAAGCTGCCGTGAAGAAATTGCAAACTTAACACTTAATCTACTAAGTCCATCAAATGAAGATAATAAGCTTCTGGTACCAATTCGACAATTTCTGAACCAATGACTTTTACTGACACCATTACAACTATCCTACAAAACAAATAAAAATGACAACTTCTTTAGGTACGGTTAACTCAAAATCAATCTTTCTTTAAGAAAATTAGAAATAATATATTATAGCTTAACATTGAGAATTGGAGTCAAAAAAATTGGCAATAAGTCAAAAGAAAGAACAATGAAGAGCAAACGACGCCATGTGCACTGAGTTATTCACTAACGAATTCTTCATATCAAACAAAATTTGATATGTGAGATAGTTACTATAAAATAGCCACTACATACACAAATAGGTACAACACTAGCTAGAATGATGTCCATTTGGTCAAGCCGTCTAGGTAATCTAATCTCAATTGTGCGGTTATCTGTTAAGTTGTGATAAAAGAAGACCAAAGATTGGAGTAGAACGCAACACAAATTTCATTTTTATATGAAATTATTTGAAAAGAACTATACCTAGTAGATGAATCTTCAGACACTGGTGAGTGGAATTATTTATGAACTCGCATAACATTATCCCGAAGTCCAAGATTTCGGAACTCTATGGATTCTTCATGCCGCAACTTGAATCGATCACAAATATTAAAGTCACAAAAGTTAACATCGGTGAAATTCGATACATTCTTTGGAATTCTCCAACAAGCTCTATAATACCACTAAATAATTAATCCAACAGTAGACTAATTTTTCATAGAACTTCAATCATGTGAAAACCAAGATGAATTCAACGAATTTTACAATTAACTTCATACAAAAAGATTAAAGAACAATCCCAATTTTTTGTGTACCAAGAGGTACACAAAAAGTATTGCACATCCATCAATTGCTTGTCCTGTACGCATCTGCAAATGCACAAAGAGGTTTTGTTTCAATACACATCAAGAAGAGCACATGTGGGTCATGCATTACCACAAAATACAACAAAATCAATCTGAGCAAACCAAACCCTTGATATGCAAACACACCGAGATATTATGCAACGATCTATAGACTTTTGACATAACTAATGGTATGTTAATTTTGTTTATGAGAATTCTAGTTCTAATTTTGATAAGATAAACCTTCCATATTCCATCATATTCGTGGACCTTTAGCTCGTTCTCCAAGTCCTGGAACCTATCATTCCATCATATCCATAAACCTTTAGCTCTTTCTCCAAGTCCTGGAACCTATCTATCAACCTCCTGAAATTGGAAATAATGATTACAAACAAAAAAAACATAAACCCAAATTTTAAAGTTTAAATATTCAAGAAACATTCCATTATGAGAAATTTATAACTAGGGAAGTGCCATAAATTCAGACTCTAAAATTAGTTAATTAGTTAACTTTGACAGAACTTGCAAGAAGACAGAAGGTTAGAATCAAGCACTCCAGAACCAATTTCAAGCATAAGGTTAAACATCGACAACATGAAAACCACTTAATTTGCTTACCATCACACACTCCGGTACCAATTTCACTAATCAATAAACAAATCACACCAACACTCTAAAAATTTGAACCAACAAAGAAGAACTTACAAAACTACCTTGAGGCATCAAATACATAGGTCACACACACCCGGTGGATGACAAGCTTGAAATTCTACAACATCAAACAAAAAGACGCAACAATGATGTTGTTATCCAAATCTAGGGCTTCATAAGAAAGAGAAACAGATTTGGATAAGAAACCTAAATAGAAAAAGTAAGATAAACCAAATCGTAAGCTAGGCGAAAACTTTTACCTTATAAGAAATCACCATTTTTGAATCTTTGGGACCACCATCAAAAACCCAGTCAGCTAACTCACGACAGTAGTTTTTCCTGAGAGAAAAATTCCAGAGATTCATGGAGTTTCTAAAGGAGATAAAACAGATCACAGAGCTTTAAAGCTCCATTTTTGCACACAAGAAAAAAATGGAATAGATCGTAACCAAGCGGGATAGACAAAGTGGTGATCTAGAGATAAAAGCGAAGTAATGGATCAAATGAAAGGGATTAGATTTTTCACCTCTAATAGGAAATACCGAAATAGAGAGAGATGAATGGTATTGAAAGAAATTGTGCGGTTTTAAAAATGGAGAGAGACGGGTGGTATAGTAAAAAAGCTTGAGAGATGCTTAGACAGAATTAATTTAAACAATATATGAAAAACTTAAAGTAGATGAGACAGATACTATGACTGATGTAATTTGGGTGGACTTACCTGGGGGTTACATAGATCAGAGGCGCATGGGGTATCATTTTTTTTTCGTATCCGGCACAAGGAAAATAGGCGCTAAGAGGTTTGAGTTAAAAAAAGAATTCTAAATAATTAAACTAGAACAAAGAAAAGATTTCAAAAAATGAAATTAAAAGACAGACGCATGAGCAAGTTTTACACAAGGAAAAGAGATGCTAGGATCCTGAACACAATCAACATAGGTCCTAAAGGAAAATACATAAACAAGTTGAAAAAAATCAAGTCGACAAATGCTGGACCTAGATAATTAAATGCAATACAAATTCAAAATCACCAAACAATACAAAGCCTTTACAATACAGAGGATACACAAACATATCAAACAGAATGCATTAAAACTCAGTTGAAGAAATCAGGGGAGACAGAGTAGAGAAAGGAATGAGATTCTATACTAACTTATCAAACAGAAAGCATTAAAACTAAGCTGAAGATTTAAAACAATTTCAAAGGAAATTACACAACCTTGGAATATGATTAAATATCCCACACAGCTCCTTTCTAATCATAAACTCAAATCTAAAGAAACTACACAATCTTAAATTAGGTGATCAAGACAAATGCATGATACTAGGCTGAAGTTCAAAAACACAATTTCCGAAGAAATCACAGAAACTAGACTATGATTAAAAACTGAAAAAGCCTTTTTTTTTTTCATTTGATAACCATTAGCACAATTTCATAAGAAATTACACTAACCCAAATATCCATACAAACCTAGATAATCTCACTATCCCACTTCCTGGATCAAACATGGGGAGAAAGGGCCGTTCTTAATTGCACTACGGCAACAAACCAGTTTAACAAAAAAGACAAAAATTGATCTTCAAAATTTGGAACATCAAAAGAGATATCAAGAGAAAACCCCAGCTCTAGTAAGGAAGCATCCATAGAAACACCAATAGCTAATTAAGAAAAATAGAGATAACGAGAGATCCATAAAGGTTTAATTGAGCGGCTCAATTGACCCTAAATCAAAATCTAACACCTATTCATTTTGATAGACCCCAAATTGGCAAACCCTAGTTCTAATCTTCAAGGAAATTACTAGAATTTATATACTGAAAGTTAAATAAACAAAACAGGATCAAGATTGAATCAATGAAACATGAAGAGGAAGGCCTTGTAATTAAAACATAAGCAAATATGAAACGAATTAAAAAGAGGACCTATCTATTAGCTCAATTAAAAAGGAAGAAAGTGAAAGAAAACCTCGCCCCCGCTAGTCGCCCCTCGTGCCTTAATCGGATTTTTGGTCACAACCCCATGCTCGTGATCTATCTTCACCCCAAGCGATCCTAAGGTTTACTAAGAGGAGGAGAAAATTGTCGCCATGAAATCGCCGGAGACGAAGAGAGAGAAAACCGCACCGCAATTTTTAGAGAGAGACGGGTGGTGATGAAAGAAAAAGGCGAAGGGGCTGGTGCCGCTGGTCGATTGAGGCCCACTAACAAAACAGACCACGACGAGCAGTAATAACTAAGAATCGTTTTTTTGGGGACCGAGGTTTTTTTTGGGGACCATGGTTTTTTTGGGGAAAAGTTCGGTTAGTTGCAAAAAACCTTTCCCAACCGAACATAAGTTCGGTTAGTTGCAAAAAAAATTTCCCAACCGAACATAAGTTCGGTTAGTTGCAAAAACATTTCCCAACCGAACATAAGTTCGGTTAGTTGCAAAAAGAATTACCAACTGAACTGGTAAGTTCGGTTAGTTGCAAAAAACATTTCCCAACCGAACTGGTCAGTTCGGTTAGTTGCAAAAATTAGTTGCAAAAACATTTCCCAACCGAACATAAGTTCGGTTAGTTGCAAAAACATTTCCCAACCGAACATAAGTTCGGTTAGTTGCAAAAATATTTCCCAACCGAACAATAGTTCGGTTTAGTTGCAAAAACATTTTCCAACCGAACAATAGTTGATTCACGTATAAAAAATATTTCTTAACCGAACCTAAGTTCGGTTACGTCGCAAAAAATATTTTCTAACCGAACACATTAGTCCCCAAAAAAAACCATGGTCCCCCAAAAAAAACCATGGTCCCCAAAAAACCATGGTTTGTGACTCGACCACTAACTTTGTGGTTTAGAAAAAAAGGCTTCGTAGTAGATTACATATGAAAGCAAATGGGAGTGGCGGTGATTTAAATAACCGTTACCTATAAGGTTATACTTTGATAACAGTTTTTATACAAAACCGTTCTAATAGGTTGGGAACAAGATGTGATTTATAACTGTCATTATACATCAATGTATAGTATCGATTTCCTACAAAAGCCATCCATCAGTATAACTATATAGTAACGATTTAAAAACTGTGACCATTGTTTCCTACTATTGGCGAGAGTTCTAATAAAAAACTGTTACATATATCTTATAGTCTACTCTTCTGTGACAATTCAATCATCAACTGTCATGGTTTCTTATTGTGAACTGTCACCAAAGCCCATATTTGTACTAGTGTGAATGGTGAATGCTTAGAAGAGTGCTAGGGCTTGCAGCTGTTGATTTCTTTTATTAAAGATAGTTGTTAAGAGATGAGCTCTTATGTGTTGAATCAATGGGAGATAGCTGTTGATTGCTTCTATCAACGATGAAGCTTGAGGAAGTTTGAGCTCAAGCACAATGGAGAAGAGATGCTGAGATAAATTCTAGTGGAAGAAAAGGGGATCTTATGGTAAGTTTATGGAGTCAGGGTTCATTTATTTATTTGTGTATTTTTTTGGGGATTTAGGGGTTTTTTATAATCTAATTGAATGTCGGAAATGATATAGAGGTCTAATTGAATTATTTGTTTATGGTTTTTGTTATTCAATGCTTTTAGAGATTAGGGTTCTTATCAGGATTTGAAATTGTTGAGTTCCCAGTGATGATTAAATATCGTGCTTATTCCTTCTTATTCGTATTCAGTGACTTGTGGGTCTTTGATTCTATCTACAATGGGTTTTTGACATTTCTGTTTCTTGTTTGCATACTAAGCATGATGAAATTGAAGCAATGTTTTTTGAAGAGAGAGCCATACTTGAAGCCAAGTACCCGAAGATGTATGAGCCACTTTACAGTCAGGTACATTATTTATTCTATGAACACTAACCACAGAAGGAACATTTGCTTTAGCATTTTAGTTGATGCCTAGAAAGGAGAACCCTCAGTTGGATTCTGATTAGACTTTACCTTCATAGTGTTAATTTTACCTACTGTTAGCAGACTCTAAAAGTGGTGTTTCTGGACTTGGTTGCAGAGATTTGATATAGTAAATGGCGTGGTCGAAGTCAACGGAGTTACAAAAGAGGTTGAGGCTGACAAAGAAGCAGATAAATATGCAGAAGGTATAAGATATACTTAAATCTTTGTTTGAGTTTTTCAATTTCAAAACAATGCTTGAATTATCTTAACTAGATTGTGTACTTGCAGTAGAGAATGGTGTTCCTGATTTTTGGCTCAATGCTATGAAGACAAATGAAGTTTTGATGGAGGAGGTAAGTGATATGATTAGCCACTTTTCTCCTTGTTGGAATATGATTCTAGAATTATTGGTTTAATTTACTCTTTCTGGAATATAGATCAAAGAGCGTGACGAAGGTGCTCTCAAGTATTTGAAAGATATCAAGTGGTGCAGAATTGAAGAGTCCAAGGGATTCAAAATTGTTTTTTTTTTTTTAGGTAATTCATGGATTTTTCAGTATTCTAAGCATCCTTTCTTTTTTCCAAATGATAACTTTTAATCATCTTCATAGTCACAAAGTTATTTAATAGTCAGCTCGCACGATTTTGCATTTACATCATACATTTACTGGATCCCTTGAAATGTTCAACATGTTCTAAAGTACCTAAATTTGAATTCGTGTGCAGATTGTGGTGGTATGAAGACTCTTGAATCCTTAATCTATTGCTATAAGAATTTAATGGAGTGCGGACAGCTGATCGAAGATAATGAGATTATTAGAAAGCACATGCACAAGAATGCCTCTGATTTTCAAGGCCAAAATCCTGAAAGCGATGAAAGTCCATTGAAAACTAGGGGGAACACAATAATAACCTGCCAAGGCTACACGATTTAATGGACATGGAAGATCGAGAAGCTGTCAGAGGTAACCAGTTAAGAGTTGGGATGCCTCAAAATACTGTTCCAGTTGGCGACATTTGTTGCTTATCTTGTTTAGTGGTATGTTGTTTTTATTGTTTATACTTGAACTTCTGTAGTAAGATTTTGAATATTCGTTTTGAATTTAGGTGCTGATGTAAAGAAGGGAACATTCAACTTAGAGAAGGGCCTAGAATCTCATACCAAAGCAAAGAAGGCACAACACCAAAAAGGCCAATTTGTAACGTTTTATACATGTTACAAAGGCCCTCAGTAACACATACTAAACGTTACTGTTGACGGTGTGGCAGATTTTCTGTCACAGTTTGTGACTGTTACGGATTTGATTAGTAACGGTTTTTTAGCCCCCGCCAACTGTGCTATTGTGTATCGGTAGTAACACTTCTCCACAGTCTGTAACGTTTTCTAACTATTACAATGTTTTTCTTTTGTAACAAATTTTTACTGTTCCTAAATTCGGCGTTTACATGTTACTGAAATCACAGATATATATATATATGATACAGTTGTAGAACATCATATTTAAGGTAAGTATCCACAGTTCTGATAGTCTCCAGCACATCAAATCAAAGAAAACAACGTACTATATTTCTTATAATATCATTTGTAAATAAAAATATTGCATCACTTATTAAGTAGTTTCAGATTAAGCTAAGAATCAAACAATTAAATATTGGATCATTCTTTACAAAGATAAGAAGCCGAAATTAAATTCACTAGAATATTGTCAACGCCATCCTTTTTAGTGGTTTTTTTGAGTAGCTTAAACTTGTATGTCCTCCCTAACATGCGAGTTTTGTACTCTTGGTTTTCTGAAGCCTGGCTTGTTGGAATCGAAGCAACAAACCTAAAACATTTATCGTGGGTCTTCTGTTGGTTTCTTCCCAAATAACTTAACAAGGGTTATTAGAAAATGCAACTGAACAATAACAGTCTCTTCTGTTATAACTCTCCAAGAAACCTGTCAAGAAGCTCATTAGCATTGGCCCTGCGAGTATTTCACAAATTACCTAGATCATAGATATTTTATGCGGAAACAAAATTATAAACATAAATTAAATAATAACTTGTAGAGAGACTCAACTATGGACATCGAATGTTAACTTCGGGAATGTGAATACCTTTGCTTTCATCCAAGTCTAAGCTCTCACAAAGTCTTTGTAATGATGGATTCATAGCTACATGGGAATGGGACTCTAATAAGAATTTTAAAATGTGAACCATTAATCACATACACTTTATGTGTTACAAGAACTTACGCGTTAGGATATCACCTAGATGACAATGGAAAGCCTCCCGAATGATGTAGTTATAAGCTCAAGCAAACACTTATACAACATTCGGTTGCTCTTTATAACTTGATGCCACATTGACAAAGAGCACAAACAACTTTTTCGACAAAATATATGCCAACTATGGGGGCATATTTCTTGAATTCCAGTAGAGCCTGAAAAAAGTATAGACACCGAGAGATATCACGAACCCACAATAGCATAATGACTTATTCAAATGGAAACTAGGATTATTGAAAAAAAAATCATAACCTGGTCTCTAATTTTCCATCTTCACGTAAACTGGATTATTGTATTTGCAGAAGAAAACCTAAAAAATATAGTATTTGTACAGATTATAGCCGTTTTCAAACTTGAGAAAATAATGGAATTAATACTCATCAAAATCACCTGATATCGTGAGCAAGGATTATAGGTCTCCATTGAACTCTAAGTTTGATGTTCAGTAATGCAACATACTATATATCAGGTTCAATAGAAAAATTTCAAGAGGGCCCAGGTCATTTTCTACTGATCATGAGTTCTCTTTGTTGAAAGATCATCTGCATCTAGTTCATGACATGATTTTTGCACAGTGTGAAGTAACAATGCATTAACCAACTAAGTTTTAAATAGTCCACTAGAAGGGACTTAATTACTTGAAATGTGGAATTGGACATCAGAAAACTACAATGTAAAAAGGAATACTAAAATCATAATGTTTCAAATTAAAATCGAAATAAAGAATTACCGAGTGCATTTCTTACAGCTGGACTAGATTGACACCCAAATGGCCTTAGGTTTCTAGGACAGTTCCTTCTCCTCATGTAACCTTGAACAAACACAGTTTCTCAAAAAAAAAAAAACATTAAATAGAACCAAACACAAATAAATTGAAGAGAATTTATAGCAAACCAACTTTACCTCTTTTACGTGTGAGAGTATTGAGGATAGTCCAACATAGACCATAATTACCTCTTTAACTCAAATAGAGAAAATCCAAATTAAGTTATCAACCATGGCGTGAAAAAGTAACAATTTACACAAGTTGAACCAAAAAATATATATAATAAAAAATAGACTAGCCTTTAAAAGCCAAAACACTACATCTAGTTGATCATAATATCCCACTTTCATACCTCAAATTAAGTTTACATTTCTCTAACAGAATGAAACTTAGTACCTACTAATTAATATAGAGTGCCTCTTGAAAATCAGCTAACATGCCGTAGTACCACTTGCAGGCCATATAATACAACTAAGTAATTTAATAATAATTGATGCAAAGATTAATCATCAAATGTTATATCTTATGTACAGAGTTTCGTAGCTTGCAGCTGCAGTATGAAAATTTAATGTCTTTCTATCATCCTGGACCCAAACATTATTGCATCACCAAACAATAGATCATAGTGTTACCATGTGGATGCGAAATACGGCTTGAGATAGAAAGTACTACAGAATCATCACATGCACAAACCAAACCTCAAATAAAGCTTTTAGAATAAAAGACAATTATTTCAGAAACTTTATGGTAACTTAAATGTTGAAACCAGCACCCAATTTCAACCCAAAAGTAGCAGCAGTGTTAGTAGTGGAAGTCACAAACTCCTCTTATTTCAGAACAATGGAGAGCGACATTAAGCAAACAACAAAGTGACTGCTAAAAACAAAACACGCGAGTGATTAAAAGAAATTGTGGGTGTTTTTAAACTTTAAACATTTATTGCAGAATAAAGATCCCACCATGCGGAAAACTCTTTTCCCGCCCATGTCATATGATCTTTCAAAGCTTTCGCAACAACAAGTCTCTCACATTAAAAATCTAGATTTCATCATATACGACAATGAAGGTATATATAGTTAACTACAAAAAAATGAGAAATTCTGAAAAGGTATTTTGGTGAAGGAACAAAATTCATCAAACCGATGGGTAAGCAGAAACTCCATATGCATGCTAAACTGAAATTGAAAAATTTTAAGTGAAAAATATTTTAAGATAGATTATACAAGGACCTAACTAATATTTCTAAAACGAGAAAAGTTAATTGATGTAACGAAATATAGGCAATCCGTAATATGAATTAATATCAAAATTTAGTACTCAACGAAACTCAAGATAGATGAAAATGCTACTCAAACTACTAAAATCTGACTTAATAGTTTTCAAACTGACAAAACAATTCCTTGGTTTAGCACATCTAAATCTATTCAAATGTAACAACTTTCAGGAATCTCAACAAAAACAGTTAATAAATCAACTGTGCATTATAGAATCACAAAGTGAAATATGTACAGATAAAATTCAACCATATAATGCTGTTTAACTCTTCATAGTATTGTTTTCCCCCAATTAAGCATATCTAAATACTCCATCTCCATCTCCATATCCATCTCCATATCATTTTCACAATCTATAATGTCTATATTCAGTAGTTATGTACTCAAATCTTAAATATTTGGTCTCACTTTAGCCATCAGAATTATGTTGAGAACTACAAATTAAACCTTGCCATTGTCGTTCAGCTACACAACCGAAGCTTAAATTGTGTTTTAACTAGAAGAAACATCAATACCAAGCAGACAAATTTTAGGTCTACTTAAAACCACCAACCCAACATTAGGTTTTAACAGAGAAATCTCGAACATTAGGTATCAAAAGTTTCTAACCAACCAAATTAAAATTCAATAATAGAAAACAAACATAATTAACTTACCCCAACTGTTGATGTCTCCAATTTGCGTTGATTCCTTTTTCCAAAAACCTAGGGTTAAGGAATTGTTTGAGTAACCATTTTTCTTCCAGATAAACCTTATCCATAAAATAAACTGCAGTTGAGATCGTGATAAACACCCCACGATCTCTGTGGAAAAATTTTTGGGAGGGAAAGTTGAAAACTAAAATCGAAAAGAAGAGGGAAAACATAGTGGAGAAGATTTTGTCAAAACTGGAAGAGAACAACTGGGAGGAGTGAAGGAGTAATTCTTGACTGAAATAAAATAAAATAAAATAGAAGTGTACTTGGATACCACGACTGCATTTCCTGTACTCGGATTATTAGTGTACTAGGATGGCCCGTAACACCTAATAAACTGTTACGACGGACCAAAGTAATGTTTCAGAACCGGAACAACTAAAACCTGTTACAGATTACAAGAAACTGTTACTAATTTCGTAACATTGTATATATGTTACAGCGTAATGTTACAGATTCCACATTTTGGTGTAGTGAGGCTATATCTCACCATCTTATAGTTAATAGTCTCTTTTGTTTTTTTACTTCTTTTGAAATGTGCGAAGGTTTATCAAATGTGATTCGGAACTCATCCATCTTAAGTGTTTTGGATTTGGGATTTGTGAATGCTATTGATAGTTCATTGTAGTCTTTATTACACAATCTTTTTTATTTTTATTTTTTTTGAGTTGCAGCCAGCTGAGGATGATGACGATGATTCTGATGTTAATCTTTTTGGAGAGGATAAAGAGGAGGAAAAGAAGGCTGCAGAAGACGTGCAATTTTGTCAAAGCCTCTGGAAAAAAAGAAAGAATGTGAGTATGCTCTCCTTAAATTGTTCTTTTGAAACTAATGCGATTAGTTATGTGTATGGTCTTGTGGTTTTTTTTGATAAGAACCATATGCAACTGTCATTCATTTTAACTTTTTCTCTCAGCCGGAAAGTCTTCAATTTTGTTGGATGTGAATCAATGGGATGACGAGACAGATATGGCAAAGCTTGAGGAAACCGTGAGGAGTGTCCATATGGAAGGCCTCTCATGGGAAATGTGTAAGCATCTTCTCTCAAATAACTGATTTTGTCAAAACATCTTACCTTCGGCTTAACGTACTTATGTTTCTCTCCTACTTCTATCACAGCCAAACTTGTCGCAGTTGGATATGGTATCAAGAAGTTGCAAATTATGACAAGTCATCCATCGGTTCCATTATTGGATTTTGGTTAAGTGGTCTATGACACTTCACGTCTAAGCCAGCGCCTCTACGGTATCACCTAATGCTATGTTTCTCATAATCGTTGTTTGGTTTACCGAGAAGACAGTGCGTAGCAAAAGCGAATCATTTCCATTTAGCAATGTAACCCAGACCACTGTATTGGAATGTGTATGCTACTGCAATATTTGTAGGGGAGGCCAATATATGCGTTTTACGATTTATATGATATTTTTGGTCATGTAAAAAAAAAAATCTTTCATTTTCTTTTCTTTCGTTGCGCAACACACTTTCATACAAGGTGATTTTAAGTTAGCTAGGTAATGCAATTGGAGTGGCAGGTTAACTTGAATGAATGTAAATGTGTTATACTGGCAGCTTAATGTGAATGTAAAATACTTTCGGCAAATTCGGTTTTGGCTGTAAATTTTTTTTCAAAAAAGTTTTATGCACACAACTTCTAATAAGAGTTGTGTTCCATATTTCAACTACACAAACCAGTGGTTGTGAAAGAATGTCTTTATGACATAACTAGGTGTTGTCCAACATAGTTCTGCAACTCTAACAAGTGTTATGCACATCTTATTCATAATAGTAATAAGAGTTGTTACATATTTCTACAATACATATCCTAAGTTGTCTAAGATAGACCTTCAACTTATACAAGTGTTGTGTTACATATTTTTACGATACGCATCCTTTGTTGTGTAAAATAATCCTACAACACAAGCAAGAGTTGTGTTAGGCTTTCAAAAAAAAAATCGAAAGAGAATCACAACTTTGGCAAAATATTGTCGAACCATGAACCACATCACCCTTTACAACTCTTAGTCAAGCATTGTAGAAAATCTTGGACTTTCTACAATACCCCACCTACACAACGCATAAAATTGTGTTATCGTAGGTGTACTACAACGCTAATATAGTGTCGTCAATGATGATTTTTCCCATAGTGTGACTATCACAAAAGAGATTCATCCCATGTGTATGATGAACTCCTAAATCACCAAGTAATTGTTTCAACCACTTTAATTCACATGTAACTGCCGCCATATATCTGTATTCTGCTTCAGCTGAGGACCGAGAAACAGTATGTTGCTTCTTAGTTTTCCAACACACAGGTTAAAACCCAAGAAGAATAAACCATCATGTTAATGAATGTCTAGTTAATGGACAACTTGCCCAATCAGAGTCGCACTATCCTTTTAAACTGAGACCACTATCAGAGCGCAACAGAATTCCTTGTCCAGGATTCTTCTTCAAATATCTAACCACACGAAGGGCTGCTTCCCAATGCTCCATTCTTGGTTGTTGCATAAATTGCGACAAAATATGCACCGAGTAAGAAACATCTGGTCTGGTGACTGACAAATAAATCAGACCACCAACCATTCTCCTATATTTCTCCACATCATCTAATATCTTACCCTTTTCCAAGCAAGACGATGATTTGTCTCCATTGGAAACTCTGCAGGTTTTGCTCCCAATAACCCAGTTTCCATGATAATATTCAATGTATACTTCCTCTGGCATATGTAGAAACCTTGTTTACTACGAGCCACCTCCAATCCCAGAAACTATTTCAATTTCCCCAAATCTTTCATCTTGAAACATTGTCCCAAGTATGTTTTAAAATTATGAAGTGCAACCAGATCATTTCCTGCGACAATCAAATCATCAACATACACCAAAACATTAAGCTGCATCTTTCCCTTTATCATAGTAAAGAGAGAATAATCTGAATATGACTGCTTAAAACCATAATTCTTCTAGGATGCTAATAATTTTGCAATAACACCTAGGAGCCTGTTTTAGGCCATATAATGATTTCTTCATTCTACACACCATATTAGGATTTCCCTTGACAAATCCTGGTGGTATCTTCATATACACTTCTTCCTCCAAATCTCCATGAAGAAAGGCATTATGCACATCCATTTGATGCACTTCCCAATTTTTAATCGCTGCAACAACTAGAAAAGTACGAATTGTTGTCATCTTTGCCACTTGTGCAAATGTCTCATTGTAATCCAATCCTTCAACTTGATGATTCCCAAATATTACCAGCCTTGCTTTTAGACGCACCAAATTTCCATTTTCATCACGCTTTTCTGTGTAAATCCATTTGATTCCTAGTGCCTTCTTGCCAGCTGCTAATTCTTCCAATTCCCATGTTCCTTGTTCCTCTAGAGCTCTTATTTCTTCGGCCATGGTTTTTCGCCATCGTAGATGCTTCATAGCTTCTTTGAAGTTTTTAGGCTAATTTCCAGCAGTTATAGCGGTAAGATATTTTCTATAAACTGCAGAAAAACGATCACAACTAACATAATATGTCAAACGATAAGGTGTACCTGAGGTTGATGATTGTGTAAGATGAGTGGGAGGTGGACTATTTTCTCATACAGTGTGCGTCACAAAACCCTTGAGTCTACTAAAAGGAATCTTCTGACGTTTACCTTTACCCATCTCAATGCTACTATTCTCTACTACACCTTCAGCTGTTGTGTCATTGCTATTAGTATCATTCTCCTCAGGTTGTTCTTGAGTTTTTCCTCGTAATTCTTTAGTTTCACAAGCAGTCTCATACAGTGATTCATCACTGTTTAATTGTTGCAACTTATCTTGATGAGTTTCCACAACACCTCTAGACAACTGTTCTTCTTCTCTATCTTCATCATCACTCCAATAAACATCATTATTTGACTGAACAATCTCAGTCGAATTTCTAGTAATGCTTGTCATATAAGGAAACTGATGTTCATAAAACTCCACATCCCTTGGCACTAAAAATTGCTTTGTGTCTAAATCATAAACTTGCCACGTCTTTTTACCAAAAGGATAACCAAGAAATACGCATCTCCTTCCTCGGCTTGCAAAAGCACAATCATATGGAGGTTGCTTCCCAAACATGATTTCATATGGAGTTTTGCGTACAAGATTATTTCCAAAATCATCGTCAATTGGATCAGACCGCTGCTGCCAATACTCATCATCCCAACTCAAAGTGCTTTTATTACATCAAGGTCCATCCAAGATAACATTTCCATTGCAAAGGAATTGTTTCATCATATTCGAGCTACTAAACCAGGAAAAAAACCAAAGTTCGCAATAAAATTGGATGTTCACAGAGCTTACGACAAGCTAAGCTGGGAATTTATCCGAATGACCTTGCAAACTCTAGGATTTCCAAGCTGGATGATAGATAGTATTATGTTCTGCATTACGTCTGTGACTTATTCACTGAAGATCAATGGATCGTTACATGGCTTCATTAAACCATCGTGCGATATTCGACAAGGAGACCCACTGTCCCCGTATATCTTCATTTTATGTTCTGAAATTTTGTGTACTAATCTTTTACACTTGGAGTCTACAGGGGCACATTCAAGGAATTATAATTTCTCCAACTGCTCCCCCGATTTCGCACTTGATGTACGCGAACGATCTTCTCTTAACCAGTCAGTCATCCACTGAAAAGTGTTATCATCTCCAACAACTTTTGAATCGTTATAGCTCATCTGCAGGCCAAAAGTTTAATCTCTCGAAATCATCAATCATACATCATCCTCATACAACCTTGGTAACTTTACAACAGATTACAATAATTTTTCCCATCTAGACAACATCCAATCCACATGTCTACTTGGGCGTGCCTCTCACTTCTGGCAGAACTAGCGCCTCTGTCTACTCCACAATCCTGAATAAGATGGAAAAGAAACTTCCAGGATGGAAAACTTCAACATTAACTCATCCAGGTAGAGTGGTTCTAATCAACACTTCTTTAGCTCCTACTACTAACCACATCATGCAGAATACATTGCTGCCAAACCATGTACATCAGAAAATAGATAGACTCCACCGGAATTTTCTTTGGGGGCATTCAAATGACCAGAGAAAACTACATCCCATCAACTGGAACATAGTAACCAAAACCAAATGGGAAGGCGGCTTAGGCATCATAAGTGCAGCTTCAATGAACCAAGCATTGTTCTTAAAACGTATTTGGCAAATCAGGAATCAACCTACTTCCATGTGGGGAAGACTATACGAGGAAAAATATCTAAACGGACATTATTTACTCAACATTCAGCAAGTGCAACAGACAAGACCGAGCCCAATTTGGAGAGCCATGCAAAAACTCTCCTCAGAAATATCTAAGGGAATCACCTTTCTTATTGGAGATTGTGTGATTACTCCACTATGGGATCATCCGTGGATTCCCCATCATAAACTATTGCCTCACAACAATGCTTCGGGCTCACCAAGGTAGGTGACCTCATTGATCCCATTACCAATCAGTGGGACATTACCAAGGTTAATGTCATATCCCCTTCTGTTAGTACAACCCACCAGATTCTCAATATTCATCTACCAACACCCGCTTGCCCTGATTCCTTGAAATGGAGATACACAACGTCTGGTAAGTTTATAGTCAAGTCCGCATATCTGGATTTAACTTTTGATCATTCTTCTTCTCCTGCAAGACAGCCTCAACTGAACGTGTTCTCTAAATTATGGAAATTGCCCTGTCCACCGAAAATCCAACATTTCATCTGGAAGATTCTCCATAATGGGTTACCAATAAAAGAACTGTTGTTCATTCGAAAAATTGCGGCTGATCCGTATTGCCCTAGATGTCGTTTACAAGTGGAATCAATTCACCACCTTTTTGTTAGTTGTCCTTATGCAACAACAATTTGGTCTCAATTGGTGGTTCAATTTCCGGGGGTGACTCCATACATAAACCGTAATCAATCATCCATCCAGGAGTTAATTTTTCAATCAACAAGCTGCCCATCGTCCATCATCTCTACCTTATGTTTTACTGTATGGGGAATTTGGCTTGCTAGGAATCATGTAGCCTTTCATAATCCAGGGCAACATCAAACTATTCAGTTAATAAGGCATTTGCTGTTGGAATATCAATTTGCCAGCTCTCATCGCCATTCTCCAGTCATCGTCCAACCTCCAATTCATGTGAGTCAGCGTAACCAAACTTTTACCACCATTCAGGTCCGTTGGCAACCGCCTACATATCCTTGGTTAAAATTTAATTGTGATGGAGCAGCGAGAGGAACACCGGGATATGCAGGTGCGGGATTCATTTTACATGATTCTGGCGGAAGACAGATTACATCTGCTCCTATACCAGTGGGCATTACTTTGGCGATTATTCCGGAATAAAAGTTGTCCATCTTGGACTCAAGGAGGTCATACAGTTCAACCCAACACATCTTCATGTGGAATTGGATTCACAGGTGGTATTGGTTATCCAAACCTTTGGATATACAGGCATATCCTTGGGAGCTACAACATCTAATGGCGGAATCGATTTCCATGCTTCAACAAATACCTCATACTATGATCTCTCACCAATACATGGAAGGTAACCAAACTGCTGATGCCTTGGAAAATAGGGGAGCGGATTTGTCAGCCTCTCAAATGCAACTACCAAAGAAAGAGACATGGTCTGATACTGTTCCTGATTTTCCTTTTCTTTTTTTTTGTAACCATTATTTTAATGGATTATTAGCCTATAATCCATTATGCAGATTATAATGGATTCTATATGCGTTTGGTAACCATTATAATAATTGTTTATTTTAATCATAATTGAAAAAATCCATTATTTCCATAAACATGAAAAAGTTGTTTTGAAAATTTATTATAATCAATTATTTTTTCTAAGAAACTCAAATTGAGTTTTTTTTCTTATTTTCACTAAAATATCAAGAGAGAGACAAAAAAACAACATAAGACTAAGAAAATATCGTAGATCATTGTTCTTTCTTCTCATTTTCGAGATCATCATTCTAAGATAATTAATTATTTTAAAAAAGTATTTGGAAAATTTTATTTTAAAATGGTTATATCAAAATCATTTATCAGTTTATGATAATCTATAATCATAAATTTTACCAAACAAGGTCATTTATTTTAGGTTTTTAGTTTTAGATCTTTTGGGTGGGGTTGTCAAGCTTTGGATGGGATTGGTCTACCATCTGTTGCTGATTTTTTTTGTGTTTCCATCCATTGTTTGATAGTATCTTTTGTTTTTGTTTTGTTTTTCTTTTTTCTTTTTTGTTTGTTGTTATACATAGACTGAAGTTTATGTATGGAATTAATGGAATTATTATATCTAGCAGCCATTGTCTTTAATTAAATTTGTTTAGAACATTCTTGTTCCTTTAAGAATACCATGCCATGAAAGACAATTTAACCTATAAACAAGACCCTAAAAGAAAATCTTTTCACATCAAAAAAAAAAAGATTGAGAATTAGCTAGTTTGGGATTTGATCATTTTCGATTAAATTCTTATTATCTCAAAAAAAAAAAAAAAAAAAAAAAAAAAAAAAAAACTAAATAAGTCTTGGGAACACGAGATAAAGTAAAACTACTGTGTCTGAATACTAAAAATCAAAAACCAAGTACTCATTTGGTAGTATACTAAAAAAACAAGTTATATGATGTGATGCGTATTTTTAGACATACAAGTATTAATTTGAAGATCTGGGGAATCCGAAGACATATGGACATCAATGAAAACATCATCCTTCTGCTCGAGGTTAGTAATAAAAGACTTGACTTGTTTCCCTTTCTATCTACGTTACTTTCAAGTCATTTAGATTGAAAACATAACATATGAAGTTATATATATGAAACTCTCATATTAGAGACTTGATCATCTTATGTGAGCAAAGTGTGAAGGAAGAATATATACCAAAGTTCCAACATTTGCGAGGTTTTTCTGCATTTGTGGTTTCCTCGTTTAAAAAATATTGTTATGTGCTTTTATTTTACTTTCCGCATTATAATTATTGTTTAGGTTATCTCCCCGCTTTTAAGAGCAGCAAGGCGGAAAAAAAAAATCAAAATTCGTTACTATTTTTTTGTTCACCGCACCTCCTTTAACGTCCGGACATTCAATCTCATCCATTAAACAACAAAAAATAAAATTCAACTGTTAGATTTTTCACTTAAATAGTAAAACAAATCTATTTCATCTCATTAAAAAATCTTTTCTCTTTTGTCTTATTGAGATCAGACGAACTAAAACCTATTGGTTTGGGGATTTAGTCGGCTGAAAATCCAAAATCGAATTGATGATTTTCATCTCTACCAAACTCAACTACCTTTACCCTAAACCCTAATTCCTTTATAATATTTTAAAGCAATTGAAACCTAAAAAACAAAAATTGCTCATCTGTCGAGCTTCTTCTAGGTCTTCTCATAACAAATATTCAATGGATGAAATCATGTAAGCATACTAATTCATCACCATGTTAGTTTTCTTTAGGCCGATTTGATTCTATATCAATTTCAAAGAAGATTTGAGTCCGATTTGATGAAAAGTTTCATACTGAATCCAATCCAATTCAAGAAAGTATTTATGAGTATCCTATTTGAAAAAGCGGGGGTACAACAACCACACACAATATTTCGCTTAACAATCTATATGGACAAAATCCAATATAATTCCAAGAGAATCAACTAGAAAGTCATACTAAATCAATGTAAATATATCCAAGATTTGTATCTCGATTTCTCAATTCAATCCTCAATCAAACAAATAGGAATTTGCGAGCCCGATTGAATATAATAAATAACTTGGACGGTATCAAAAACCAATATCCAACTGTCAATCAATTTAATCAACAACTAAACCAATTGATTGAATTGATTGAACAACCAAAGTGATGATATTTCAATTATATAACAAAATATAATGCGGAAAATAAATAACACAGACACTAGAAGTTTTGTTAACGAGGAAACCGCGAATGCAGAAAAACCCCGGGACCTAGTCCAGATTTGAACACCACACTATATTAAGCCGCTACAGACACTAGCCTACTCCAAGTTAACTTCGGACTGGAATGTAGTTGAGCCCTAACCAATCTCACACTGATCAAGGTACAGTTGCGCTCCTTACGTCTCTGAATCCCAGCAGGACTCTACGCACTTGATTCCCTTAGATGATCTCACCCACCTACGACCTAAAGTTGAAGACTTTATAAAAAAATATATCTCACACATAAAAGTTTATTGTATAGATAAATCTGTCTCCCACAGATAAACCTATGAGTTATGTTTCGTCTTTAGATAAATCAAGGTGAACAGAAACCAATTGATATACCGGACTTATATTCCCGAAGAACATCCTAGAAATATCAATCACCTCACAATAATCTTAATCGTATGCTATCAAAACAAGATATTGTGGAATCAAAAACGATGAGACGAAGATGTTTGTGATTACTTTTTATCTTGCCTATCGGAGAATAAATCTCGAGCCAATCTTAAAGAAGATAGTACTCAATCACGATAGAAACAGCAAGATCAGATCACTCAACTAAAGAGAAAATAGTTGGGTCTGGATTCACAATCCCAATAAAGTCTTCAAGTCATTAACCTACAGGGTTTCGTGAAAAACCTAAGGTTAAAGGAGAATCGACTCTAGTCGCAACTAGTATCACACAGGAGGTGTGGGTATTAGGTTTCCCAGTTGTTAGAGTTCTCCTTAATATAGTCTTCAAATCAGGATTTGCAATCAATGTTATCTTGGTAACAAAGCATTCAATATTCACCGTTAGATGAAAACCTAATTAGACTCAAGCTAATATCTTTCAATCGTTCACTACACCAAACCTGGTTAGATGTAACTTAGCTTGTTACACACAAATGAAATCTACCTTCATTTAGGTTTGAGTAACCGTACCTAAACATGTTCACTTTGTTGGCTCAACAATAGTTAACCGAAGTTATCCATATGACCACTTTCATATCAAACTCATTCATCTTAACCATAACTAGTTCAAATAACTCAAATGAAACTAGTTTTAGAGTAGTTAAATTGTTTATATTATCATAGAAGTATACAAGATACATTGAAGCAAAATCGATTTTGATTCACATGAATCAAGTCATGAACATCATAGCCCCGGTTTGCAAAAGATTCCATTCCTTAATATATAAATGTATTAGTTCATGATCAAACCGATTTTAGAATATCATCTACTTAGGTATGCGTACTAAGTTTGGATTTCGCCAGTATGCGAACTGTACGCATACCATCCAAACTCAGCATAAATTCCCGGACTTGAACCTTATGCCAGTACGCGTATTGGTTTGCATTCCAGGTTCCCGGACTTTTCCAAAATCATGTACACATACGTGTACGCATACCATGGTTCCCAAACATGGATTACATATATGCAAGCACGCATACTATGCTTAATTCAAATTGTTCTAAACTCTCATTTCAATCATTAAAATATTCTCGGAAGTCGGAAATAGTTGTCTCACACAAACTATTAGATTCAAAGCAATTTTCAAGTGATCGAATGATCAATACGAAACATTCCGAGTCTACATCAAATGACTGTCCACACAAATCATGTAAACATGCGATTTTCATATGATTATCTTTTGACTTTCGTCAAGAATATAAGATGAACTTGGTTAAAGCGAAATCTTACCAACACATTGTTTCGAGAAAGATGTAAGCGAGTTAAATTCAGCTCGAAATATCAAATGTGTATAAATGAAGTCTATGTAGTTATACGACTTTTGTCTCAAATAGGAGATAGAGTAGATAGACTTTGAGTGATAGATGAGTTCAAGTCTTCACATACCTTTTGTTGATGAAGGTCCTCCAAGATCTCCTCAGTAGATCTTCATCTTCAATCGATGAATGTCGTGAATTCTAAAACTCAACTACACATTGTATCATAATCTGAGACATAACTATAAGTAGACTAGAAATCAAGACTATAGTTTTGATCAACTAAACTTGACAAACAAGCTTGAGATAGAAACGCTTGCGAGTTTGACCCAGCAGTGCTCCAACAATCTTCCCCTTTGTCAATTTTAGTGACAAAACTATCAATACATATGAATTACAAAATAAATAAACTTTGTAGCTTCTCATCCATCGTACATGTTCAACTCAACATCATTGTTGCTGAAGATCCGTAGCCATAATAACAAGAAAACAGATGTTCTCAATCATTATTATATAGTGTCATAGTATTATTACGCAACATCAAAGTCCAATTGCATCACAACTTTGACAATAATACTACGGTGATATGTATCACTCCTCCTTAGTCAATACTTCCATCTCACAATGAAAACCACTCCCCCCTTACATAATGATAGTAAACCATATGTATGTAGTGTGAACTACCAAATAATTCTCCCCATTTTTGTCAGTATAAATTGGCAAAGGTACGAAAACTACGGGATCATAATGAAATTCTCAAAGAGATAATTGATAGACGCATTTATGTGTCTAATTTGTCATCAATGTTTCGTATTGTTAGTACTCGTTTTTGTCCTTGTTATGGTGTTTTGTGTGTTTGTAGGTATTTTTTGGAAATAAAGATTGTTGGAAAATTCGGCTCGAAAAGTTGCTCGGAACACCCCCGGAGGACATTTGATATTCGAATTCCCACTTTGGATAAGGGGTAACCCAATTGATAAGGGGTAACCCTTTTCTATTCACACCCCACAGCTGGTTAAGGGATGTCTCTCTTCTTCACCGTTCAGAAAAACAGAAATTGGAGGGAAAGAAATGGTCTTCTCCGGCAGAATTAGGGTTGGAATTTTGGAAGGGATTGAAGGATACTAAAGGGCTGGAATTAGTTGGGTACTCTTCTATGGGCTAGACAGGGATGGTAGAGGTGTTGGTTTTGATCCAGTTTGGCTGGAATTTCCGCGAGAAGAAAAACAGGGCAACACACGCAGGAGGAGATATTCACGGGATTTCGCGAGCAACAGAGGTGTTTGCACATATCTGGAAGACCCTAACAACTTTCTGGAGTGTGAAGGAGTTAAATATAGCAATTTGGCAGCTTTAGATCGCGTGGAGAAATCAAAAATCGAGATTATTTCCTAAAACAGGCCGTGAAGAATATTGAGAACTATATGAAGTTATGGCGAGATATATCGGGGTTGTTGGGTTATAAATAGTTGCTGAGATAGCATAGAAGGTATACGGAGAGTTTGGGAGACGTACAGAGTCGGAAAATCGAGTTACAAAATATCTTTCTGCTGCTGCCATTGAAGAACACGAAGAACATTCAACGCACAAGGAACCGTCGTTTTCGCTACAGTGACAACGACACTCACAGCCGTGGGTCTTAATACGGAAGACAGTCTTAAAACTACAGCGACAGCGACAATTCACATTTATCGTTCTATGTAACAGTCCGTTTGTGACAATTATAATTGTTACAAATCAGGCTTTTCATCTTTTCTCCCTTGTTCATCATTTGTAAACCATTTTTGAGCAATAATAATGATTTTTGAGCGTGTTTCCAACATGATGAGCTAAAACCCATCACTGGGACGACGGAGGAAGCTATTTTGCACCCATGTGGTAATTCTATTTAATTCCTTTATGACTATTTGCACTATTATAAGTGATTATTTTTATTGATTATTTGTCAATTCGTTAGATGTCGCATGCTTAGTCTTAGGTACTTTAGATGCGTCATGCTTGTGAATTATATATAATTCTTTATAAAATTTACCTTGGCAAAGAATTAGAGTCGATGTTTGTTACTTTATGAGCCTTAATTGTTCGGAATTAATGGATGAACCGCATGAATGTGAGAATTAGTGGAATCCCGAGTCCCATTAACACTCTTCATCCTGTGACAATATTTGTATATATTTTTCTTTTATTTTCTTTTATTAATTCTTAAAATCAATCTCGTCAAGTCCGAGTGAACGACAACCCTTATTACTACAACATCATTGAAAATAATCATCAATAATTCATGACTAAAAGAGAACATCAACTTTGTTTCGATGATTTCACATAGTCGAAACTTAGTGTATTCATCAAGGAGTTTATAAAGATACAAGATAACTCCTACAATATTCCACAACCGCACTCTCCAAAAAGATTTGGAAATTAAGCACAAGTTAAATTAAGAACTCTCCCCCATAATATGTCATTCCCGAAAGAAAAACAACATCGACCTTAATTTTAAAAGAAAAGAAGGATATCTTCGGACATTAACATATCACATGGATTTGTATCCGGTAAACTCGAATAAATTAACCACAAGAAAACCTTCTTGATTAATTTAATCGGAAATGCTCAACATAAGAAAACTTACAGAGCCACACAGTACTTTCACATAGGAGTGTGAAAAGGCGAGGGTACCCAAATATTCCTCAAACTAAAACTTTTCCTACCTATAAGTCCTTTCTCCGAAAGTGATTGTCTATGGACTAAGTCGAGACAATACAACTAATCGTTTCACACTTCGTGTGATCGTCTATGGATACGAGATCGAGACAATACAACAACGAAGTATGTTACTTGATAAAAAGGTTCGGACTTAACCAAACACAATGGGATTCACTTATCAAGTAAATAGGAATTAACGTTTGTGTGATTTACTTTAATTATAATAAAATAATTATAATGCGGAAATATAAAGTAAATGACACAACAAGATTTTGTTAACGAGGAAACCGCAAATGCAGAAAAACCTCGGGACCTTGTCCAGAATTGAATACTCTCAGGATTAAGCCGCTACACAAAATTACACCTAACTTCGTATAGTTGAGACCATGCAACTAAACCTATAGTTCACCTAGTTTCGTCTGTATTCCCAAGCCTCCGACCTATGAATAAGTCACTTACTTGGAACAATTCCTTTGGTTCGTATTCCAAATAGTAAAGGAACAACAAATCTGTTTGGTATCAACTCTATTCAACTAAGTGATATGAGTCGGACAAAGGATCTTCCGTTTATCTTAACATAAACTCCTTCGTCATGTCCTTAGATCTATCTTATGTTAAATTACCGAAGTAATCATTTAAGATTAAGACAACAAAACTATTAATCCAAAGAATTGTGTTGATGGCGATCTACTCAATTAATCAATCCAATCTATCACAAAGATAAACCGTTGGATCCTCTTTTACCGAAACAAGTATTGTGCACACCAAAGATTATAAACCCCAAATCAGAAATCTTCAATATCTTCTTTGTCTTCAAATCTTCTTAGATCTTCAATAAACACCTGCACACAATCACTTGAATCTCCTGTGATCAATCACGCACAGAATGGAGTCTGTTAACAATGGATTATCACAAAATCGTCTTTAGAACTAACAACAGTCTCAAGATCCCTGTTAAAACTCTGAACTAGTTTGAGTGAATCTTATATCAGAAGAGAAGATTCTGAAGCATAAACAAACTAGGTGTAATCAAAGTTCAACCACCGTTAGTCAATCAAATCAATGAAAACAAAAGATAAACCGCAATTATCTAGTTTCCCACCAACGGTACTAATAGAGCTTCTCAATCTCAAAGAAGACTTTAATCTGATCGGCCGTAAGAGATTTCTCCTAATTAGGTTACTCTCCTCTCCGATTAGGCGGCTACACCAGTAACAACACAACAAGAGGTAGTTTGTTGTTACGAAGGATTAGTTTGCTAGAAAGGAAAACTTCAAGTATTTATAGACAAGGAAGTTTGGACACCAAGGAATTTCCAAAACCGAAATATTCTCAAGATATTCATTAAAGCTTAGTAAATACACATTACAAATTCTTATTTACCTAAAAATGAAGTTAATTACCTTAATTAAAAGATTCTTAACTTATTTATGTTTCGATCCCGGGATTCTCTTCCCTTAGCTATTAAGGAATAACTTTGAACAATTAAATAATAAACATTCATAGCACGTGGTCAAAGTATTGTTCATCTAACTTTCGACATCTTAACTTTGTAAGTTCTCTTTCACACTTACAACCTTGAAACCGATTTGCCACACTTCCATAACAGGTTCCCCTTTAGAATTGGTTCATCATAGGCCACACTTTCAAGAACTATGTGATTGATCAAATAACATTCAATCAAAAATCATGGTTTTAATGGTTCTACCAAATTAAGTTTCATTAGTTTTACCTTCCATGATTAGAGTATGTCCAAAGATAGACATATGTGAATTTCATAGTCACACTAGCTTTCCAAAATTTGGTTGACTAGGTACTAGGATCGGTTTTCCCCACATTTATATGGTATCTAACTTATAGGTTTGTTTGCACATGTCCATAGGATCGGTTCCCTTCGCTTGAGTAAAACGTGTTTGCGCATGTCCATAGAATCGGTTCGGAACCCTCCTTCGTGGTCCATAGATTATATGCCCAAGTTTGAAGTTTCCGCTGTTTATCGATTTCAAACCTTGATGCACCTCATACAGCTTCATATTTATTGATTTAGATGATGTATCATGTTAAGTTTGAAGTTTGAACCCTCCCGGAGCTTCGGTTTATCGGTTCCCATTTTCCCGATTCATTCTTATACATTTTTTTGATTTTTTTATATCGAATGTCGATAACACTTGTCCTAAATTGTGATGTCCATCATTTTCATTCACTAAACCCTCCTCAACCACTCGAACTCTATCTGTTTTGCTCTATCTTCATCTCCTCTTCTCTTCGTCTCCTCCACACTCTGAGATGACCAGGCGACATTCTTGGAGAAAATCTAATTCACTCAACTCATCTTTACTCATCATCCCAACTATCTATCTTTGTTTCTCTTCTTGTTTCTCTTTCACTTTTACAAAGTAATCTCGGAACCCATGGCGGATGTTAGAGTCCAAAACGCCCGAGGTGAAATTCAATCGAGAGAAGGAAAGATGATGGTTGTTCTGAATGGTTTGATTTGTCATGGGTTTGTCTTTGAATTTCGATTTGCAAGTAAAGTAGATGAGATTTGAGCGGATGAGTTCAATTAGAAGAAATAAAATTAGGGTTTGAATCGGATTTTGAATCGGACACCCGAGAAGAACATGTAAGAAACCAATCGATGGAAACCCGAATCGATGGAGTTAGCCATTTTAGGTTCAACTAATTAATGGGTTTTGCGGTTGGTGGTCTTGAATTTGCAGACAACAAACGAAGTTGCGGTTGTCAAAGAGTTGGTGATTGATGTTTAGACAATTTAATTTTCTCTCCATTGAAGCATCCACCTCCATCACTATTGAAACCCACTAGAGTTTTTCACTCCGAAACCCTTAATTAGCAAACGAATTAACTTCATTATTACTTGGTTGGGATCAAGGTAATCAATTTGGATTTAAGAACATTGTTAATCATGTTATGGATTTTGGTTTTAGCGTTTATGTTTATGATATTGTTTTAGATTTTGTAAAAATTAGGTGTGGAGATCTCAGAGAAGATGATGGTGTTGCAGTATATGAACATTGTTAATCATAGAGAAGATGGTGGTATAAAATCCGTTATACAGACGCTACTTAGCCGTTTGAAGATGTCCTTAACAAGGTATGCATGAATTTATCTTTTGTATGTGGCTTAAGAGCTGTTATGTCAGGCTATCTTTTGATATGTTTTTTGTTTATTATCTTATCAACCAACATTTTAAAAGAAATTTGAAGATAAAAATACAATTTGATTTACAAACCTCGGATTTGTTTTTCCAAGTAAGCTCAACCGTTTCTCCAAGTTCCCAGGAAAGCAAATCCTTTTGCCTTTTTCTTTTGTTTCTATGAATTTTTAGTTTTCTTAAAATGTTTAATTTTGTTTGGGTTGATTACGGGGTTATAGTTAGTCCATCTCGCTATGTTGATATCAATTCTTCTTTACGTAGGCAGCAAGTAGTAGTGTGTTTGATATCAATTCTTCAGAGTTTGTTCTAAGGTTTAATGTTTGGTGCTCATTCTTTAACTTTTGCATCTTGTATCTTTTATCTACTCGATGTTTAAAGCTGTGGAAGAACAAACATTCGACTGAATTTTGTTACATGGTCAATTGGTTGAAGTGTGTATGAATAAGTGTTCATCATCATGCTACGTATTATAAAAATCCTTTCATGGATGGCAACCTTGGCATATGTTATTCGTAGATTAAGCATTTGGTTGCGACATTTGTAGATTTTAAGGGCATTGGAGGTGTTCTTTTCATCTTTGGTAGCTCTCTCGGAGCTTATTTCTTTGGTTTGTATTCTTTGTCGGTTTAAGTTCTCTACTTTCTTGTAGTGTTCTTTTGTAATATGTAGCATCTTATGCAATTATTATGTTTAAATCTTGCACTTTTGCATCAACTTTCTTCGCTTCTCCTGTTTTGCATGCCATCTCCGTAACACCGGCCTTGCCAAGATCGATTTTGTTGAACTTCTCCTCAAGTACTCACAGGTATGCATGATAAAACTAGTATGCATGATAATGCCCTTTTGAATTTGCTTATCTTAGCGTAACTTGTCATCCTGTTAGGGTTTATTAATTTTTACCAAAGTGAGCACTGGTTGGGTCTTGTCAACACCCATGTTAAAATTAGGTTAAATGGAAGGACTTCTTCCACTAAACATTCATCTAATTTTCGTCATAGGAGTCATTGCGTGTTTGGCGCTTTGCTCTCTTTTCCTTGGGATGAAGAACTCCAGCCCAAAGAGACAACCAGCCAAGAAGAAGGGTCCTAAAGCGAAAACTACCTAGAATTTGTGTCCCCGTAAATATCGTGTCGACACTTGGCTAGTAAGTTAATCCATCTTTGCATAAATATTTTTGTTGATCTCGAATCTTTTTGTTGGCACATTTAACGGTATAGGAATTATTTTCCCCGGAAGCACACTTATAACCATAACCATTTGCGAGAAGGAATACTATGTTGGTTGCTTGAGACACCATGTGCATCATGTGTGATTTGAGGGTAAGTCATATTTGTTCTTCAATTGTCAAAGCACCTCTAGTTCCGATTTAGGCGTATCTTAAAACATACCGCATTCGGAACACAAGAATTACGAAAGGTGCGTCGAGAGAGACGAGTTTGCGGTGATTGTTCAATTGTGATTTCGATAATCTTGAGGTTATTAAAGGAAGACGTTGGTCGTATGTTTCATAGTTAGGATGGATTGATGCTTTTATGAGCACCGAAGTTAATGCCCTACGTTGATCGTGAAGGTGCCGGCTTCAATGTTGATTCTCACACGCCGCAAAAGATTATTTCATATGTTGGTCTGTGGTTTAATGTATTCTAATTTAGTGTTTTTTATATTTGAATTGGCGGGCTCGAGTCTCGTTTTAGTCTCGTTTACGTTTTGATATATGTATCTTGTAAAGTTTTTGGTGTTATGCGGTGAAACTTTTGAGCAATATATTTATATAAATATTCTCTTTTCATTTTTGGTTTCGGGCATAATAGTAGTGAATTTATGCTACAGGTGTATAATAGTGAATGTATCGCCATGAAGCTAAATGTTATCCGTGACTACAAGTCCTCAATTTGCCATGTTAAAATGAATTTGTGTGTCTAAATGATAGCAATGACCATGGTTTCTATAATTCATGTGGCTTTAGGAAATTTATAGCCACGTCGATACCATATACTATTGTCTATAAGGAATCTATCGTCCCGATATTTGTGTCCTAAAGGTAAACAATAGCCACGACTAAAAATATTTGTGTCTTTAAAAGTTCATCGCCATGGTGCTACAAATTTAGTGTGACTATAACGGATGAATTGTTCATGATAAAACAAATTTTGTGTGTCTAATTGATAAGAAAAACCATGATTAAAATGAAATTCATGTGGAAACCATGATTAAAATGAAATTCATGTGGCGTTAAGTTAAACTACAGCCATATTGAATTTGAAATTCATGAGGCGTTAAGGTAAACTATAGCCATGTTCAAATCAAACGTGTGTGTCTAAAGGGATCTTATTTCCCACGGTTATAGGATATGGCCATGGTAAATATTTGTGAAAAAATCCATGGCCGAAAGCCTATGGACACAGTGATCAAATGTGGCCTATGCGACTTTTTTGTACTAGTGGCACCTCATACAAGGATCGGTTCCTATTTGTGATGTACTGCACCTCTTACTAGGATCGGTTCCCCTTTCCCCTTTCTCACAAATCATACGATCTCAGGTGATTACTTAAGATCGGTTTCACTAATAAAAGTCATATGAATACATAAGTCAGGCCTTTCTGAATAATTTTACCAAGAACACAACAAGTAATGAACGGCTATACTAAATCACACATATTGGATGTTTACAAGATATGCAATGAATAACAATCCCAATAATGCCTGGCGATTTCCTTTTCGATTCACAAAAAAGTTTATGAACTTACTTCCTTAGAACACATGTAAACCATTGTTCCCTAGGATGAAATCCTCACCTCATACCCATACATAATTAATGAGTATGGCGATGTCTTATCTACAAAGTTTATGGTTATGCAATAAACCTCGTATTGTATTCCTTAATATTATGTCTATCTAGAGTTCAAATATGCTTCGCAGTTTTGTTTTCAATATGCACGACTTGAAAGATACTTTAGGGAATGAAACAGTTCAAGTCAAATATCAGTAACCTCAAGTGGAAGGATGATTGTTGTCGTTGTAGCTCCTTGCTTCTTCACATCTTCAAGTCTTCGTAATACTTGTAAAGTCTCATTATCCGAATACTTTCAAGCATTCTATACGAATTTGAATCTAGTACATAATCAAGCGACTCTTAACATGAGTTTTGATTCACTAAAATATGACAACCAAACTTGACATACCAACGCTTGGTGGGTTCAAACGAGCTATGCTCTAACAATCTCCACCTTTGTCAATTTTAGTGACAAAACTCTTACATCATATGGATAAACAAATTACAAGATTTCATTACACATACACTTGATTCCCGAATTCAACAACACAGTAAACCGCTTACATTCAATCCTTGAAAATGCCGCTGTTGACATTATATAACAAAGCTAATACTCCCCCTAAGGAATATAGGTAGATATTCAATCCGCACGTCTTTGTTATACCAATTCATATGATATGTTACTCCCCCTTAGTCTTTGCTTTCACTCTTTCGTTTAGATAAAACGTTTAAGCACCAATGTTCTTTTCCTTAGCGATACCAATCAATATAAAATCAATGCTAGTATCATTTGTTTACTCCAAATATTTCTCCCCCTTTTTGTCACAAAATGACAAAGAAACGAAAAAATAAAGGACAACTCGAAAAGAATCTTACAAATCTCAAAATAGACTTGCAACCTGTAGAGTTAGGCAAGAGGGTTCCACACACCATGTTCTGATAACCAATATCAAAACCGAAACTACAAGTAGTTTTATTTTGATATGTTACCAATGAAATAATTGTCCAAAATATTTTTTCCATTTTAGTTTAGCAAACCAAAAACAACTAAGCACCTTAGTCCCTTTGCTAAACCGATTGTACAAAAACAATCGCTTAATTCGATAAGACCAAAATAAAGATAACTCTATTTTTCTCATCAGGTTCTAATTATCCATAAACTTAGACCTTTCAATTTTGAACAAGACAAGTACTAGTTTAGTTAACTAGCATTTCTTGTTAAGGCATTCGATTAGACTTGAATAACCGAAACCTCACTTCGATAAGTCTAACTAAGATCAGAATTAACTTAGTTTCTCTTATCCGGAATAGAATTAGACTAAACAACTCATCCCATAAATCTTTTATTTCGTTAAGCCACAAATAATTCATACAAACCAAATAAATCAACTTGCATAATTATTCACCTCAACCGGAAGCAATTGAAACAACATACACATTAAAAGCACCGCAATTGCACCGAAATTTTGTAAGCCTAAACAATTGATACCACACAATAAAGCAAGATAACAATAGTTTTTCTTAACCGGAACAAATTGAATCCCACACACATCCATACACACATCATGGAATAAACATCAATTTTACCGAAATTTTGTTAAGCAAAAGCAAAAAATATATATGAAATAAACTCAGGCTTTTATTAAATAGGAAAATAATTAACTAACAACATTGTTACCTCAAATTTCGCATCCACTTCTCCAATATGATTGCATCTTCATCCAGGGAGAATTGATATCGAAATATCATCATGTTGTGTCATCCTTATGCAAAAATAAAAGAATAACAACAACCAACCTTTACCAGAGAAAGGTTGAAAATCGGTTTTAACAATTGCAAACAAAAGTTGAAAACCGTCGAAACACATATGCTTTTATGCTAAACCAAAACCGATTCAACATATTGTGACTTTTTCACATATTGTTTCTACCAGAACCCCTTATGATTCTTTGATAAAGCCTACCAACATGGGCTAGAACTTAATCATGCTAAATCAAAAAGTCACCCAAACCACAAGGGTTCACAATATATGAGATCGAATATTAAGGTAGTAAAACCGAAATCAAACATCCCATAAACATACATAGCAATAAGATAAAAGCATTCAAGCACATGCTATGTAAACCGAAAACTATCACAAGAAAAATTATAAATCAAATAATTTTATTCATAATAGACTTTACATAAAGTAGTCTAATTTCAAATAAGAAATCTTATCTTTGCTTTGCATGTCTTATTGGAGAAATCCTTTAGAAGAATCTCAATTTTGGTTTCTTCCTCTTTAGAATATTCTAAATTTCTTCTAACTTCTCCAAGGTCTTCATGTCATCTACATTTTGCAATAGATTCTTTGTATCCAACGATAATCATCTTGGCATAAATAAGATCATCCTTGAGAAGATCTCTTCTTCCAATGAGTTCCATTGTTCCCTCAAACAAATTTTGAGCAAGAATTGTTGAGAGAGTTGTCTTGATAGAGAAGGAGCAATAATTGGTAATATGTGCAGCTAGACTCAAGAGTCCTTTCAATCTTTTCAACACAATAATCACAGACAACATCATACCGTTCTTTTCCTTCCACTATGAAAGGAATCATGTAAAAAATTTTGAACGGGGCAAAGTAATGCATGAGCTAATTACTTCCGAAATTTCTCTTGTCAAGTCTTCCTGAATTTCTTAATACAGTGAAAGCATTGTAACACGATATTACAAGAGGACCATAATCGGCTTGTCTTTAGGATAGAGTTTTTAGATTTTCTTTTAGGTTTTTATTTATTTGTTCTTCTTTACGTTTTTGGGTTTTTGTCTTTTCCTTTCAGATTTTGGGATTTGGAGCGAAAGAAAAATTTGCCAAAGCTTGTGGTGGATACTTAAAGATTTGGAGTTAAAGACAAAGCGAAAGGAGCGAAAGAAGAAGCTTTTTATATTTTATAAAAAGAGAGAAAAAAAAAAGAGGCATTTTTTTTAGATATTTTTATTTTTTTTAGACTTTCCTTTTCTTTTGCGCCTTTACTTTTTGGACTTGGACTTTGGACTTGGACATTCTTTTATTTTTTAAACCCTACGGAAGGGTAGTATTAAATATCAAACTGTTTGCAGAGAAGGACGGTGATTACGATATCACCTCGGCCCCTCGGGTTCTTACATGACATAGGAGTCGTGGCCCGAGTCGACTACAACGGTTCATCCCCCGTCTGGTACGGGAGGTAAGTTTGTCGAAACACTCGCGAATCCCCTGTCAGCGAGTTACTGTCTTCTTTCGTGTGAATATATGCTGAGGACTTGAAAACGGATGTTTTAATTTCCTAGTAAAGGGCAAGGACTGGCCATATAAGATAAGGGTTCGGATTTCATCACCGTTCTCTTCTTGTCCGCCTTAGGAGAACAATACTTAACGCGAACCTAAGCCTTAAAATTTGAATAGAACGAGACCGATAGGGTAACGAGCTTAGTAGGAAAGTCGCTCGAAAAATATTGGTTACTCTTTTAGCATACTTCGAAGTTCATGATGGTTTCTGTGAAGCTGAATGCGTGACTGCGCCGCCTTGTAATAGCGGTGAGGACTTGGGTATCAAATCTCCACTGAGCTTCCCTCGCCTTGATTCAACTTACTTTGACTCGGATTGATCCAGAGGGGTTTGCTTAGATTGT
Organism: Papaver armeniacum; assembly: GCA_023531295.1. Classification (NCBI taxonomy): domain Eukaryota; kingdom Viridiplantae; phylum Streptophyta; class Magnoliopsida; order Ranunculales; family Papaveraceae; genus Papaver; species Papaver armeniacum. The sequence goes on from JAJJWW010004488.1 coordinate 69,613, forward strand.
AACGAATTCCCTTTCGAAGAATTAGAAGCTGGTCTAGAAAACAATCTAAGTGGAGCCATCATGCTTTTTGTTTGCTAGATATCATTAGGTTTGCTTTGGTGGAGTCAGCCTTGTTTGTGTTTGCATAGAACTTCCTTTCCTTTTATGATTTTTCTTTTTCTTTTCTTTTTCTAGTGTATGCCCGAGGTCATTAAAGAACGGGCTTGGAAAAGAAATACTCTAGGTCGTTTGATTAGTGACAAACCTAGTAGTTCTTCTTGTGAAGGCGGGGAACTCGAAGACTCTTCTTTTGAGAGCCCCGTTTTTGGAAACTTCAGTTTTGAGAATCTGTCTCTTAGTGAGGAAAGTACCCCTAGTACTTCAGTTGTGCCAACGATGGCAACTTTGAAAGATTACATGTTCCTAACTGGGACCAACCGAGCTTCATGCATTAAATTGCCAGCCAATACGGCTAACTTCGAAATAAAATCTAGTATTCTTCAGATGATCCCTATATTCTTAGGAAAAGATGATGAGAACCCTTATTTTCATATTAGGGACTTTGAGGAAATTTGTGGGACAGTTAGAATAAAAGACCTTACTGATGAAGTTTTGAAACTTAAGATGTTCCCATTTTCCTTAAAAGATAAAGCCAAGACACGGCTAAACAACCTACCATTTGGATCAATTGAAACATGGCAGGGAACTTATTGTCTGCTTTCTATATGAAATTCTACCCTAAGCATAAAACTGCAATTGTTAGGCGGAAAATTAGTGCTAGTGTGCAATAAGAGGGAGAGTCACTTTATAGATTTTAGAGAGATTCAATGATCTCCTATCTCGGTGTCCTCACCATGGATTTGATAAGATGAAACTTGTAGGGATTATTTATGATGGTTTAGAGTATTCGACCAAAGCCATGGTCGAGTCTATGTGTCTTTGGTGAGTTTACTAATAAAAGTCCGAGGATGCCTTACCTTCTTAGGAGTTGTTGCTGAGAAATCCCAACAGTGGGAGTCTTGTGTTGAACCCCCTAAAAGACTCATGGTTAATAGAAGTAGCACCAATATGGTAGATACAAGCTTCGGGTCGATGCTAAGTTTCTTTGCTTTATCCGAAGGTTAGAAGCTTTGGAAATGGGTTAGTCTAAAAATAGGTCCCTTGGTGAACCTAATAGAACCTCTCAAATATCTAGTTGTGGAATAGAGTCCGATAACTCATTTTGGGAAGGTCAGGTTAGTGAAGAGAAAGCTCATGCTGTCTATAACAATGCTAGGTTTGAGAACCGTCAGAAGTATGACCCATACTCAGAGACCTACAACCCTGGTTGGAGAAACCATCCTAACTTCTCTTGGTCTAAGGGCCAGAATCAAAGTCAGCCTAGTAATTCTCAGCCTCCCCCAGGTTTTGGTTATGCTAAGAACTCTTCAGGTCAACCCCAGTTCCAGAACCCTTCTGAGAGTAGAATGACTAGCTTAGAGGAATCTTTTAGTATACTAAAAAAGATCCAGGATATGTTAACACAGAGCCAGGAAATGTTAGTAAAGAGCCAGGGTAATTTTCAAGAGGAAACCAAGCAGAATTTTAAGAATAATTCCCAGTCCCTTGCTAAATTAGAACTTCAAGTCGGCCAAATAGCTAAGTTCCTTAGTGAGAGAGAAGATGGAAGGTTCCCTAGTCATACTGATCCTAACCCTAAAGGAGAGAAATCGTACAATCATGTGAATTCTATTACAACCCTTAGGAGTGGAAAGAAAGTTGACAATAAGGTCGCCATGCCCGAAAGTGAACATGCCGTAGTTCACCCTTCGAGCCGAGAAAATGAGGAGACCGATAAAGTCTCTAATGAGACCAATGAAGGTCATATTGAACCAGGCTTTGTTCCCGAGCCCCGTTCCCCATTTGCTAGTTCCAACTAGGAGGGAGTCCAACTTTAATGATATATTGGAGGTTTTTAAGCGGTTACTATCAACCTCCCATTGTTGGATGCGATTAAGCGATTCCCGCTTATGCTAAGTTTCTTAAGGACTTGTGTACACGAAAGCGTAAGCTTAGTGTTCAAAAGAAAGCCTTCCTAGCTAGCCACGTGAGTTCCATTATTGTAATACCACTACTCCTAAGTATAAAGACCTGTGGTCCCCTACTATTTCTTGCACAATAGGTAAATACCGTGTTGAGAAAGTTTTGCTTGACTTAGGAGCCCAGTGTGAACTTAATCCCATACCATGTGTACCTTAAGCTAGGACTTGGTGAGATGAAACCTACCCGAGATGACTCTTGAGTTAGATGATAGGTCCGTTAAAATTCCTCAGGGGGTGTGATCGAGGATGTTCTCACATAGGTCGACAAGTTTATTTATTTGGTGGATTTTGTTATCTTAGATACCCAACATATCCCCGACCAGAGAACCGTGATACCGGTAATTTTAGGCCGGCCGTTTTTAGCTACATCCAATGCGATCATTAACTGTCGAACTAGTATTATGAATTTGTCTTTTGGTAATATGACTATTGAGCTGAACGTCTTTCATATTAGTAAGCTACCCTCTGAACTAGATGACTCGAGCATAGAAGAGGTGAACATGATAGGAACATTAGTCGAGGAGTCATTACCAAACACTTTGTTAGAATATCCATTAGAGAAATGCCTAGCTCACTTTGGGATTGATTTTGATAATGATGATGTGATTAATGAGGTGAATGCTTTTCTAGATTCAACCCATTTGTTAGACACTAGTAATGGATGGAAACCTAAGTTCGAACCACTACCAGTTTCTAAGTCTACCCTAGTTCCTTCGTTAGAAGAGCCTCCTAAGTTGGACCTAAAACCATTGCCAGATACCATGAAGTATGTGTATTTAGGCCCATCTGAAACTTTACCTGTGATTGTTGCTTCCGACTTGGATAGGGATCAGGAAAGTAGGCTAGTGACCGTCCTTCAAAACAACAAGGAAGCTTTGGGGTGGACCATAGCAGACATTAAGGGTATAAGTCCTACTGTTTGTATGCATCAGATTTATTTAGAGGAAGATACCAAACCTTCTAGGGAGATGCAACGTCGACTAAACCCTAATATGAAAGAAGTAGTTCGAACCGAGATCCTTAAGTTGTTAGATGCAGGCATTATCTACCCTATTTCAGACAGCAAGTGGGTTAGCCCCGTTCAGGTTGTTCCCAAGAAATTTGGTATTACTGTAGTCCAGAATTATAACAATGAGTTAATCCCTACCCTAGTGACCACGGGTTGGCGTGTTTGTATTGACTATAGGAAATTGAATAAGGTCACTAGGAAGGACCACTTTCCCCTTCCCTTCATCGACCAGATGCTAGAGAGATTAGCTGGACATAGTCATTATCGCTTTTTAGATGGCTACTCGGCTATAATCGATCGTCATTGCCCCAAAAGACCAGGAGAAAACCACTTTTACATGTCCCTTTGGTACCTTTGCGTATAGACGCATGCCTTTCGGGCTATGTAACGCCCCTGCAACTTTTCAACGTTGCATGATGAGCATATTTTCAGATATGGTAGAGCGGTTCTTGGAGGTCTTTATGGATGATTTTTCATTGTTTGGTTCGTCTTTCGATGAATGCTTGCATCATTTTGTCATTAGTATTGACTAGGTGTAAGGAAAAGAATCTAGTGCTTAATTGGGAGAAATGTCATTTCATGGTTCGATCAGGAATTGTTTTAGGGCATATCATATCTTCTAAGGGTATAGAGGTAGATAAAGCCAAAGTTGACCTTATTAAGACTTTATAGGTCCCAAAACCGTAAAAGATATTAGGTCATTCTTAGGGCATGCAGGTTTTTATCGTCGATTCATTAAGGATTTTAGCTTGATTTCTAGACCTCTTTGCAATTTGCTTGCAAAAGATGTTAAGTTTGTCTTTGATGATGCTTGTTTAGAGGCTTTTGAGAAGCTTAAGACTTTACTCACTACCGCCCCCATAGTCCACGCACCTAACTGGAACCTACCCTTTGAGATCATGTGCGATGCTTCAGATTATGCTATTGGTGTTGTGCTAGGTCAGCGAGAAAAAAAATTACTTCATGTGATTTACTATGCTAGCAAAACTCTGAATGATGCCCAGTTAAACTACACCACTGAGAGAAGGAACCGTTGGTCATTGTGTTTGCCTTAGACAAGTTTAGACCCTATCTCTTAGGTTCTAAGATCGTAATCTATACCGATCATCTTTGCTTTGAAATACCTTTTGTCTAAGAAGGATACCAAACCTAGATTGATTAGATGGATCCTTTTATTACAAGAATTTTGTCCAGACATTAGAGACATAAAGGGTGCAGAAAATGTAGTAGCAGACCACTTTTCTAGGATAGTTGTTAGTTCCCCTAATGATTCCCTTCATATAAGGGATAGCTTTCCTGATGAACAATTGTTCTCTGTTTCCCAATCACCTTGGTATGCAAATATAGTGAATTATCTTGTTACTGGTCGAATGCCTCAACATTGGGGTAAAGAAGATCGTTCTAGGTTTTTAGCCAAGGTTAAGCACTTATTTTGGGATGATCCTTATTTGTTTAAGTATTGTCCAGACCAGATTATTAGGAGATGTATACCTGAGAGTGACCAGTCCAGTATTATTTCATTTTGTCATGATCATGCTTGTGGGGGTCACTTTAGTGCTAAGAAGACTGCTGCTAAGATATTGCAGTGTGGATTCTATTGGCCTTCGTTTTTAAAGACTCCCACAGTTGTTGTGTTACTTGTGAACGTTGCCAGAAATTAGGAACCATTTCCCGTAGGAACATGATGCCCTTGAACCCTATTTTAATCGTTGAGGTCTTTGATGTGTGGGGTATTGACTTTATGGGTCCATTTCCTAATTCCTTTGGTAACCTATACATCCTTGTCGCCGTAGACTATGTCTCTAAGTGGATTGAGGCGGTTGCGTGTAAAACCAATGACCATAGGGTTGTGATTGAGTTCTTGAAAAATAATATACTTACACGTTTTGGTACACCGCGAGCTATAATTAGTGATGGAGGGTCGCACTTTTGTAATGGACCTTTTAAGCTTTTGATGAAGAAATATGGTATTACACATAAGGTAGCTACCCCGTATCATCCGCAGACTAGTGGTCAGGTGTAGGTTTCTAATAGGGAGATAAAACGTATATTAGAGAAAACAGTTAATCCTAATCGGAAAGAATGGTCGTCTAGGCTTATCGATGCCTTATGGGCTTACCATCGCGTTTAAAACCCCTATTGGAATTCGCCTTATCGGCTTGTTTATGGCAAGGCATGTAATTTACCTGTTGAGTTAGAACATAGAGCTTATTGGGCTGTTAAGCAGCTAAATTTTTCACTTGACAAGGCAGGAGCCCATAGGAAACTCTAGCTCAATGAGTTGGACGAGATTCGTATATATGCTTACGATAGTGCGAAGGAGTATAAGAACAAAATGAAACTTGTGCATGATAGAAATATTTTACGGAAGTCATTTTCTCCAGGTCAAAAAGTTCTTTCGTATGATACCCGCGCTTGCATCTTTTCCCCGGGAAGTTACGTTCTCGGTGGACGGGTCCTTTTATTGTTCGCACTGTCTTTCCTCATGGAGCTGTTGAGATCGAGACACCGGATGGTAGTAGTTCATCGAAGGTTAACGGTCAGAGATTGAAACCCTTTTAAAGCCCTTTCCTACAGGTGATGTTGAGGAGGTCCCTCTGGAGGACCCTGTTTACCCTTGATTGACCATCGAGGCGATTGTATGTTGTATATTAGTTTTTGATTTCTCTCTTCACCTGTGTACTATCTTTCCGACTTCTCTCTTTACCGATTCCTCATGTTACTTTACTTTTTGGTATTGCTTTTTTCATTAGAAACATTGAGGACAATGTTAGATTTAAGTTTGGGGGTGGGGAAGAAACTTCTTGTTAGTTTTTAGTTGCAATAAATAAACTCCGTGAGCCTAGAAATTTAAGTTTATTAAGGTCGGCACTAACCAATCTAAGTGGATGGAAGCATTTTGGTTGTAGGAGTTGAGGAACCAATCTGATTAGATGGAAACGTCTAGAAGAGTCTATTCATAAAAGCATAGAGCTGAGGTGTTAGAAAAGAAAACATGATAGTTTCGCCATATCCTCGTGATGGAAACATCGAAAGAATCCTGATCACTTCTTTTTATTTTTCTTTTTACCATTGCTAGGGTGAAATAGAGTGACTGAGATGAGAAAAAAAAAAAATTGATACCAGACCACTAGACCAACCGGAATAAATACAATAAAGTCGATCACTGGTACCCTTGTATATGCCAGATGAGTTGACCTAGAGTTAGGATTATCGACCACTGGTTCCCTTGTATATGCCAGTGTGTTGATATTAGTCCAGACCAGTATCTCAGTCCATTAGGATAGGTTCACCTTAGTTAACATCATCCACGTTTTTCTCTACATCCATCTTCTTAATGTATCCATGTGATTGGTTGACTCCGGTTTATGATGTCCAGAAACTATTTGAGTAGAGCTCTGTCACTTTATATGAATTTTAGTATGCTTGAGTGCAAACTCGTGTACAACAATTGGAATTTCGCATCAGGGTACTTCCTCCTGTAGTCAATAAGTATGCCAACCAAGGAGATTCTTTAGTGCCTTCCAAGGTTCTGCGTAGATAGCTAGGGTCTGGAGTAAAGGTTTTGTGGGTACACCTCTGGTAAACCCTCCGGAGACAACACTCCGCCACTAGGGCCACCTAGGGGTTCAAATGATTTTATTTTCTAGAATAAATTTGCTCGAGGACTAGCAAATAATAAGTTTGGGGGTATTTGATAGACGCATTTATGTGTCTAATTTGTCCTCAATGTTTCGTATTGTTAGTACTCGTTTTTGGCCTTATTATGGTGTTTTGTGTGTTTGTAGGTATTTTTTGGAAATAAAGATTGTTGGAAAATTCGGCTCGAAAAGTTGCTCGGAACACCCCCGGAGGACATTTGATATTCGGACTCCCACTTTGGATAAGGGTAACCCAATTGATAAGGGGTAACCCTTTGCTATTCGCACCCCACAGCTGGTTAAGGGCTGTCTCTCTTCTTCACCGTTCAAAAAAAACAGAAATTGGCGGGAAAGAAATGGTCTTCTCCGGCAGAATTAGGGTTGGAATTTTAGAAGGGATTGAAGGAGACTAAAGGGCTGGAATTAGTTGGGTACTCTTCTATGGGCTAGACAGGGATGGTAGAGGTGTTGGTTTCGATCCAGTTTGGCTGGAATTTCCGCGAGAAGAAAAACAGGGCAACACACACCGGAGGAGATATTCACGGGTTTTCGCGAGCAACAGAGGTGTTTGCACGTATCTGGAAGACCCTAACAACTCTCTAGAGTGTGAAGGAGTTAAATATAGCAATTTGGCAGCTTTAGATCGCGTGGAGAAATCAAAAATCGAGATTATTTCCTAAAACATGCCGTGAAGAATATTGAGAATTATATGAAGTTATGGCGAGATATATCGGGGCTGTTGGGTTATAAATAGTTGCTGAGATAGCATAGAAGGTATACGGAGAGTTTGGGAGTTTGGGAGACGTACAGAGTCGGAAAATCGAGTTACATAATATATTTCTGCGGCTGCCATTGAAGAACACGAAGAACATTCAACGCACAAGGAACCGTCGTTTTCGCTACAGTGACAACGACACTCACAGCCGTGGGTAATAATACGGAAGACAGTCTTAAAACTACAGCGACAATTCACATTTATCGTTCTATGTAACAGTCCGTTTGTGACAATTATAACTGTTACAAATCACGCTTTTCATCTTTTCTCCCTTGTTCATCATTTGTAAACCATTTTTGAGCAATAATAATGATTTTTGAGCGTGTTTCCAACATGATGAGCTATTACCCATCACTGGGACGACGGAGGAAGCTGTTTTGCACCCATGTGGTAATTCTATTTAATTCCTTTATGACTATTTGCACTATTATAAGTGATTCATGATTTTTATTGATTATTTGTGAATTCGTTAGATGTCGCATGCTTAGTCTTAGGTACTTTAGATGCGTCATGCTTGTGAATTACATATAATTCTTTATAAAATATACCTTGGCAAAGAATTAGAGTCGATGTTTGTTACTTTATGAGCCTTAATTGTCCGGAATTAATAGATGAACCGCATGAATGTGAGAATTAGTGGAATCCCGAGTCTCATTAACACTCTTCATCCTGTGACAATATTTGTATATATTTTTCTTTTATTTTCTTTTATTAATTCTTAAAATCAATCTCGTCAAGTCCGAGTGAACGACAACCCTTATTACTACAACATCATTGAAAATAATCATCAATAATTCATGACTAAAAGAGAACATCAACTTTGTTTCGATGATTTCACATAGTCGAAACTTAGTGTATTCATCAAGGAGTTTATAAGGATACAAGATAACTCCTACAATATTCCACAACCGCACTCTCCAAAAAGATTTGGAAATTAAGCACAAGTTAAATTAAGAACTCTCCCCCATAATATGTCATTCCCGAAAGAAAAACAACAACGACCTTAATTTTAAAAGAAAAGAAGAATATCTTCGGACATTAACATATCACATGGATTTGTATCCGGTAAACTCGAATAAATTAACCACAAGAAAACCTTCTTGATTAATTTAATCGGAAATGCTCAACATAAGAAAACTTACAGAGCCACACAGTACTTTCACATAGGACTGTGAAAAGGCGAGGGTACCCAAATATTCCTCAAACTAAAACTTTTCCTACCTATAAGTCCTTTCTCCGAAAGTGATTGTCTATGGACTGAGTCGAGACAATACAACTAATCGTTTCACACTTCGTGTGATCGTCTATGGATATGAGATCGAGACAATACAACAACGAAATATGTTACTTGATAAAAAGGTTTGGACTTAACCAAACACAATGGGATTCACTTATTAAGTAAATAGGAATTAACGTTTGTGTGATTTACTTTAATTATAATAAAATAATTATAATGCGGAAATATAAAGTAAATGACACAACAAGATTTTGTTAACGAGGAAATCGCAAATGCAGAAAAACCTCGGGACCTTGTCCAGAATTGAATACTCTCAGGATTAAGCCGCTACACAAAATTACACCTAACTTCGTATAGTTGAGACCAAGCAACTAAACCTATAGTTCACCTAGTTTCGTCTGTATTCCCAAGCCTCCGACCTATGAATAATTCACTTACTTGGAACAATTACTTTGGTTTGTATTCCAAACAGTAAAGGAACAACAAATCTGTTTGGTGTCAACTCTATTCAACTAAGTGATATGAGTCGGACAAAGGATCTTCCATTTATCTTAACATAAACTCCTTCGTCATGTCCTTAGATCTATCTTATGTTAAATTACTGAAGTAATCGTTTAAGAATAAGACAACAAAACTATTAATCCAAAGAATTGTGTTGATGGCGATCTACTCAATTAATCAATCCAATCTATCACAAAGATAAACCGTTGGATCCTCTTTTACCGAAACAAGTATTGTGCACACCAAAGATTATGAACCCGAAATCAGAAATCTTGAATATCTTCTTAGATCTTCAATAAACACCTGCACACAATCACTTGAATCTCTTGTGATCAATCACGCACAGAACGGAGTCTGTTAACAATGGATTATCACAAAATCGTCTTTAGAACTAACAACAGTCTCAAGATCCCTGTTGAAACTCTGAACTAGTTTGAGTGAATCTTATATCAGAAGAGAAGATTTTGAAGCATAAACAAACTAGGTGCAATCAAAGTTCAACCACCGTTAGTCAATAAAATCAATGAAAACAAAAGATAAACCGCAATTATCTAGTTCCCACCAACGGTACTAATAGAGCTTCTCAATCTCAAAGAAGACTTTAATCTGATCGGCCGTAAGAGATTTCTCCTAATTAGGTTACTCTCCTCTCCGATTAGGTGGCTACCAGTAACAATACAACAAAAGGTAGTTTGTTGTTACGAAGGATTAGTTTGCTAGAAAGGAAAACTTCAAGTATTTATAGACAAGGAAGTTTGGACACCAAGGAATTTCCAAAACCGAAATATTCTCAAGATATTCATTAAAGCACAAATTCGGTTTCCATAATTCCTGGAAATGTTATGTCCAAAAATAATGATCGAAATCTCTCAGAAAATCTCTAATTAGTAAATGCACATTACTAATTCTTATTTACCTAAAAATAAAGTTAATTACCTTAATTAAAAGATTCTTAACTTATTTATGTTTCGATCCTGGGATTCTCTTCCCTTAGCTATTAAGGAATAACTTTGAACAATTAAATAATAAACATTCATAGCACGTGTTCAAAGTATGTCAACATCTTAACTTTGTAAGTTCTCTTTCACACTTACAACCTTGAAACCGATTTGCCACACTTCCAAACAGGTTTAGAATTGGTTCATCTGACTTTCAAGAACTATGCGATTGATAAAATAACATTCAATCAAAAATCATGGTTTTAATGGTTCTACCAAATCAAGTTTCGGTTTTACCTTCCATGAGAGTACTGTGCATAGTCACACTAGCTTTCCAAAATTATGTTGACTAGGTACTAGGATCGGTTCCCCACATATATATGGTATCTAACTTATATGTGTTGCACATGTCCATAGGATCGGTTCCCCTTTGCTTAAAAACGTGTTGCACATGTCCATAGAATCGGTTCCCCTTTTATAAACCTTAAATACAAGGATCGGTTCCCATTTGGATGTTCACAAGATATTTGCAATAAAATAACAATCCCAGGTGATTATAATGTTTCACTAATAAAAGTCATATGATTTCGAGGCCTTTGTGAATAGTTTTCACAAACAAGTTTATGAAATTACTTCCAAGATTAGAATAACAATCCCATTGTTCCCGATTCACAAACAAGATGAAATCCTTAGAACACATGTAAACCATTGTTTCCTAGGATGAAATCCTCACCTCATACCCATACATAATTAATGAGTATGGCGATGTCTTATCTACAAAGCTTAATGGTTAAGCAATAAACCTCGTATTGTATTCCTTAATACTATGTCTATCTAGAGTTCAAATATGCTTCGCAGTTTTGTTTTCAATATGCATGCACGACTTGAAAGAAACTTTAGGGAATGAAACAGTTCAAGTCAAATATCAGTAACCTCAAGTGGAAGGATGATTGTTGTCGTTGTAGCTCCTTGCTTCTTCACATCTTCAAGTCTTAGTAATACTTGTAAAGTCTCATTATCCTAATACTTTCAAGCTAACCTATACGAATTTGAATCTAGTACATAATCAAGCGACTCTTAACATGAGTTTTGATTCACTAAAATATGACAACCAAACTTGACATACCAACACTTGGTGGGTTCAACCGAGCTATTCTCTAAAAATCTCCCCGTTTGTCAATTTTAGTGACAAAACTCTTACATCATATGGATAAAAAAATTAATAGATTTCATTACACATACACTTGATTCCCGAATTCAACAACACAGTAAACCGCTTACATTCAATCCTTGAAAATGCCGCTGTTGACATTATATAACAAAGCTAATACTCCCCCTAAGGAAGATAGGTAGATATTCAATCCGCACGTCTTTGTTATACCAATTCATATGATATGTTACTCCCCCTTAGTCTGTGCTTTCACTCTTTCGTTTAGATAAAACGTTTAAGCACCAATGTTCTTTTCCTTAGCGATACCAATCAATATAAAATCAATGCTAGTATCATTTGTTTACTCCAAATATTTCTCCCCCTTTTTGTCACAAAATGACAAAGAAACGAAAAAATAAAGGACAACTCGAAAAGAATCTTACAAATCTCAAAATAGACTTGCAACCTGTAGAGTTAGGCAAGAGGGTTCCACACACCATGTTCTGATAACCAATATCAAAACCGAAACTACAAGTAGTTTTATTTTGATATGTTACCAATGAAACAATTGTCCGAAACATTTTTTCCATTTTAGTTTAGCAAACCAAAAAACAACTAAGCACCTTAGTCTCTTTGCTAAACCGATTGTACAAAAACAATCGCTTAATTCGATAATACCAAAATAAAGATAACTCTATTTTTATCATCAGGTTCTAAATTATCCATAAACTTAGACCTTTCAATTTTGAACAAGACAAGTACTAGTTTAGTTAACTAGCATTTCTTGTTAAGGCATTCGATTAGACTTGAATAACCGAAACCTCACTTCGATAAGTCTAACTAAGATCAGAATTAACTTAGTTTCTCTTATCCGGAATCGAATTGGACTAAACAACTCATCCCATAAACCTTTTATTTCGTTAAGCCACAAATAATTCATACAAACCAAATAAATCAACTTGCATAATTATTCACCTCAATCGGAAGCAATTGAAACAACATACACATTAAAAGCACCGCAATTGCACCGAAATTTTGTAAGCCTAAACAATTGATACCACACAATAAAGCAAGATAACAATAGTTTTTCTTAACCGGAACAAATTGAATCCCACACACATCATGGAATAAACATCAATTGTACCGAAATTTTGTTAAGTAAAAGCAAAAAATATATATGAAATAAACTCAGGCTTTTCTTAAACAGGAAAATAATTAACTAACAACATTGTTACCTCAAATTTCGCATCCACTTCTCCAATATGATTGCATCTTCGTCCAAGGAGAATTGATATCGAAATATCATCATATTGTCATCCTTATGCAAAAATAAAAGAATAACAACAACCAACTTTTACCAGAGAAAGGTTGAAAATCGGTTTTAACAATTGCAAACAAAAGTTGAAAACCGTCGAAACACATATGCTTTTATGCTAAACCAAAACCGATTCAACATATTGTGACTTTTTCACATATTGTTTCTACCAGAACCCCTTATGATTCTTTGATAAAGCCTACCAACATGGGCTAAAACTTAATCATGCTAAATCAAAAAGTCACCCAAACCACAAGAGTTCACAATATATGAGATCGAATATTAAAGTAGTAAAACCGAAATCAAACATCCCATCTCAAGAGTACAAAACAAAGCTAGGCTAAGTTTGCCTGTCTGAGTGGTGGTCAGGATTTGTCCGTGAGAAAGATAAATCAAGGGCTGTGGTTCTCCTGACCACCCCATACAACTCGCACACATGGCATTAATTCCAATATTATGAATGAAAAATGAATACTCAAGTCAAGATATGGAATTTCAAAAATTATAACGGGGAGGTTCGAACTCATGACCTATTCGTCATAAGAGTGGCCTCTAACCAGATGTTCCACCTTGGTTGGAATTGATAGAAAAGATAAATCAACGGTGGTGGTTTGTTCAACTTATATACCATAATTGCTTTATTAATTAGTGTTTCACTAATTGCACATAATAAATAATCTATTCATTATAAAGTGTTTTATTAATTAGTATTTCACTAATTGCTCATAATAAATGACTAATCATTTTTTAATTATGAATGTTTTCTTAATTAATTATAATATTTATTTCTATTAATAAGTTATTTTGATAAATAGAATCAATAGAAATTTTCTGCGACAATGAGTAGTAGAAGAGGTGGAGGCCGAAATATTAGTGGTGGTTAAGGGCGGAGCCAAGCACAATTATATTTATTTTTGTTCTTTTATCGTAAAATGAGATACAAAGTCCATTTTTCACATGTATCCGACTTGCCAAGAATTTTTTCTCCCCCTCTCCTCAAAATCCTGGCTCCGGCCCTGGTTTGTGGTGGAAGAAGTAGTGACGGTGAATGCTGATGAGTAGTGATGGGCAATATTAATCTTATGTTGTCGTTACAACATCGATAACATCGTAGTATGGAAGATGTGGTTGGTTGTTTTTAACACTTTTGATAAAGGAAGGTACCATATATTTCAGGGATGATATCATACAAGACAATATTTTCATGATCGTAGTTGGATCACCCAAATGGTACCCCTGTTATCTTTGGTACTATATCGTATAAATCATGATTTTTAATGTTAAAATAAAATTGATTGCAATACAAAAAAAGCATATATACACGGAAAAAAAATAATGAAACTAATCAATTGACGAAATTTTGTTCAATCTAAACCTCATACATGGCATTTGTGATTGAAAATTAGAATTGCGTCCAACAACCTACATGGGATGGGCGGCAGTGATGGAGTCAAAAATTGACATTGAGGAGGCCTATTTTTTTTTTTAAAAAGAAACATGTAAACTTTGGTGGACTAAACCATAAATATATATGGACAAAGTACTATTTATAAAATAAACTAAAAAATTTATGTAGTTATTAAAAATTTAAGGGGTTAGAGCCATGTTAGTCAACCCTTGGCTCCGCCACTAGGTGGTGGTGGATAAAAAAAGTGGATTCATATGGTTTTATGGTGGTGGCGGGTATTGGTGAACAAAAACATATTATGCTAATTTCGTAACGCCACAAAATGTGTAACGTTATATTATAAAGTATAAAACGTGGTTGATCATTCTAATGTTAAAATAAACTCGATAAAACACATGTCCATTTTAAAAAATTGGTGCAATCAATTGTCATGTTATGTAATAACTAAACGAACGACAAGAATCAAGATCAGAACATATGAAATTATTTATTATCGATTTGTTTATGTAAAGAGTGGTCAGGATTTGTCCTTGGCAAAGATAAATGATTAATTAAATTTCTATTATAAATGTCTCTTTAATAATCTAACATAAATACATAATTTTACTAAAAACTATATTAATTCTAATGGTGGTAGTGGAAGTAGGGTTAGTATAAGCGGTGGCGGGTGTTTGTGAATGGTGGAGGCGGTAACATTACTATTGGTGGAAGAAATAGTGGCGGTGGATGGTTTTTATGGTGGTGCGGGTGTTGGTAATAGTAGTGTATAATAATAGTTTTTGCTTTTTAGTGAGTTTTATTGTATTGTGAAAGATGTAATTGGTTGTTTTTAGCACGATTGATAAGGACAAAAACCAAATATTTCGAGGATGATACCGAACGTATAAGACAATATGATCATGACTGTATTCGATCACCCGTATTATATAAAGGCAATTGGTGTACCCGCGTAAGAGAACATTATCGCTCTCTCAAGTACTATTACATTCTTTTTCCTGAAAGACCATCAATGTCGAGTTGTTTCGCGACAACTACCTACAAACACAACAACTTTCACTCAATTCCCGATATAAAACCTTATTGACCGGGAAAATGTATTTGCAATCTAAAATATTTGTTTGAAAATTATGTTTGTTCATCAAAATCATCATAAAAAACTCTAAATCATAAATCTAAATTTCGCCTCCGATGTTTATAGAATAGTTTTTATATTTTACATTCTCAAATCATGCGAACTCTTCATGACAAATCAACAATATCAAATTACAGATCAATATGTATAGGTTTCATTCACTGGGTTAGAAGGTAGAGTAGACACATATGGGTAGATCACACGCAGTACATGACTGAGAATACTTCAATAATTTGGTCAAGAGATAAGGTCAAAAATTTAAGATTAACTTTCTATAAGACTAATTAGATCGGCTTAGATAGGAGCTGACTAAAATATGGATTAATAATAATTTTCACGTAAGACAATTGCAAAACATAGTTTGGCTAACTCTGCCTATGTAAAGAGTGGTCAAGATTTGTCCTTCCTCAATTGCTATGTTATGTGAGAAGAAGGTGATATCTAAGATTGAAGTATAATTCAAATCTATTAGATTCATACCATTTACAATTGGATGCCTTGAAAAAATTGATGTGTTGTTATTATTATTACAGGCAAGGGATACATTGACCACACTTGCGCAAATAGCTCACTTCGCAAATGATTGGTGTTGCCTATACTGTCTAGAATGCAACGAGGAATTTGAGGAAACAAGGCACCAGAAGCAGTGTCTGGAGTATTTTGGATATAGTAACTTAGACCCGATGTAATACTTATGTTCTTTTTTTTTTAGTTTTTCCACAATCTATTTATTTAAGAAAAATGAACATTGCAAATACATAACATCAACAAAAATTAGTTGCATTTGACAATAATGGCTACCGATGGTCCGGAAACGGAAAAATAAAGGAATTGTTGTAGAAGAATTGTTGGGATATACAACAGATTACTTGATACGAATGAAAGAGGTATAACTATTTCGATTCTGAAATCACATAAAGTTCATAGTAGAAGATGACATCAAGTTTAAAGTTAGTAACAAACATAATATGAATAACTAAAATGTTAAAAACAAACAAGATATATAAAATTAGAAAGCCGTGGGACTTGAAGAGGCCAATTTTGAAAACTACAGTCTTAGAAAGCAACGATCCACAATACCATAATTTTTTTTTTTATAAATATTCAACGTTGAATATGTCAACTTTTGGTAAAGGATCTATTGACAATCTATTAAATTGAAATAGGATCATGGAGTACAATATGTGTTCAAGGTTCTTTATGAGGTAATGTGTCGCCAGATTGTATTCCAAGTGAAGGTAGGAACATACGGAAGTGACAAAATTTCCAAAACTTTTGAAGTTACCAAAGCCTTCGTTAAGACGAATTGTTGGGCACAATACTTTGTTGAAGATTTAATGGCAGAGGTTCGCATATATACAATCCATTCGAAAAGGTAATGGGTACACATTTTAAACATTGTCATCTAATGGGTGTTGAAAAATTACGGAAAATCATGTCACATTGGATAGTTTGTATCATTCGTTCGATGCAAAAAAATACTATTCTCCGCCTATTTGGAGGATCGACAACATGACCATGATAGATGAGTCAACTGAGCAAAATAGGAGCATGTGGAGACTTTTATGGACGATATTGATTAGTTGATTTCACTTTGAGATGAGCGCTATCGCGGCGACATATTTCAAAAATATTTAAACTTCCATGTTCATGTAGAGCATTATCTCATTATAAGCAATGAACCTAAATAAAAAGTGTCTGGAAGTTAAGATTATATTTCTTTCGTTTGAGCAAATGTCCGGCGGTAAAATATTAAAGGAAAAAACAAAGAAAAAAATTGAGAGGAAAATCCCAACTATTTTTATGACAAACACATATTAAATCATAAGGAGTTGATAAGTATTCGGGACACAAATTATACGATATATTAAAAATGAACCAACATCATGGCCCGTGCCGTTACGGCACGGGTTAAGGGCTATTAAACATACATAGCAATAAGATAAAAGCATTCAATCACATGCTATGTAAACCGAAAACTATCACAAGAAAAATTATAAATCAAATAATTTTATTCATAATAGACTTTACATAAAGTAGCCTAATTTCAAATAAGAATTTAATCTTATATTTGCTTTGCATGTCTTACTGGAGAAATCCTTTAGAAGAATCTCAATTTTGGTTTCTTCCTCTTTAGAATCTTCTAAATTTCTTCTAACTTCTCCAAGGTCTTCATGTCATCTATATTTTGCAATAGATTCTTTGTATCCAACGATAACCATCTTGGCATAAATAAGATCATCCTTGAGAATATCTCTTCTTCCAATGAGTTCCATTGTTCCCTTAAACAAATTTTGAGCAAGAATTGTTGAGAGAGTTGTCTTGATAGAGAAGGAGCAATAATTGGTAATATGTGCAGCTAGACTCAAGAGTCCTTTCAATCTTTTCAACACAATAATCACAGACAACATCATACCGTTCTTTTCCTTCCACTATGAAAGGAATCATGTAAAAAATTTTGAACGGGGCAAAGTAATGCATGAACTAATTACTTCCGAAATTTCTCTTGTCAAGTCTTCCTCAATTTCTTAATATAGTGAAAGCATTGTAACACGATATTACAAGAGGACCATAATCGGACTTATTTATAATCCCAATTTTTTAAACTTTAAAAGGAAAGAATTCCTATCCAATTTTGAAAAACGATTCTTTCCTTACAGAAGTGAGGAAACAATTACTATGTTTTGAGAGGTTCCAGAGACCTATTCGTCCCCTTTCTTGTTTTTCTAAATTATAGTAAATCATTAAAAGATGTTTTTACATTGATATCACTGGATATCTCTAGATCCTGTTTGAGTCTAACAACTAGACTTTCATAGTCATCTTTGTCTAAAATTATAACATGATTGTTTTTCTTAGACATTGTTCTATATGACTTTCTTTTCGATACCTTCTCAGATTTTGGTATCCATTTGTAGGTAGTCTTTGAATGAAGATTCTTCATTTCTAGAGACTTTGCATCTTTCCACCTTGAAACATCAGATCTCATATCCTTATTGAAAAAGGTATTACCTTTTACATTATTTCTCCTTTTAGGATTGTTTCCTTTTGGATATGATTTTGAATTCATGTAAGAATTTGTTTGTCTCACTGAACAATGATGATATGAGAGGTTTTTGGAAGTGAAGTTATCCAATTCTTTTGAGACATATGATAGAGCATTCTGCATCTTTCGAATCTTACACTCCCTTTGCATATGACCTTTTTCCCTGCAATAAAAACACTGTCTATTGAAAGGTGTATAGTTTTTATATTTACCTTTATGAGACTTTCGGTCATGATACTGCTTCTTAGTTGGAATCTTCCTCTGTTTGCATTTGAAGATTTTCTCTTTGGAATCTCACTAGAGCATTTGGGAGAATCGTGCAAGCATACTTGTACCGGTGGATCTTCAAGAGTAGACGGACAAACAACCTTTATGAATTTTACTTCTTTGTTGATTGATGAAGTATCAATCCCATTATATCCTAATCCTCGTTTGTCGCCATGAAATCTCCCTACATCTATCATGGAAGATAAGTTAATTATGCTATCATTAAGTCTTTTCAGCCTTACAACCTCTTCTTCTAGCACCTTGATTTTTTCAAGAGCATTGGTTAGTTGATCTTCAAGAGGATTTTTCTTCAAGAGTCAGACTCAAGTTGTTCGTTCCTCGTCGAATGTTGAGAATTAATCAAGGCTTTTGTCTCAAGAGGTTTTTTATCCAACAAGTAATGTTTCCTGTTGAGGTTCTCAAACTCAAGGGTTTTTGAGTGAAGACTTTCTTTGTAGTCTTTGAAGATATCTGGAACTCTGATATCCATAGAAGAAGCCAGAAAACACTTTTCTCAGCTTCCTGTTTTCTCATTTTGAGAGGAGAGAAGCAAGGACGGTCTTTTTGTGGAGACAACTCTTAGTAGCGAGGAGTATTCATATAGATCATCTTCAACATCTTGATCGATTTCAAAGTTACCATCTTCAGAAATCTCATCATGTTGCTTTTGAAGGCATGTTTGCCAATCACCTGAGTCTACATTGTAGAGATCATCCTGATCAGTAGATTCACAGAAGGTGTTATCTTCAAGACCTGATTTATCATCTTGACTTATGTTAACTGAAACACCCATTAGATTCATTCTTATAGGTTGGATCGCACCAAACATAGATTGTTAGATATTTTCGTGTTTTCCTGCTCTGATACCAATTGAAAAGGCGAGGGTACCCAAATATACCTTAACCTAAAACTTTTCCTACCTATAAGTCCTTTCTCCGAAAGTGATTGTCTATGGACTGAGTCGAGACAATACAACTAATCGGTTCACACTTTGTGTGGTCGTCTATGGATACGAGATCGAGACAATACAACAACAAAGTATGTTAATTGATAAAAAGGTTCGAACTTAACCAAACACAATGGGATTCACTTATCAAGTAAATAGGAATTAACGTTTGTGTGATTTACTTTAATTATAATAGAACAATTATAATGCGGAAATATAAAGTAAATGACACAGCAAAATTTTATTAATGAGGAAAACGCAAATGCAGAAAAACCCCGGGACCTTGTCCAAAATTGAATAATCTCAAGATTAAGCCGCTACAAAAAATTACACCTAACTTCGTATCGTTGAGACCAAGCAACTTAACCTATAGTTCACCTAGTTCCGTATGTATTCCCACGCTTCCGACCTATGAATAAGTCACGTACTTGGAACAATTCCTTTGGTTCGTATTCCAAATAGTAAAGGAACAACAAATATGTTTGGTATCAACTCTATTCAACCAAGTGATATGAGTCGGACAAAGGATCTTCCGTTTATCTTAACATAAACTCCTTCGTCATGTCCTTAGATCTATCTTATGTTAAATTACTGAAGTAATCGTTTAAGATTAAGCCAAAAACACTATTAATCCAAAGAATTGTGTTGAGCCGATCTACTCAATTAATCAATCCAATCTATCACAAAGATAAACCGTTGGATCCTCTTTTACCGAAACAAGTATTGTGCACACCAAAGATTATGAACCCCAAATAAGAAATCTTCAATATCTTCTTTGTCTTCAAATCTTCTTAGACTTCAATAAACACCTGCACACAATCACTTGAATATCTTGTGATCAATCACGCACAGAACGGAGTCTGTTAACAATGGATTATCACAAAATCGTCTTTAGAACTAACAACAGTCTCAAGATCCCTGTTGAAACTCTGAACTAGTTTGAGTGAATCTTATATCAGAAGAGAAGATTTTCAAGCATAAACAAATTAGGTACAATCAAAGTTCAACCACCGTTAGTCAATCAAATCAATGAAAACAAAAGATAAACCGTAATTATCTAGTTTCCCACCAATGGTACTAATAGAGCTTCTCAATATCAAAGAAGACTTTAATCTGATCGGCCATAAGAGATTTCGCTTAATTAGGTTACTCTCCTCTCCGATTAGGCGGCTACACCAGTAACAACACAACAAGAGGTAGTTTGTTGTTATGAAGGATTAGTTTGCTAGAAAGGAAAACTTCAAGTATTTATAGACGAGGAAGTTTGGACACCAAGGAATTTCCAAAACCGAAAATATTCTCAAGATATTCATTAAAGCACAAATTCGGTTTCCATAATTCCTGGAAATGCTCTGTCCAAAAATAATGTTTGAAATCTCTCAGAAAATCTCTAATTAGTAAATGCACACTACTAATTCTTATTTTCCTAAAAATGAAGTTAATTACCTTAACTAAAAGATTCTTAACTTTTTTATGTTTCGATCCTGGTATTCTCTTCCCTTAGCTATTAAGGAATAACTTTGAACAATTAAATAATAAATATTCATAGCACGTGTTCAAAGTATGTCGACATCTTAACTTTGTAAGTTATCTTTCACACTTACAACCTTGAAACCGATTTGCCACACTTCCAAACAGGTTTAGAATGGGTTCATCTGACTTTCAAGAACTATGCGATTGATCAAATAACATTCAATCAAAAATCATGGTTTTAATGGTTCTACCAAATCAAGTTTCGGTTTTACCTTCCATGAGAGTATTGTGCATAGTCACACTAGCTTTCCAAAATTCGGTTGACTAGGTACTAGGATTGGTTCCCCACATATGTATGGTATCTAACTTATATGTGTTGCACATGTCCATAGGATCGGTTCCTCTTTGCCTAAAAACGTGTTGCACATGTCCATAGGATCGGTTTCCCTTTCTGCTATAAACCTTGCTGCACCTCCTACAAGGATCGGTTCCCATTTGTGATATACTTCATTTCTTACTAGGATCGGTTCCCCTTTCCCATATTTGGTCAAACATAAAATCACAAACCCGATCATACCATCTCAAGTGATTACTTAAGATCGGTTTCACTAATAAAAGTCATACCAATACATAAGTCAGGCATTTGTGAATAGTTTTACCAAGAACATAACAAGTCATGAACGGTTATACTAAATTACACATATTGGATGTTCACAAGATATGCAATGAATAACAATCCCAATAATGCCTGGCGATTTCCTTTTCGATTCACAAACAAGTTTATGAACTTACTTACTTAGAACACATGTAAAACATTGTTCCCTAAGATGAAATCCTCACCTCATACCCATACATAATCACAATAGTATTCAAATGATTATGGAGATGTCTTATCTACAAAGTTTAATGGTTAAGAAATAAACCTCGTATTGTATTCCTTAATACTATGTCTATCTAGAGTTCAAATATGCTTCGCAGTTTTGTTTTCAATATGCACGACTTGAAAGATACGTTATGGAATGAAACAGTTCAAGTCAAATATCAGTAACCTCAAGTGGAAGGATGATTGTTGTCGTTGTAGCTCCTTGCTTCTTCACATCTTCAAGTCTTCGCAATACTTGTAAAGTCTCATTATCCTAATACTTTCAAGCTAACCTATACGAAGTTGACTCTAGTACATAATCAAACGACTCTTAACATGAGTTTTGATTCACTAAAATATGACAACCAAACTTGACATACCAACGCTTGGTGGGTTCAACCGAGCTATGCTCTAACAATCTCCCCCTTTGTCAATTTTAGTGACAAAACTCTTACATCATATGGATAAACAAATGACAAGAATTCATTACACATACACTTGATTCCCGAATTCAACAACATAGTAAACCGCTTACATTCAATCCTTGAAAATGCCGTTGTTGACATTATAATAACAAAGCTAATACTCCGCCTAAGGAAGATAGGTAGATATTCAATCCACACGTCTTTGTTATACCAATCCATATGATATGTTACTCCCCCTTAGTCTGTGCTTTCACTCTTTCGTTTAGATAAAACTTTTAAGCACTAATGTTCTTTTCCTTAGCAATACCAATCAATATAAAATCAATGCCAGTATCACTTGTTTACTCCATATATGTCTCCCCCTTTTTGTCACAAAATGACAAAGAAACGAAAAAATAAAGGACAACTCGAAAAGAATCTTACAAATCTCAAAATAGACTTGCAACCTGTAGAGTTAGGCAAGAGGGTTCCACACACCATGTTCTGATAACCAATATCAAAACCGAAACTACAAGTAGTTTTATTTTGATATGTTACCAAGGAAACAATTGTCCGAAACAATTTTTCCATTTTAGTTTAGCAAACCAAAAAACAACTAAGCACCTTGTCCCTTTGCTAAACCGATTGTACAAAAACAATCGCTTAATTCGATAAGACCAAAATAAAGATAACTCTATTTTTATCAGCAAGTTCTAATTATCCATAAACTTAGACCTTTAAATTTTAAACAAGACAAGTACTAGGTTAGTTAACTAGCATTTCTTTTTAAGGCATTCGATTAGACTTGAATAACCGAAACCTCACTTCGATAAGTCTAACTAGGATCAGAATAAACTTAGTTTCTCTTATCCGGAATCGAATTGGACTAAAAACTCATCCCGTAAACCTTTTATTTCGTTAAGCCACAAATAATTCATACAAACCAAATAAATCAACTTGCATAATTATTCACCTCAATCGGAAGCAATTGAAACAATATAGACATTAAAAGCACCGCAATTGCACCGAAATTTTTAAGCCTAAACAATTGATACCACACAATAAAGCAAGATAACAATAGTTTTTCTTAACCGGAACCAATTGAATCACACACACATCCATACACACATCATGGAATAAACATCAATTTTACCGAAATTTTGTTAAGCAAAAGCAATAAATATATATGAAATAAACTCAGGCTTTTCTTAAACAAGAAAATAATTAACTAACAACATTGTTACCTCCAATTTTGCATCACTTTTCCAATATGATTGCATCTTTGTCCAGGGAGAATTGATATCGAAATATCATCATGTTGTCATCCTTATGCAAAAACAAAAGAATAACAACAACCAACCTTTAGCAGAGAAAGGTTGAAAATCGGTTTTAACAATTGGAAACGAAAGTTGAAAACCGTCGAAACACATATGCTTTTATGCTAAACCAAAACCGATTCAACATATTGTGACTTTTTCACATATTGCTTCTACCAGAATCCCTCATGATTATTTGATAAAGCCTACCAACATGGGCTAGAACTTAATCCTGCTAAATCAAAAAGTCACCCAAACCACAAGGGTTCACAACATATGAGATCGAATATTAAGGTAGTAAAACCGAAATCAAATATCCCATAAACATACATAGCAATAAGATAAAAGCATTCAAGCACAGGCTATGTAAACCGAAAACTATCACAAGAAAAATTATAAATTAAATAATTTTATTCATAATAGACTTTAGATAAAGTAGCCTAATTTCAAATAAGAATTTAATCTTATCTTTGCTTTGCATGCCTTACTGGAGAAATCCTTTAGAAGAATCTCAATTTTGGTTTCTTCCTCTTTAGAATCTTCTAAATTTCTTCTAACTTCTCCAAGGTCTTCAGGTCATCTATATTTTGCAATAGATTCTTTGTATCCAGCGATACTCATCTTGGCATAAATAAGATAATCCTTGAGAAGATCTCTTCTTCTACCAAACCCTAAGGAGTTTTTTCAATAGGTACTTTGAAAAAGTCCTTACGGTTCACGATCCATTATCTATTTTTTGAAAAGAAAAGATTCATTTGCAAAACTTATATTGATTACATAATCTCATATAAATTCTGAGATAAAAATAAATAGCTATACAAGACTTGAGCAACCTTGATACAATCCTCATATTCTCAAGTTAATTATGAGGATGTAGAACAATACTACAATTAGGTGGCAATGGAGTGAGCGGAATGCTCACTTCTTATGTCATATGGTGACTTACCAAGGTTTTTTGTATAAACAAACTTCTTACTTAGTTCGTCTGACTCTGGTTCTCTTAGACTTCTTCTTGTCTACAGAGATTCCCTATTGGTTACCCAAAGCCAGATTCATCCTTCGCATGTCATTATGAAGCTTGGCAATTCTTTTGTTGTTCTTCTTGAATTTCCAACACTTACTTTGAACATGATTTGCATTTCCACAAAACAAACAATTCAAAGAGGAATTTTTGTTTTTGCTGATTGGCCTCCTGTTTATCATAACCTTCTACATCCATCTTTCCAGAACCCAAAGGAGTTGTTTGTGCTCACAGTCTTGCTTTTGAACCCTATACCATTTGTGTTTCCAAAGGACTTCTGACCAGATAAAATCGCTGAACTCTTGTCAGAGCTTCCATACAACCGTTGCAGGTCACACTTAAGAGTATTAATCTCCCTTTCTTTTAGAGATAAGGTTCTGGTGAATTCATCATTAAGACAATCAATCTCAATATTTTTCACCTGAAGTGATGATTCAAGTTTTTCCAACAAAATCTTTAGTTGGAGATTTTCTTGATGAATTTCTTCATTTTTATCCAATAATTCCAAAATCTCAGTGTCAGACTCATATTCTGAATCAGAATTTGAGTTAATAGAAGTTTCTGCTGTGAGAGCTGAAATTTTTATGCAAACTTAGGAAGTATGCATATCATTGACAAACTGACTTGATTTTACTTCTTGTATTGAATCAACTAGTTAATCAAATCTTGTCGAAGTATTCATCAGAATGAATTTCTAGAAATTATACACTAATTAAACCCTAAATATTCATCTACTCAGGATCCATAACTTTTCTCACTCATAACTTCGTTATAAATCGGAATTGAGTGATTCTTGGTTGGTTGAATTCGTAAGCTCATTCACTACAACATGAGAACCTTTCCATGGATAACGGTTGTTGTTACAAAATTCGTGGCTCAGATAACCTCGGTTATGTATACATAAATATACATTTACCGTCGTAGGAATTTTTCCATAGAGAGAGCATTTGTTTCGATAGATTAGAAAGGTATAATTGAACATGAATCCAAATGAAATCAATTAACACATACCTTTGTTGCTGAAGTCCTCGTTGATGTCTTATTGTAGTCTTCAATCTCTATCCTTCAAGAATAACTTCGTTTTTACTTCTTAGACCTAATCTAGTCCGAAATTAACTTTAATATACTGAATCAAGAATGCGTTTTGGCAACTAAATTTGACAACTATCTTGATATACCAACGCCAGTGGGTTCAACTGAGCAATGCTCTAACACAGTCCAGCTCTAATGTCCGGCCATGATGGCTGAACGTTTCTTGAGACAGGTCTAGTGAATGGCCGTGATGGCTGTATTCCCGGATTTGGCTCATATGCCAATCCAATGTACAAGCGTGATGGTTTTACATTACCAAGGCGACACAGGTATAAAAATGAGACTTACACATCATTTATACTCTTTCGACTAAGCTATAAAGCTTACTTGGTGCATGGTCTGCATATGCACCTTCAACCAACTACCCCTCCCTATATATGTTTAAAAGACATTTTTACAACTTAGATTAGAGGAGAAAAATGACTTCACCAAGTCCCAATGCCGTGATGGCTGTACATTATTACTTTGGCTAACTGCAATGCTCGGCCGTGATGGTTGTATATTCAATTCTGGATCATATGCCAGTTTCAATGTCCGGCCATGATGTCCTAACATTTCCTGATCCAGGTCCAGTGAAGGGCCGTGACGACTGTATTTCCGTCTTTGGCCCATAGGCCACTCCAATGTCCAACCATGATGGATGCACATTGGCAAGGTCAGCCTTCTCTGGCCTGATGCAATATAGTGATGCGATATTGGCCCTAGGCCAATGACATGGTAGTGTGCTATGATAGCACTAAATTTTCTCAAGGCCATCTACCCAATTGACCTAATGCATCCTTTGATGCGAGATTGGTCTTTGCCCAATATAGCTTACAACTTAGTCTGTTGGTGCCATATTGGCCTTGACCAATATGCCCACACAATATGCCTTTTTTGGCAGCGTATTGGCCTAGATCAATGCTCCTTTTACTATGCAACGAAATCTTTGGATGAAGCTTCATCTTAGGCCATGGCGCATCTTTGAGCATGCGCCACGCTAAAAACACGGTGTGTTACACGCTTTTTCATTTTAGCCTAAAAATAGGCCAAAAAGTGAAAAGTGAAAATATTACTTTTTAAAAAATGGAGGTAGTATGTTATCAGCAGTGGGAAAGTGTTTGTGTTGCTTTGATCATCAAATTACCTACTTCGGAACATGAACTGCAAACCCTAGATTATTTACATTATTATTGTAATAAACTGATTCCTTTAAACTACAAGTGTGAGAAAACCCAAAAATTAATGCAAAAATTTTGATTTCGACTTCTTTTAATTTTCAATTTTGATCGAATCATAGACAAACTATAACTGGATAGAAAAGCATCATCGAGAAAGAAAACAAATAGGGAAAATTCGTGGTAAAGAGGGGAGGAAAAATAATCTAAAACGGTATAGAAGTATCTGATTTCAATACGGGTATCTGACAACCTAGATTTATTTAAAATACTCCATCCGTTCCACTTTAGATGACCTAGATTTACCCCCGCTTTGGAATCACAACATAACATTCATTCTCTTTGTAATCAGTGAGAGATAATTAATTTAATTTAAAATTTAAATCTATTTTTCATCATGATCAAGAACAATTATATAGGGATTCATAATTTATCCTTGAATCTAGTAACTAAAAATTATGGGGTTTAAATTTTTAAAAGGGTATTAATGTGGGTAGATATGGAAAAAAATTATTTTCTTTGATGTTTCTTAATCTGTGTGAAAAACTCTACAACATCGTCTAAATTGGAACGGAGAGAGTATATATTTATCATTCAACGGATGCGACCAGGCTGTCAAACCTTGTCTAATAATAGCATGTCAACAAAACCCTCCTCTTTTGAGTAAAACCTTTGAAATTTGTGCTACTGTAAATAAAAGTAAAGCACATCTCTCTTTTACTTGGAAGGTGAAAAATGCACACATCAGTCTTCTGTCTTTTTTTTTTTCCTCCTCCCCCATTCCTCCAATGAAATTCACCTTTTACCGTAAAATCCATCTTTATCACCAGCAGCAACTAACATTAACACACCATCGATGCTTGATTTCTTGATCATTATGACAACTACCCGATCTATGACAAACAACAATCAAATTTCGCAGAATGTGTGGAATCACAACAGTTTTCTCCACTGCTGCAAAGAAATTTCGGGATTTTTTTTGGTATGGTGATGATTTCACATTCGACAAAGGTAATTTTAGGCTGAATTTACAAATTCCTCCATATTCATGCTGAATTTACAAATTTCTTGATTTCTTAGGGTTTTCATGTTTTTCAATCATTTGATTCTATTCAATACCCCAAAACCCTGATTCACGTTCTATCATTCCTGTTACTCACATATTCTTAGATCCATCTCTGAAAATCCCAAGAATTGATCGAATATTGAGTTCAGAAGAGACACAGAAGTTCAAGCTGCGAGTTTAGAGAAATTCTATTTCTTAGCTTCCTGTTGTTTTCACTGTTGAGGATCATGAAAGTTTATTGAAGGAGAAACTAGAATTCTTGCTGCTTCCATGGAAATTGTTTTTAAGAGTATCAAGGATTTCAATTTGGTCTATTAAGCCAACATCAAACAACTTGTGGATATCAGAGAAGATGAATATTTTTCGTATTTGGGTCAGAAGACTAAGATGGTAGCTGCAAATCAAGCCAAAATTGATGTTGTAGATGCCAAGATGGAGAAGAGCACTTTCTAAAGTTGTACTTGTTAGTGGATCCACTAGGATTTCTAAGGTTCAACAGTTTGTTGCAAGATGTCATGGCTATATTATTCCCAAGAGACACCACCATCCCCACTAAGATTGAGCCTACATACTCTGACAATGGCTATATTATTCCCAAGAGACACCACCATCCCCACTAAGATTGAGCCTACATACTCTGACAACAAGCCTGGTGTTTTGATGCAAGTATCTGAAGGGTGAGAAAATCAGGACTAGTGATAATGGCTTGTTGGGTGAATGTGAACTGTTAGCTATTTCTCCACTCTCCAGCATCATGTGGTGTATCCTAACTTGCTGTGACATTGATGCCAATGGCACCTTTAATGTCTCTGATGGCGACAAAGCAACTGGACAGAATCTGTTGTTTACGTATCAACACCTTAGGTACCTTATTCTGTACTCCTGTTTTCGACATGGTTCTCTTCGTATTACAATATTTCTTAACCACTCTATATCCTTTCTACATTTGTGACTCAATGTCCACTTTTCAATACCTTAAACATTTTAATCCTTCTCAACGCCTTTTCCAACATCTGAAAACCTTTAAACATTTCTAGCATTTCTTAAAATTCTTTTTATAACCCAACTGATCCTAAAATCTTACCAATAACCAATTTCTAAGAACTTTCATTACTGGTTTCTAAACCTTTTTCAACTGCCAGTTGATATCTTTCTTACCCAATTTCAGACTGGTTCCTAGAAACTTTTTCAACAATCAGTTCATACCCCTCTAAGGTGGTGTCAATACTTCTTTTGCTAAGGTGGTGTCAATACTTCTTTTGCTAAGGTGGTGTCAATTTTTCCAAGAATGCTGGTTCTGATTCTTGAAGGCTGCTTATAAGACTGCATAGGCTATTTGTGTCGCCAAACTAACTTGGTGCCTTGTTCGGTTTGAAAGAGGTGCTTTTGCTTTTGTGTTTTTCTTTTGCAGTTCAAACTGAATTTGTATTGTTTTTCAGCTTGTTATTTTTCTTTTGTGTGCTTTGGTTTTTCAAACTTAACTTTTGTCTGCTTTTTTAGAGTCCTATAAATATATTGGTTTTTTTCTTTTGTCTGTACTGTTTCTTAGTCGTGGCTTAGTCTGTTATGCCCTGATAGTGTCCTATAAATACATGTCTGCTTGTCTCTCATGTGTAATAGACTTCCTGATAACTGCTTCTGTAATAACAGTTCTTATAACATTTCTAAGATTTCTGTACTTTATCAGAGATACATCAAGAAGTGAAGTGATTTTAAAAAGTTTTGGATAAGTCCAGATTTAGTAGCTTCTTCAGACATTGGGAAATTTTGTGTTGGATTAAAACCTTGGGTTTCTGTTGCTTTTTCTTCTAAGAGAGAAAGCAAATAAGGATTCTAACTGGTCTACTTACCTTGGAGTTCTTCAAGAGAGCTCCAATTCTACCATATATTGGTAAGTGTTATTTTGTTATCTAATTCCTTGCAATGTTTTGCTTTTTAAGTGCCTTTTGAGTTTGATTGTTAATATAATTAATTTTGATGACTCCGGTACAGGTCAGAAGAGGAGCTTTCTGAACTTCAAGGTCAGTACATTAAGCTATTTTCGTTAAACCCCATTTACCTGTTCTGCTTAGGGACAATTTCTCCAGCCATCCATTACAAAAGAATGAGGAAAATCTGTTCCGTGTACCTTATTTACTAAGCTTTACACTCGTAACCACTGTCATGGTCAGTGCCGGCGTTTACTCCAAGCAACAATACAGTGAATTGGAAGAAATTGGAGTAAACTATTTATACTTCTTGCTTAGGGGACACTTTTACTCATTACAATAGGGCTCCTACATTGGCCTCCTATACTGTATATAAAACCTAATAATATCTAATAGTTAGATATAATTTGGTGTACTCATAAATTGTATAGACTAGCAATTGTCTTAGTCTAATCTAGTCCATTTGTGTCAAGTTTTACGTTCTAATCGGTCCTGGTTTATTCATGTAACCAATATTGGGTACGATTTTCTTGCAGGAACTCAAGTATGGGTGCGAAAGACTACGTGCACAGAGAATGTTTGAAGGTCGAACAAGAAATTCATACTTCCCAACAAGCATCTTTTCCTTCAACTGCAGCAGATGACTTCTTTTGGGCATTTGGTATAATCAGATACAGAGCATTTTCACTCCTTGGTCAAGATTATGTTTCAGTACCTGTAGCCGACTTGGTAAGATCTTCATCACTCTTTAAATTTTTAATAAAACTGAATGTTCTGTAGTCTCTGTAAGTTAAATGAAGAGTTAAAGACAGCTCAATAGACCTTGATATCCTGATTACTTCTCACTGTCTTTGCTATCACATAAATGAAATTTTACTGTATCCAGGTATAAGACTTTTTTTAATACACAGAAATTTGAGAATAAACTGCAGCTAAGTAATTTACGGATCTTGTAAACGAGAGAGCAAATCAAATATAACCTGGTACGATTTAGAGGCTACAGTACTATAAAAAGCCCACAAATGTTCTATGCTGCCTGCTTAAATCATATGTTGTAGATACATTTGGCAATTTCATGAAGTTTGGGTCCTAATCCTTAAAAAATACTTCTAAGTTTTGCAATTTATGCCCTTACTTTCGCTCCTTAAAGGCCAAAGTCTACTAAATCATATCTAAACCAAAGTCTACTAAATCATTTAGTTCTCAACCACAGTTCTATAACTATAGGGAATGTTTCTTGGGAGATTAAATATAATAATAATAACATTGTCAACAACTAACAGTAGGACACCATTGCCTGGGAAGCAGTTGATATCAAGAAATGAAGTAATTTTAGAAATACCTAAAAGGTTTTGGATTAAATCAGATTTATTCTAAAAGCGTTTCTCTTCTTTTTACCTTAAAGAAATTCTTGTAGACAGAGCTGATTCTACCATTGTGAGCTTGTGAGTTTTTTTTCTGTTTTATTTGTCTTATGAGTTTTATTGTTAATAAGTTAAGTTTGATGTCTCCAGTGCAGGCCAAAAGAGGAGCTTCCTGAACATCAAGGTCAGCGCAATTCTTTGATTACATGTTTCAAAAATTAGTTGACAGCATTAGCATATTAACTATATATTACTGGCTTCCATGGTTTGCCTAAGTTATAACGCACTCTCCATTTAGCCTGTTTTGCTTAGGAACACATTCTTCAGCCAACTATTACGGTAGATTGCGGCTCATCTGTTTCGTGTGAATTAATGAGCTACCTTAATCACTATGCCTTATACTACTAGTATAACCGCTGCAATGGTTGGTGCCAACCTCAGTTTCGACCTTATTCCAAGCGACAATGCTGAGAATTGGAAAAAAAATAGTGAAATTGGAGTGAAAGTGGAAGACATTGTACTGAACATCATATACTTCTCTCTTAGGACACATTTAGTCATTACAAGGGCCTACAATGGTGACCTCCTTTGCCTTCAATCAAACTTAATATCTAATAGTTCAAAATAATTTGGTGTACTCGCAGATTGTAAGATAGCCACTGCCTTAGTCTATTTAAAGTTATTTTCTGTCAAACTTACGTTCTAATCTGAAAGTATAGTGGAAGGTCCCGGTTTATGTAACCAAGATTGGGTTCAATTTTCTTGCAGGAACTCAACTATTGAGTACAATCTTGGGTGTGGAAGAATATGTGCACAGAGAATCTGTCAAGGTCGAACAAGAATTCATACTTCCCAACAAGCATCTTTTTCCTTGAATAAGGATAAAATTTGGGTTTCTGTTGCTTTTTCTTCTAAGAGAGAAAGCAAATAAGGATCCTAACTGGTCTACTTACCTTGAAATTCTTCAAAAGAGATCTGATTCTACCATATATTGGTGAGTATTATTTCGTTATCTCCAGTACAGGTCAGAAGAGAAGCTTTCTGAACTTCAAGGTCAGTACATTTTTGTGATTATATCTTTCGAACTTCAGTGCAAGATATTATCACCTTAAATATATTACTGGCTTAACATTATATGTAAGACTGTTTAAGCTATTTTTGTCACACCCCATTTACCTGTTCTGCTCAGGAACAATTTCTCCAACTGTCCATTACAAAAGAATGTGGTAAATCTGTTCTATGTACCTGAAGTTTACTCCATAAGAATGGTCAGTGTCGATGTTTACTCCAAGCAACGACCGCAGTGAATTGGAATAAACTGGAGTTAATTGTAGGACATTGTACTGAAATTATGTTTCTTGCTTAGAGGATACTTTTAGTCATTACAAATGGCTCCTCGATTGGCCGCTTATACCATATACCAAACCTAATACATCTAATAGTTAGATATAATTTGGTGTACTCATAGATTGTTAAGTAGCCATTGTCTTAGTCTAATCTAGTCATTTTATGTCAAATTTTACGTTCTAATC
Organism: Papaver armeniacum; assembly: GCA_023531295.1. NCBI lineage: Eukaryota > Viridiplantae > Streptophyta > Magnoliopsida > Ranunculales > Papaveraceae > Papaver > Papaver armeniacum. The sequence goes on from JAJJWW010004488.1 coordinate 102,253, forward strand.
TGAAACTGTAGTATAAGGTCCTCGTTTATGTAACCAATATTGGGTTCGATTTTCTTGCAGGAACTCAACTATGGGGCACAACCTTGGGTGTGAAAGAATACGTGCACGGAGAGTTTTTCAAGGTCGAACAAAAATTCACACTTCCCAACAAGCATCTTTTCCTGCAGCAGATGACTTCTTTTGGGTATTTGGTATAATCAGATAAGAGCATTTGCACGCCTTCTTGCTCAAGATTTTGTTTCAGTCCCACTAGCCGATTTGGTAAGATCTTTATCACTCTTTAAAATTTTTTTATTGAAGTAGAATGTGTTGTAGCCTGTGTGCAAGTTAAATGAAGTGTTATGATATCTGAATATACCTTGATATCCTGTTACTTTCTCACTGCCTTTGCTATCACATAAATGAAATATCATTGTATCAAGATATAAAATTCATTTTCTTAAATCATGTCTAAACAAGCTCAAGATGGTTCATGTATTTCAGCAATTTGAATGACCATCATTTTTTTTTTTACAATATCAACCACATTTCTAGATAACTACGGGGAATGTTGCTTGGTGGATTTAATAATAATAATTATGTTCGCTTAACTTCAACTTTCACTGAAAATCCATCTCATCACCAGTAACACACCAATAGGAGCAGATGATAGCTTCTGGGAATGGCTCTGCAGTGAAGGACTTGGTTTAATTTTCCCAGAGAAGAGAGATATATCGAGATATGAAGTAATTTTAGAATTACCCAAAAAGTTACGGATTAAATCAGATTTAGTAGCTTCTTCATAAAATGGGAAATTCTGTGGTGGACTAAAACCTTGGGTTTCTGTTGCTTTGTTTATTTGAAAAGAGAAAGCAAATCAGGATTCTAAGTGGTCTAATTACTTTGAAATTCTTGCAGAGAGAGCTGATTCTTCCATGATGAGTGTTGTGGGTTATTATTCTGTTATCCAATTTCTTGCACATTTTTCTGTTTTAAGCGTCTTACGAGTTACTAGTATAATATTGTTAATAAGTTAAGTTTGATGTCTCCAGTGCAGGTCAAAAGAGGAGCTCTTCCTGAACTTCAAGGTCAGTACAGTTCTTTGATTATATGTTTCAAACATCAGTTGACAGCATTAGCATATTGGCTTCCATGGTTTTCCCAAGTTATAAATGAGGTCTGAATAAGCTGTTTAGGATATATGGGCTATTTGCGGCACACCCCATTTAACATATTTTGCTTAGGAACTTTTCAGCCAACTATTAAAATAGATAGCGGCTAATCTGTTTCGTGTGATAAGATGAGGTACCTTAATCACTATGCCTTATACTAGTATAACCGCTGCCATGGTGGGTGCCAACTTCAGTTTTGACCTTATTCCAAGCGACAATGCAGTGAATTGGAAGACAATATAGTGAAATGAGAGTGGAACTGGAAGACATTGTACTGCATATACTTCTTGCTTAGGACACTAATAGTGATTACAAGGGTCTGGTGGACACATTTGCCTTCAACCAAACTTGATAATATCTAGTAGTTGAAAATAATTTGGTGTACTTGCAGATTGTAAAGTAGCCAATGAGTTAGTCTATTTAAAGTTATTTTATTCTCGGTTCATGAATCATGATACAACGACAGGGAACCACACCTTGGTACTCAGAAAAGGGAAAAATATCGTTTGGTCTTTTTTTAGGTGGGCCCATGTCTGTTTGGTCCTTTGGTCAAACGCCTTTACTGTTTAGTCCATAATTATTTAAAAATATTAAATTGACAAAAATACCCATCCGTGTGAATTTTTATTTGTTTTCTTGTATCACTTCATTCCAGAAATGAAGTCCATATAAAAACCTAAAAAAACAGACTTCATTCCAGAAATGAAGTTCATATAAAAAGCTAAAAAAACAGACATCATTCCATAAATGAAGTCCATATAAAAAGCTAAAAAAAAAACAGACTTCATTCCAGAAATGAAGTCCATATAAAAACCAAATAAAAAAAAGACTTCATTCCAGAAATGAAGTCCATATAAAAACCTAAAAAATATAGACTTCATTCTAGAAATGAAGTCCATATAAAAACCTAAAAAAAAAAGAGACTTCATTCCATATAAAAAAACCTAAAATGAAGTCCAGAAATGAAGTCCATATAAAAACCTAAAAAAAACTGACTTTATTCCAGAAATGAAGTCCATACAAACAGTAGCAGTTTATCAAATAAGATACATTTGTGTGTAAATAACTTAGTAATAAAAACCTTGTTTCTCTTTTCAATTCCTATAAAACATAAACAGCTAACTTCATCAAAGTCATCTTTATGGTTTTTGTTATTCATATTGCTGCAGCTGTTGTTACTTCCACCGGCGATTGCATAGGAAAAAAAGAAAAAGAGAGGAGCATACAATGGCGGAGTAAGACAACTTCAAGAAAGGAAATCAGGTTAATATTATTTTATTTTGAAAGTAGAGCCAAAACAACACATATTGATACCCAAGGAGAAGACTGAACTGGACGATGTGAAACGGGATTGATCTAATCAAGAAATGTATGCTAGAAGTTCCTCATGACGCTCAAATTCAGACTGTTTGGTTCGTCATCAAACAACAGCAGCAGCAGATTTGGTTCGTCTTCAACACGAGTTCATCTCGTTAACACGAGCAGCAAAACATCATTCTTCATCTTCATCTTCAAAAGCTTCATCATCGTCTTTTAATCTTCGTCTTCATCTGAACTAATGAACAACATTTCAGATCTAGAAAAAAAAAGATGAGAGAGAAAGTAAATCTGAGAATGATTTATTCTCTCTTACTTTTGGACTATATATATGGTCCTTATCCAAAAAGGTATTTCTGCCACTACAAGGTGACATTTACATCATCCATGACATCAGCCTAGGACCAAACAATAATTTATACTCCCTCCGTCCATTTTTAAGAGTCCGCTTTGACTTTGTCAAGATATTAAGGAAATCCTATAAAATGTCATGACTATCCCTTGACTAGCCTATTTAATATTACGTTATTACCAAAATTAAAATTATTAGTGTTAAAAATTCTAATTTGGATAGTATTATTGTTTTAGGAAATATTATAAAGAAATAAAAGCAAACTTATACTCCAAAATTTAAGAATTTTTTATTTCCTCCATTTGATTTTGGTTTCCCGTACTAAAACTTTGGAGCCTTTGGAATTTTTATTTGAGAGGGAAAAAAATTGAAATTGTAGATTATTTCCTATTTAGATATACTCTACCATGAATTTGAGATTTTGTCATAAATTTTTTTGATTCTTTGCCATGTAAAAATAAATAGAAGTATTAGGAATTTTGTAACTACCCATAAATGTTTTTATTTAAAAAAGGAATGGCAATTAATATAAAAAAATATTGAATGGATTTTTTCCTTATATATGGTGATGATATTATGATTTTGAATTAAGTTTATATTAAAAATGATTTTATAATTATAAAAAAAAAAAGGTATATTTGATAGTTTAAGGGAAAAGTATGTCTATAAACAGAGCGGACAGAAATGGACATACCAAAGTAGAAATTAGGACAGACAAAAATGGACAGAGGGAGTATTACCAAATAGGACCAAACAGACATTTGACTGGGTCAAATGGACTAGAGTTGCTTTTATTTCAAAGGGAATAAAAATAAAAGAAAAAAGTGCCATGCTAATCTTTATGACAAGGGCCAGGCAACGGGACTGGTAACTCCCTCCTTGTTTTACCGGATGTCCCTGAAAGGACGTACTGTTAGAGTAGCCAAGGCTATTTAAACCGATCTCCGTTTTGGAAAATAAGTAATGTGGGACTAAACAAACCAATGGCCAGAAAAGAAAAGAAAAGAAAAGAAAAAGTACTTGGTTTCTCGAAACGGTGACTTTTTGCTTGGTTGAAACACATGATTAACTTCGATTAACTTCGATTGTACATATGCCAAAGAATAAAGAGCACCAGACGAGTTTATATGATAGGAATAGATAAGTAGGATTGTAGTAGCATAATCTACCAAAACAGAAGGGGTTCGTTGTTTTCTCTTCCACCACCACATTTCCCACACCTAATGCAATGAATCCCGACACTGAATTCCCGAGGCAAGCCAAGCAGCTGACGAACCAGCAAATCCACCGGTTAAACAACGACTGGAGCGGCAACGACATTATTTTCTGTTAAAAGAAATAATTTAATATTTCATTAAATAGATAAATCTATGTCAAAAAAAAAATTTAAATAGATACATCTTTCTGTTAAAAAAAGAAATACTCCCTCTGTTTTTGGAAAAGAGATACTTTCACTTTTTTATTTTAGCCTAAAAATAAGTTAAATTGAAAAATTGAAAGTATCTCTTCTCCGGAGGGAGTATTTAAGTAAATAATAATTTAATTTAAATAGATATACCTTTTTCTGTTAAAAAAAAGAAATATAAGTAAATAATAATTTAATAAAGAGAAAACGTGCATTAAGGCGCCTTTATGAGCCACGAGGGTGTTTTGCTTCTCCATGTCGTACCATTTTACACTTGGCAGAATTATTCTGGGATTCTCTTTCTGGCTCTTCTTCTTCTGTGAATCGAGTAAGTAATTTAACATGAATGCAGAAGGCAACATCATTCCAGATAATCATGCTTATGTTTGATCTCAGTTTCATGTCTCAATATTTCAAATTCCATGTTCTTTTCATTCTAGGGTTTGGAAATTTCAAAGAATCAATTTCATCTCTCAAACAGTTCTTTTCTCCCTTAAACAGTTCTCTTCTAGTGGAGGAGGAGGAGGAGGAGGAATATGAATTACTGGGAAACGACTCTGAAAGCTTCAGCAAGCATTTGAAGTTTATGAGGCGTTACCGTCCAGACCTTTTGTATCAGGAGATTTTTAGGTCTGACAACCGTTACAAGTATACCAGGGAGTTGAGGAAACAGAATCAGGCTAAACTTTCACGTACCTTACACAAACGTACTTATGAGAGGTTGGAGGTCATGAAGCCTCTTTACAACGTTGAGATGTTTAACAAATTTTTCGGAGTAGGAAATGATAACACTTCGGATTCTCCCAGGAAAATTGAATTGCTAGAAGGAAAACTCCCTCGTGTACGGTTATCTAATGTGCCAATATATCCAGCAGTGGTGACAGGAAGTCGTAGAGAGATGATTGGCACCCTTGAAGCATATTTGAATGGTTTGCGCTATTCACCTTTCCAGATAGATATCATGTACAGTAATGTAAAACATGCTTTCTTTCAAGATGGAGTGGAAAAGAAAGCTGGAGACGAGACCATTCCTCCTCTCTTGCACTTGCACTTGCACAACCCAATCAAGGTGGGGACCAAGATGGAAAACGATATCCAGTTCCGTATGGTGCATACGTTTAGGGGAATGAAGAGATCTGCTCATCATTCATGTAAGTTTGAGGATCTTAATCGAGTTATGCGCAACTTTCTCGCTGAAGTTGAATGTATTTGGAGACCGTTGCCTAACCTTTTATGGAGAAAGGTACAGCATGGATTCAAGGGGGAACTTCCCCTGAAGGAACCACGTGTATTTTGCCTCACTGAACCTTGCCTAGTTGATCTCGTAAAAGCACCTTTCTTTGTTGTCACACTAAAAGAGGTCGAAATTGCTAGTTTGGTGCAAGTTAAACCTGAGATGACGGTGTTTAACCTGACATTTGTGTTCAAGGACTTCACGCGCGATGTGCTTCAGATATACTCAATTCCTGAAATGAAACTCGATGGCATTAAACAGTCGCTTGATATCAGAGGTGTCAAGTACTACGAGAACGATTGTCTAGATTTGGATATTGGACAGTGGAGGTCCATGTTGGAGAAAATAAGACTTCAGCCAGAGACGTTCATGGAGGAGGGCGGATGGGATAAGTTCAACCCAGGGGAGACTGCTGCTGATTACTCTGACAGCTCGGCGGCGAGTATTGAGAATTACTCTGACTTCTCAGGGCTGGATTACAACTCTGACAAGCAATCGTCTGATAGAGATCAGGAGTTGGAGTCACCCTCAGAATTGAAAAAACAGAATACTTACTACGGCGATGGCAAACCTGGTCAAGTGTCTAGTTGTGTCCGTAAAAAGAGAGAACAAAGGAAAATGCCTTCGACTCGGATATTGGGAACTAGGAGAGTGAGTAAACAGTCGATGATATCATCAGAAGAATCAGATGATGAGTGTCTCAGGCCCAGATATAGAAGCAAACGGAAAAAACGTGCGTCTCCAACAAAGCTTATTACAAAAGGAAGAGATAGTGAAGAGTAGAGTTTGATATCGAGGTTGGTGAGTTATAATCGGAGTGGTAAAAGCTGCATCTTCCTTACTCTTATTTGGTGTTGATAGGTTCTATATGTCGGATTGAACTTTGCTATATATGAATCCCTGAAAGAGTGGTTGATCGAGACCAAGCCATCAAGACTGGTCGACAACAACTGCGAGGCTCATGTGCCGAGCTGCTGAACTGTTGGCCAGACAATTGCTTACCCTCTTGATGTAATTGGCCGAAGGATGCAGATGGCGGGTTGGAATACCCTCTTGATGTAATTGGCCGAAGGATGTAAATGGCGGGTTGGAAATATGCTTCAGCAGTTGTCACTGGTGGAGGGAGCAGCAAAGCTTCACTTGGTTATACAGGCATGGTTGATGCATTCTGTAAAACAGTTCGGAATGAGGGTTTTGGAGCATTATATAAGGGATTGGTACCTAATTCTGTAAAGGTCAGCATTCTATATATAACTTTCATCAACTTGATGTTTACATGATTTGTGTAGGACTGTCCATACTCAACCTTGGAGCATTATACAAGGGTGCAGGCGCACAAAAAACAAACAAACAAAACAAAGATGGAAACTGTCCACTGCGCAATTTTTTTCTCTTCATGTCAACACAAACCACATACTTGATTATGAAGACATAAGCTTCGCAAAATTGTAGCAAAGCATATCCTGAAGCAGTTCTTTCGTAAAGAAACCTTACTTGCGGGCTACCTCTCTCGGCCTCATTCTTATCAGTGCACATGCACTAACAAAACTCCGTGCTCAAATTGAAAAAGAATGTGCATACAAATCCATAAATTGACTTTCCAAACGGAAAATAAACTAACAACCTTCCAACTTCAAAATACATTCTCTATAATACTAATACATATCTTCAGTGCTAGCTTGGGCAGCTGCAGCAGGACACCATGTTCACTTGAATTTCTCAAGTTCTGTGCTAAATACCTGGGACTCAATTTTCATGTAATCTGTTGCTTTCTTTTCTTCTACCTATGGTAGAAACTCTGTACATTCTCTTTATTAATACAACTTCTCTTTTGATCAAAAAAAATAATACTAATACATAGTTGCATAATGTAGATTTATTTCGAAAGGAAAAACTACTACATTACTACCCGAACATATAGCCGGACAAAGGATAACTTTTAGAAATTAGTTTTACAAGGTAATGCGGAGACCCTGCATGTGGTAGGCTTCTATGCTATGACCATCACAAAATTTATGGTTCGATCCAAAAACATCATCTGCCAAAAATGGATGTGAATTTTAGCAACTCCATTACTGATGCAATCCCTCACAAGAATATTTTAGTTTCACTAACGGTATTAGGAGAAAAAGATGCAAAAATAATGGAATCTGGTGAAAGATCAAGTTCAAGTGAGGAGGCAGAAAACAGTGATAAACTGAAGAAGCCGCAAAACGAAGTAAGAGATCTCCAGGTAAGTGTGTAATGATGATAAACCTTTATTGAAATTTTAAGCATTTTGAGATTAGATATCAAGGGATCTTTCCTGAATCTAATGAATTGACAAATTTGGTGATATTATATTACATTATATCATGTATGAATTGCAATGCAAACTGTACTTTTTTGTGATTTACTTTTTGTTAGACTTAATGAGAATGCAATGCAAACTTTAGTGAACTTATGCAGAGAAAGCGTGGGGAACTGGAGCTTTCCCAGTGGTCATACGCTCCAAGCCTTCTAGGAAATGTACTCTCTCCGTTCCGATTTACTTGCTCTTCTAGGGTTTTTCTTGTGTTCCAAATTAGATGATAGTTTTAGTTTTTTTCTTCAATTTTCACTAATGTACCCCTACTTTGGAATCACGCAAGAGAGTTAATTCTCATGGGAATCAACACAAAAACAATTACTCTAATTTTGAAATATACCCCATGGAGGATATATACTCAATCTTGTTTACTTATTTACTCATCATCTCTTCATCCCAAGTAATTGTTACGGGATTGACAACTTTCTCTACAATCTAGAAACACAAAACTAGTTCATTTAAGTCTTTAAGTAGGAATTAATGTGGGTATTATAGGAAAATTTTTACTCTCTCTGATATTTCTTAATATCCGTGAAAAACTCTACAACGTCAAGTAAATCGGAACGGAGGGAGTATTTGTTTTCTTAGTTCTCTGCTTATTTGTCAAGGGAGCAAAAATCGAGACACATTAAATGTTGGCGTACGAACAGAACAGGCATCAACTACTTCTGTTTCTGCCAAGTCAGTCATTAATGCTCACCCAAGCGCAAAAAAAGATGTTGGAATTTCAAATTTGAATCCAGCAAAAAGAGTCAACGGGCTTATGTTGGGCTTTCTAACAAAAGGGTCTATCTCAATTCTTCCACGCTCTAAGCCCATCCTGGACTTGTCTTTGAACCATTTTTTGGGACCATGATTTTTTCGAGGGGACCATGGTCTTATTAGGCCACCTTCCCTATAGTTATAAGGGCTGTCCTAAAATGTGGAAATGACTAACCTGCCCTTAACTTAATTTAATTTAAAACTAACCTAATAACAACCACCACTAGTGGAAAAGGGGGTTTTAATGACCCACAACCCCGACCCTCATTGGCGGTCAACGGACCGTGGACCGGTCAAGACGGTCCTACACTTAATAAAAATGCGGAGCACAACCCAGAGTGTTAAAAACGGTCGTTCTATAATTTTTCTAATTACGCTTATATCCCCGAGTCATCAACCCAGCGACTGCGTTACCTAGTTGAATCAGTGCTACTTTTCTTAGGTGGGACCTTCCTTTTCTCACCAGCGTTATCGATGCTATCTCCTCCACATCCTTTCTATCTCTCCATTAGTTCACTCGTAGAGAAAGAAAAAGCCATTCGTAGAGAAAAAACCAGACCACCAAAAATTTCTTCTCCTTTCTCTGAACTCCACCATAAAAACCTAATTAAGCCCTTATATCAGAAAACCTCACTAAGATTAACCTGTTACATCTCTCAATTGTACAACACTTAGGTTTAATTTTCAAAATCATCATGTACAGGTACAATTAGGGTTTTTGATTGAAGTTTTTTTTCCTTATTTTTTTCTTTTAATGGTCGATTTTCTTCATGGGGGTATAACAATAATTGTTTTGTTGGTCGATTTCAGGTAAATCTCAACAAATCTAGTTGTAGTTCTTCATCAGGTACAGTTAGGTTTTGGATTTGTGTTTTCGTTTTCTTCTCTTTTTCGTTTACTGGTCGATTTTTTTCACGGGGCTTTAACAATTATTGTTTTGTTGGTTGATTTCAGGTTGATCTCAACAGCTTAAGTTGCAGTTCAGATTTTCATCTTGTACAAAATCGATTTGGTTTCTTTTACTGTTAAATTAGAGAAATCGAAAGTGATTCTCTTATTTTGTGACCCAAAACTTCATGTTTTTTTTAATACAATTGATTTCTAGGGTTTCAATTTAGAGATTGGGATTTTAAGTTTTTATAATTTGATAGTATAATATTGTAGAGATGCTGCGAAGATTCAAAGATTCGGAGGCAAACTCTAAACTATGAAAGTTAATTCATTTTACCCCTTCATGATAGATCTACTAAAAAATGGTATCTATAAATTTTAATGTAACGCTTTTGTCTAGCATTGCAGGTAGTAGTTAAATATATCCGTGAAATATCACGAAAGAAGAGCATGGTGATTACAAATATGATAGGCCCGGTGGAACAAGTGTCTCTGACAGATCATCCAGTTACAGGCCTTTACTTCATGGTGGTAAATGTTCCTTAGGTGTATATGTTTCTTACTCGAATTTCGACATCTCGTAGCTTGGTTCTTGTAAGCATAAATGGATCTATCTTATTAGGGAATCATAGGCATGTTACAAGAGGATGATTTAGTCATGTCGACGCCTAACCTAACCATGTAGCTAGATTGGGTCTGTCAACAGCTTAAACATATCCTTCAAATTAGTTTTTGGCCCGAGAAGGACTTCTCTGCAGATGTTTTTGTACCTGGTAGTTTATATTAGATTTACATGTTGACAATAGTTTTTGTTTGTATGATAAACATATTCGCATAACCTTACTGTAATTGCGGTGAGCTATATGGGAAAGCTGAGGATTAAGTGGGAGCAGATAAAGAGTTGATCAATGACAAACTATTCAATGCTTGCATGGAAGACGCATTTGAGAAGATTTTCATGCCAGACTCTGCTGATACCTACTTGCACTGGGTTAGTTCCATTAAAATATATGTTTGTTGATTTTCATTTTCTGTCATTTCTTTACTTAGTAGGTGCTAATTGTTTCTATAATGATACAGGTTGGTAGAGCTGGTCGATTTGGTACCAAGGGACTTGCAATTACATTCGTAGCATCTGCTTCCGACTCGGATGTCCTTAATCAGGTAAGAAAGCTCCTGCGAACATCCTTTTTAAGAAAGTTTTTATTCTTTTGGATAATCTATCCTAGTTTGAACGTTTATAAAAATATCTTTGTTCTTTTCACCAAATAGGTGCAAGAAAGGTTTGAGGTCGACATAAAGGATCTCCCTTAGCAAATTGACACCTCTACGTACAGTATGTCTTTCTTGGTTCTATTTTGTACAGAAGTAGAGAAGCTTAATTTTTTGGTCATCTTTTAAATTGTTCTTGTACTAGATGTTTAGGATTAACTTATTTTTCAGTTGTGTTATTATTCTTTGCAGTGCCATCATAGGGAGGGACTTGTTGTATTTTTCTCAGCATGCTTCGCTCTCAGAAGTCCCTTGCTGATTTGCGATAAATGTAACCTCCTCTTACTTTTTATTTATGTTCTAAAATAAGCATCCTGCGGTCATTAGAGAGAGTGTTTTTGCCTTTATGGCTCCCCCAGATTACCTTAATATTTTTCCTGTTCAGATGTCACTTGCTTAGAGAAGCCATAATGAACTGGCAGAGCATCCTTCACCCATGGATGAAGAACTGAAGTTGAGCCTGGTGGTTTAAAAAAAGAATTTGGTCGAATAACAAAGTTCCCAATTGATAGAAAGTCAAGTCCCAATGTTGTTTGACTGTTAGGAACAAAGTTCTTCCATAAGCTCTAACTTTAATCAGGATTTCATTGTTTCACGGGCATGCCTTGCAGGTAGTTCCCTTAATTTTATGATGTTACTTTATCCCGCATTTGTTGATCACTTCATGAAACACTTTTCCTTCTGTTGTGCAGGCCCTGCAAAGGTTTTTTGCTGCCTTGGTTCATTCATTAAACACAAGGTTTGATGCTTTACTAGAATCTCTTCTTTCAAGTGCCAAGCCATCTCCACAGTCTGGTGGCCTTTCAAAACAGGCTCTTTATTCATTAGCTCAGTGTGTTGCTGTCCTCTGCCTTGCAACTGGTGACCATAAATGTGGATCTACAGTATAAATGCTTACAATAATATTAAAAGATGAAAATATGTAAGATTTTCATTGCCTGCTAATGGTTCAGTGTTGTCGTTTTTCTTTCATGGATAAGTTCCCTGATTTTTATGTTTAGAAGTCAAGTTCTGAGATAGACCTTGGAACACAAATTAGTATACTCATAAGTACCTTTATAATAGCTCATAATTGTACCTTATATAATATCTTTTTTAAATGTGGGGTTCAGGCTACCTTTTAGTATACAACCTACCAGTAGTTGGCTGAATGCAATTTTTAACTTCTCTGCATCCTTAGTAAGCCTAGCTTTGGCTTAAAACCAGCATTAGAAGATATGAGATGACTAAATTTTATTCCCGTTGAACATATATTTTGCTACAATTTGCACATAAGCATATTACTATAAGCATTTTCGTTGATGTATTTAAGTTCTTGAAGTTGTGAGTGTTATTTACATTTTTGATGGAGAACATTTAAGCTATTGCAGGACTTACTTTTGATGCATGTTAGATATAGATTTTTAGTTCCAAGCTAATTTTTTCTGAACTTTGAACTATTGAATACCTTATGCATCTTGATCAGTAACATGGTTGCCTTATACATCCATATTTTTGCTGCAGATGGAGCCACTTGTAGATCCTGATGAACTTGGTGACCCCAAGGCTAAGAAGAAAAGGAAAGCTTCAAATATCCGAAGCATCTAAACTTTCTAGACTTCAAATATCCGAAGCTTCAAATATTCGATTGATAGATGATTCATTTACATTTTTATTTTGATGTGTTTGTTTTAGGGTATGAAACTGATTTACTCAGAAATATTCAAGGAGTTCTTTCTTCATTTTAGTGATTTTCTCTTGTAAGTTCTTAATATGTTCCTGATCTATAACATTTTATTAATTTTCTTCTTGTTTTCAATTTTATATATTTTGACTTGATTTATTGGTTTTGGTTTTTGATTTTATCCTATTTTTAGAAATGGCAGAAGGATCTTCTTCAATTTTCAGAAATGGAGATGGAAGAATAGTTCAAACTGCAGATGACGAGGTAGAAGCTGCTCCAGAGGCTGCTAAGAAGGTAATTTGCAAAAGGCTCTCACTAATTCATTTCTTACGTGTAAGAAATCCTTAATGATTATCACTTTCCCAGTGAATGCATTCTTGAGCTATGCGGTATATAGACGTTGTAAGCGGATCTGTAGATATTGAATACCAAGCAAGTTCTTGATCTTGTTTTTTTGTTTGTAATTCTATTATCCTTGTTATCCTTCTTTTCTTTGTATCTTTCTCTTATAAATTTTATGTTACTATTAGGTAAATAAAAAAAATGTTGAGTGCTGTCATATCCTTGGGAACATTCATTTAATTGGTGTCATGTTTTATTCACCAATTTTTGAAGCTGGGATGATGTATGCACGAAAATAGTTCTTTTTAGTAACCCTAATTTTTTTTAATTTTTGTTATCATTTCTGCTGTTTAAGTCGTGATCGCAATTAGGAGAGTCAACTCGCGTAGGAAGTTTTAGTTTTAGTTTGTGTAAAATCAATCGCGTAGGAAGTTTTAGTTTTTGTGGCAGGAGTTCATGGTTCCGAGTTCGGGCTGTTGTTAAATCAACTTTTCTGAAATCATCCAAGTTATCTAGATCAATTTCTCCAAGCTTTCAGGTGGTAAACATATTTTATTCTGTGTTTGCATATGTTTTAGTTTGTGGTTATCTCTAATATAAAACAAAGCATGGACAACTTAGCTTAGATAAAGGACGCTCTGGATTCATTCTTGGGGAAGCTAAATCTATGGTTGTGGTTGTTTACATCATTATTGTATCATTAATCTTTTATAATGAATATTTTATTAATCTCTCATTATAAATGTCTTATAATTATGTTAATTAATATACTTTCATTAAATTTCTTATGAATTTTTCATTATAAATATCTTCTTACATCATAAATATCTTAATTTAATAGATGTCTCACAATTTTCTTAATGAATATACTTTCATCATTAATATTTTATTAATGTTTCCTTATAAATGTCTTATGATTATCCTAATAAATACTTTCATTAAATAAATAATAAATTTGTTAATAATCATATCAATTGGGTAGTATTTGTTGGTGGTCCATGGAGCCGGTGATGATGGTGATGAGGTAGTGGTGATGGGCGGTTGGTGGTGGTAGTGTAGGTGGTCGTGTGGTAGTCGGGTAGTGGGGAATTCTTACTCTATGTGAAAATAAGCTGGTTATAATACAAAAAAAAAAAAAAAGGATTGCACAGGCTTACCGCAATTTACCCTAAAAAAACTCGATAAAAATTTAACGTTGATAGTGTAATGTATATGTTATTGGGATGGTAACGGTTTTCAGTTGGTCCCATTATATGTTTCATTCGGTGGTTTCTTCTAAACACCTATTACGGTCAACCTAGCAATTCTCAAAAAAAAAAAAAAAAACCATGGGAACAAATTGCATTAACCCAGAGTAATAGGTTAATGCACAATCCATCGCGCCATGTGCTTATTTTAGAGCTCCCTTAGGATGGATTGTTGTTTTCAAGTTTTCTCTTAATTTTCATGTAACAAACTAAGAATAAGAAACTTCACCTTCGGGTTAACCTCCCAACTTCTCTTAATTTGCGGACAACATAAGTTTTGGAACAACAAGGCCCTAAAATGTAATCCAGGTCACCGGCCGTTACGGTGAGAAACTAACAAATGGCATTGACGTTATTTCGTTCAACTTATCTCGATTTGATTCCAGCGATTTCCACATTAGCCCGACGTTAATCAGTCCGTAGAAAAAGAAAAAAATCAATCAATCCGATATAGCTCCGTGGTATAGCATCGTGCATGATAACGTTTTGGAGTAACAATTAGAGAAGGAGAAGAACTTCTCTGCGAGATGACATATCATCAATCGGCGGAGTCATTGTGATTCTTTGCAATTTCATTTTTCCGATAGGTACTTTGCGTAGGGTTAAAGAGTCACGAGAATTAAACATCGGATGGGAATACACGCTTCCCGGGTAAGGGTTAACATCTAATCGATTCCAATTTTCATACTTATCGAAAAAAAAATGGAATCACGAATTAAGAACAAACTAAGAATAAGAGCTCCCTTAGGATGGATTGTTGTTTTCAAGTTCTCTCTTAATTTGCATGTAACAAACTAAGAATAAGAAACTTCACCTTCGGGTTAACCTCCCAACTTCTCTTAATTTGCGGACAACATAAGTTTTGGAACAACAAGGCCCTAAAATGTAATCCACTCACCGTCGTTACGGTGAGAAACTAATGATGGCATTGACGTTATTTCGGTCAACTTATCGATTTGATTCAGGCGATTTCCACATTAGCCTGACGTTAATCCGTGTAGAAAAAGAAAAAAAATCAATCAATCCGATATAGCTCCGTGGTATAGCATCGTGCATGATAACGTTTTGGAGTAACAATTAGAGAAGGAGAAGAACTTCTCTAAGCAGATGACATATCATCAATCGCGAGTCATTGTGAATACTGCAATTTCATTTTTCCGATAGGTCTTTGCGGTTGGGTTAAAGAGTCACGGAATTAAACATCGGATGGGAATACCGCTTCCCGGGTAAGGGTTAACATCTAATCGATTCCAATTTTCATACTTATCGGAAAAAAAAAAATGGAATCACGAATTAAGAAAAAAAAACATTGTTATGCCAAAAGTGAAAACGTATTTGTGGCCACCTAAGTGAAGTTTACCTATTGTCTTTTGGTACAAGACCATTTTGGATTTTATGGAGGGCAACCAATGGGTTATGTATATTTTTTTTTTTTTTTTTTTTTATATGATCCGCGGCAAGACATGTTTTGGTGATATAAATTGGGCAATGAACATATAGACAATGATCAACTCCCGTGCCGTTACGGCACGGGTCAAGGCCTAGTATTTAATAAATAGTCCCAGTTGTGGAACTTTACAAAAAAGAGTAAGCATGAATGATGGTGGATTACAAGAAGTTTGATTTTTTTTATTAGCCACATGGGGGTTGTTTGTTGCTGATGTTGTTTATTGTGTGAACATGAAGGTTGGAACAACTGTTGTTATGCGAGCTGATGGAAGATTATCATTAGGAACTCGAGAAAGGCGTGGTTTACCTGATGGAACTGAATTGGCATATCACATGAATGGTAACAGTCATGTCTGTTTGTACATCCAGCATCCAAATGGTTATGCAACGTCATTTTCTGTAGTTCTCATTTCATGATGAACTGAACTACAAAAACTACTATTTGGTGATTGCTTTTCCTGGCTTTTGTAATTTATTGAGATATTGTCTTTGCAGGTCAAGAAATTTATAGAAAAAAGCCTAATGTAAATGATAAACTGGTTTTCTCCAGCACCAACACTGCACGACAAGTGCTTGATAAAAAGCTCGAAAGAAAAAAAAATTGGGTAACCGTCTATTGCTTTCTTGGTATATTTCAGAATTATTAACTTGAATTGTGTAACCTGGATGGTTTCTGTGGTATCTTCTATTATTGGTTCTTGGTTTGAAAAATAACTTGAATTGCTCGGAAACATTGGTTTTTGTTATCGACAACTTAGTTATCATTTTGAAGTCTCGAATTATATCCCAGCGTCATAGGTTTAGCTCATAGAGGCATTTATATTGTTCTTTATTAACTTAGTTATGATTTTCTGTAAAACGTCGACTTGTTTGCAGGTGCTGATGGCAACATCACAGAAGAACAATTTCGTCGGGGTAGTTTTTTTTTTTTTTGGACTTGTTTTTGTGCAGTTCACAACTTGACAGAACTTTTTGAAAAGGAGACTATTGCATTATCTCTATATTAATTTGTTTTTGTCTTGATCCATAATATATGAAAAGATGGTAAATGGGCCCTTTCTTGTTACTCATGATTATGCTATACCATTCCTTTTATTGTAAAGACTACTATGTGCTCTGTTGAGTAATAGGTAATATGTGCGATGTCGAAACTTAATCTGATTTGGGGTTGATATTGTTGTTTACATGTGTTTGAACCCTTCGGTGCCGTGGAACTGTTGAAATTCCTCTTGTCCAGGAGACTGGATAGTTCAAAGGGTTGGGTTTTGTCCAGTTTGCACGTCTTGAAGATGTTAGAGCTGCTCAGTTTTTGAACGGGCAATTAGACATTACAGGGACGATCATCAAGGTGGGCAACTGCATTTTTCCTTTTTCTTTTCTGTTTGATAAGTAATAGGATAAATCGTTGAAGATAGAAGACTTGACCCTAATGAACTTAATTGGAGCTAGAGTACCTTTTTCTTTTCTCGAAAATGTTTACTTCGACCAGTCGGTGCTTTGTCTAACATGTTATTATATAATATATTTGTAGCTGTGAATGAATGTTAGTGTTCCTACATGTCACCCTTGAATTAACCAAAGATAAATCTGAACTCTTGATACATGGATAATTATTGGCACTTGATAAGTTAGTTTCTTTTCATGTACAATCTTTGAATGCCCACTCTAGAGTCATTCTCATGCAGAAGTTAGATCGAAGTGGCACCATATCATGCATGGTTAGTTGCTGCTTAGCTATCTCTGTTTCTCCTTCTCCTTTTACCTGATCTTTTCATATGTTGAAGTGACTTTAGTCTCTACATCTATCTTCTGCAGCCTTGTTCCTGCTGTAAATGGAGATTCCCTTGCTCTACCAGCAACATCAAGAACCGATGAAACACCAAGAACAATCATAATACACTGGAGGTTTCAAGAAAAATTTATACCATCAGTGGAGCTATCCTTCGCGTTGCACTGGAACTATATCATAATTTCACGTGGTTGTTTGAGCTATTTAGAGTGTTTGAATGTTTGATCGTTTTGTAATTGAATCCTAGAACCACAGATTACATTGGTCAGAACTACAGATTTTAATCCTTTGTGTAATTTGAAACCAATGAATATTAAAATGAATAATTATTTGTGTGCAAGTTTAATTTGATTTGAATTTGGTTTTCATTTGATTCTCATTTGAAAGTTAATTTGAGTTTCATTTGATTCCCATTTGAATTTGGTTTTCATTTGAGTTTCATTTCTGTTTGATTTCAGATTTAGTCGGGTCTGTCGGCGGCATGACCAATCGAATCTATTTTTTTATATTAAGATTTATATCTATGGTGATTGAAGATGGGGTCATAAAGGTTGGACCGTTAAAATCAGTCGTTGATATAAGATTTTGAACGACCCCCAGAGACACGTCATAGTTGAAAAAGATGCCCAAACAGCGACCCTTTCTTCGACCGACAAAGCAAGTCATAAATACGAGTTAAATGACTTGCTTTGTCAGTCGCGAAACTGCTGATTTCCACTAGTGCACCTCCTCCCACCACCGCCGCCAACCACCACCACCTCCGACTACCACCACCAACCACCACCACCACCTCTATATATATAACTTAATTTAAATCATTAACATATTTACTCTATTACCTAATTAAAATTATAACTAATCTACAACTTCTTCTTCCTCTATTCTATAATTTTTCTTCTTCTCTTCTTCATCAATTTATGATCATCTAACCCTGATCATATACAAATCTAATCAAAATCATCAAATTTTTAGCCTGGTCCATTCATTGAATTTTCATCGTCGATTAATCAATCTTTTATAAACAAACCTATCCATAAGTATTTTCCCACAAACCCATTACTTCTAATTCGTTTTTGATTGAAATTTTGAGCAGTAGTCATCAAAATATGGTTTAAATGGAAGTTACAGTGGCATGTTCGGTTAGGAATAGCTTAAAAAAACTAGTTTGCTGACCGATTCTGAAACCAATAACACGAAGAACACTTCGGTTATCACGAATTAATTTTTTCTTAACCGAACTCAAAGTTCGGTTGGTTCGCAAAGAAGGCTAAAACTATTTTTTAACCGAACTTTACCAATATTACCCAAAAAAAAAAAAAATCAAATGTAACCGAACTGTGTTATTTTTCCCACTATGTTGATTTTTGATTTAACCGAACTTTACCCACTATGTTCGGTTGGTTCACAAAGAAGGCTAAAACTATTTTCTAACCGAACTTTACCAATATTACCAAAAAAAAAAAAAAAATCCAATGTAACTGAACTATGCTATTTTGCCCACTATGTTGAGTTTCAATTTAACCGAACTTGTCCCACTATGTTCGGTTTGTTCGCAAAAAACCTTGAAAAACCGAACTCTTAACTAATTGTGTGTAGTTCGGTTAGATATTGGTTGTATGAAGTTTGCGAAATAACCGAACTTTGTACACTAATGTGCAATATGATTTTACATAAGTTGGGTTAGCTATTGGTTGCAAACTAACCGAACTTATAGACCCAAAAGTTCGGTTACATTTCGGCCAAACCGAACATAACACTGTATCCTATTTACAAAGTTCGGTAACATGTCCGTTAACCGAACTTCAAAAAAGCTCCATTATTGGAGAGTTCGGTAACCTGCGTGTTTAGATAAAGTAACCGAACTACACTTTCAGATGAGTTCGGTTACATGTTCTTCACACAAGGTAACCGAACAAGCCCAAATATACTCAACAAATTCACATTTTTTTTGAAATTTTGGATCAATTCAACCAACATTATCTAAGTTTGAAGCATACCAGGTACCCAAATACTCTTCCTCAGGTTGTGGTTGGTAAAATCCATGTTTTACTTCTTCATCTTCTCTAACTTTACTCTCTCAATAATTCTACTTCTTTTTAAAAAAAACCTCATCTGATTTTTTCATCTCACTAATTATCTTTAACTTAATCATTTCACTAATCATTACACTAACTATTATTAACACTAACTAATTATTACCCAAAATTAATCGGGAGGGTAATTTAGGTATTAATAGAAATATCTAGATAAGAGGTGACCTAAATTTACTTCTAAATGTCTTACTAGAAATAGGATCATGGTCCCCCAAAAAAAACCATGGTCCCTAAAAAACGGTTCTTGTCTTTGCCGAGTAAAGAAGATGCTGTTACTCACCAGGGAGAAAAGACTTCGTCTCTTTCCTTGCTTGAGTTAGAAGATGGAGAATTTATTTCGCCGGCGTTGGAGACAGTTGGTGATCTTCACAATCGGGAAAAACTTAATTCTGATAAGGAAGATAGGGTTAGTGTCACTTTGGGTGGACGCTCATCAAAATCAAAAGCTTCAATTTCTGCTTCAATGGGAGAGATTAATGCCCAAAGCGGAGATACCGATCTGGTTCCATCTTGCTCTACCAATTCAAGAATTTCGGAGCGGCATGCAGTAAAACAGGTACTCCTAATAATTCTTGTTTTAAAGCAGATCAGTCAGACCCAATTAAACTTCAAATGGCCAGAGATTACCTAGAGTTGAAATTTGGGCAGTTATTTGACCAAGCTAAAGCTTATGGAGGTCCTGTAGGTATGCTTTTTCCTAATTTGGGCAGTTATTTGGCTTTTGACACTTGGAATCTCCCTTGGTGCATGGGGAGAGATTTCAACGAAGTTTTGAGAATGCACGAAAGAGAGAATTGTGTCTCCATCACTTCCGGTATGCGAGACTTCATTCCCAGGAATGGAAGACAATGAGTTAGTAGACTTGCCAATGTCAGGGGCTAGGTTCACGTGGTTGAGACAAGGCTCTAATGCCAGTAAGTTGGATAGATTTGTGATTTCAGGGGATTTCGACCTTCATTTCCCTTCTTTGGCAGCTTCATTTTGGGTAAGCCCCTTTCAGACCATTCTCCTATAAGATTTTCTTGCCAACTAGAAGATTGGGGGCTCCTCCTTGGAGATTTGAAGATATGTGGCTGCAAGGTACCAATGTCATTGATCTTATGCACCAGAACTCTTTCTCTTTTCATGGGTCTGCCGGCTTCGTGCTAGCAAAAAAACTTCAAGCGCTGAAATTCAAGCTTAAAGATTGGAATAGGAATGTCTTTGGGGCGTAAAAAATGTTAGCACCATTAGGAAACGTTTTTCTAAAGTAAAAAAATGAGACCTTAATTTTTGAAGGCTATTATTGAGGCCTCACATTCTATTAGAGGGGCGTCACCTAATATGACAAAAACGGGTCACCCATAAGTAATTTCAAAAACTCCTTATCTCAAATAATTTTGTAATGACTAAACAACCCTTATTTAGTTAATTTTAATTTCATTTAATTGGATAATAATTAAATTAATGAATTTTGTTATATACTTGATGAATTGGGGAAGCTTTTTGTGGGAAGAAAACTAGAGAGAAGAAAAAAAGAAAATTTTGGAGATTTCTTTCAAACCCTAGATTTTGATTCACTCAACCAAAATGAATGAAACAAGTTACCAATTTGAGGTGGGTGAATCTTTGTATGATAAAGGAAATTAGCTAAAGTACGTAAAAAAAATTGGATTTTTCGACTTACTGGTCCTGCTACGGTTTGATTGTAACAATATAGTTAGCAGAATAAGAGATTTGAACCAAGAGGTCCAAAACTAGATGCTTTCCATGATAAACTAGAGGCCCTGCAAAGGAAATTAGTGAGACATTAGAAATTAGAAAAAGAGAGAAAAGTGAAAAGAATATGTAAACAGTGTAACAATAACAGAGATTAGAGGGACTAAAGAAGTTTTAAAGAAGGAGAATGTATGTTTAAACATGGATTAAGTAAATAAAAGAAACTAAAAAAGAAGACATTCCAACAAGGAAATTCTATAAAATGAAAAAAACCAAAAACTACAAAACATTATTACTAGGAGATTTTGTGGAAAGAAAAGAATCAAAAAACTACAAGGAAAGGTGATCAGAAGAGATAAAACCACAGATTAGGAGACATGAGTCATGAAAGAAAATTTAATGAGTTAGACTCATCAATTGCCCGATTCACAAAGCAGAAGAGAGAGGAGTTCTTGAACCGACTCGATATACACAAAGTTTTCCGAGTATGACATTAAGGTTTTGGGAAAAAATATTAGGGTTTTGAACTTCTGAAAAGTACGACACCGTTTTTGTTTTTAGACTCTGATGATCATTAATAATATGGTTTAGTAAAATAGTCTCGGTGGATTTTTTCGAGTAAATATTGGTGGTGTGAAACAACCGAAGATTCTTATTGGTCTAATAATTTCCGGTGGGGCCAGAAGCTTTAGGAAGAGAGCTTTATTCAACTTTTAACCACAATAGAGGAAATTCACCTGAAATCATATTATTAATTTATATTTGCAATTCATGAAATATGCATGTCATCTGATCACATGGGTAAATTATCACTTTATTAACTTCACAAAGCACCAATATATCATATTATTTTGAATCTCATGATCCACTACACAACAAAAAGAAAATTCTAGTAAATTGCTACGGGCACCATGCTAGCAAGGGTCCAAAGAGGCCGCTTGAACAAATACAAATTTACAAAAGGCCATGAGATGCATTGACATCCGGTAGGTTAACGAATTTACAAAAGTCTACAGGATGCATAGACACTCGGTTGGCCGATGAATCTACAAAAGGCCACGGGACGCATAGACACCCGGTCGGCTAACGAATTTACGAAAGGCCACAGGATGCATAGACACCCGTTCGGCCGATGACTCTACAAAGGGTTGCGGCATACAAAGACACCCTGTCGGCCGATGAATCTACAAAAGGCCACGGCATGCGGATATACCTGGTCGGCCGATGAATCTACGAAAGGTCACGGGATGCATAGACACCCGGTCGGCCGACGAATCTACAAAAGGCTACCGGATGCATAGGCACCCGGTCGGCTAACGAATTTACAAAAGGCTACTGGATGCATAGACACCCGGTCGGACGATAATCTACAAAAAGTTACGGGATGCCAAAGGCATCCGGTCGGCTAACGACTATATAAGAGCTTACCGGATGCCAAAGGCACCCGGTAGGCTAACGAATTTACAAAAGGCTACCGGACACTAAGAGCGCTCAACCAACTAATAAACTTACAAAGGTTGTAGATACCAAAAGAAAAAGGGGAGTAGGCGCGTTTAATACACGCCCCACCCATCCCCACCAACGCGAACCACCAAACGGCGCGTTCCATTGAAAATAAAAAGAAGAGGGGAGTAGGTGTGTTTTACTATTTTGAAATGTTGGTTATTTTTTAAAAATAAAAACAAGAAACGAAAATTCTGTAATTAAAAACTTGTAAGATATGGAAAAATACTCATAAGAGGCCTATGTGGAATGATATTAAAGTTTAAATAGAGGAGAATATTTTGTTTTTCTTGAAAATAAAGAATAATATAAATTCTATCTTAAAGGGACGTGTATGGGAAAAGTTACTAGGGAGTTTTTCTGATGTACAATAGTTATTAAAGATTTGGCATGGCTCTTCACTAGGTGTTTAATGTTTAAGAGAACATTACTTTAAGAAAACTTTTAAAAATAAATAATATATATATATAATATTGTTTATAAATGTTATTTACTTACTTTAAAAAAAAACAAGGAATGGAAATCTTGTGATCGAAAAGACCAACAATATCATTAGGTATTGACAAATATTCATTAGAGGACAATGTGAAATGTTGTTAATGTTGAAGGAGGTAAGAATTTAAATTTTATCTTTAAGGTAAAAACACTGTTAATACAGTTAAAGGAAAAAGATTTATATTGTCTTAATTACAAAGCTTTTCTGACTATACATAAACTATCTCAATTCAGAGTATATTACTACTTATAAATAATAAGAAGAATTAGCAAAATGTTTCACCAAATTTCAAATCTTCAATCAAAATAGCGTTAAATATGCAGTTCAGAGCAAAGTTTTTTTTCTCATACCTCTTATGACATTTAAATTGTCATTAAGAAAGATTAGTTTGGTTTGTCCACAACATTTATCCCAGGTTTGGATGGTTCCTTTTGTTTTTATGTAATGAATTCGTTCCTTGCTATCTACTGTTTTTGTTAATATATTACTGAATATCGTGTTTCTGGCAGTTTGATACCTTTTTGTAATGACGTCATTAGTATTGATATGGGAACTATCAAGAACAAAAGTATTACTGAATATCGTGTTTCTGGTAGTTTGATACCTTTTTGTAATGACGTCATTAGTGTTGCAAGATAATTTACGTTTTGATCTCTTTCAAGATGTGCCCACTCCTGTCTTTGTTCTCTATCTCCTTGGAAAAGTATTTACAGACTCGAAGGTTATTCATAATTCAGAGGGAGCACGGACCATACCTTCCTTCAGCTCGAAGGGAGAGTTTCTTGTGGGTTTTCTAGCCAAGCATCAAGCTGTGAATAACCTGACCAACACCATCTTTCGTGCAAAGCGTATAATTGGTAGACGTTACAATGACCCCCCAGACCAGTTTCGTATGGTGCCCTTTGGGGGAACAAAGAAACCTGTTGATGGTTCATGTAAGTTTGAGGATCTTAATCTAGTTAAAAATGTCATGTATAAGAAAAATTGAAGAGGTCGAGATTAGCAATTTGGATGCTAATATATATTGGTTATATAATATATTTTCTAAATAATCATGACAAAACTCGATAATGTATATATATCCGTATACTTTTTAATTTATTTAATATGTTTATTTAGTAACTTAATATTTTTAAAAATGTGTTTGATGTTTAAAAACCATTATGTATAAGAAAACTTTTAGAAGTGAATAATATATAAGAAAATACTATTTTGAAATGTTATTTTCTAAAAAAAAAAAAAAACTGAAAATCTTGTAATTAACATGTGTTAGATCTATACTCCCAAATGAACTAGAGAATATAAGCATATTTATCCCTATATTGTTTCTATCATTCAACAAATACTAATCTTTGAAATTAATATTCACATCATTATATTGGAGATAGGGACAATCCCTCAAATAGATTCAAAGCGTTCACAATTTGTAAAAATATAATCAACATTTTCCTCCACCATTTTGTTACACAAGGAACATTAAATTTCAATCGGTATCTATCTACCTAGTCTCTCTCTCCGAAGAATATTTTACAAATTTTAGTCATTACAAAAGGGCCTCCTTTGTTGACTGCTCGTGTTTGTTTTTTTTTTATGGAAGGGCTCTGCAGCTCCATCAAAATTAAGTTTAATCTTGTCATCTTCTGGGGGTTCCCATTAATCTTTCCGAGACTCCATCATGTCGATATCAGTTTTTCTATCCTCATTTTACGTAGTAACAAGGTCCATGTTGAACCAATACAACGCCTCTTGGATAACTGCCTTAATACAGAATCTGTCATTGTTAAAAAATACCCCATTTCTAACTTTCCAAATAACCCAAAACATACACATACCATCTTCAATTTCGCATAATCCCCTCCTTCAACCAGATACTGTGTAATATAATCCTGAATAGACTGATTAGGGTTCTTCCCTATTCCGAGACTCAATGGAGAGACAAACAGGACAACTTGAGAAGCAGATGATCAATTGTTTCTACATTTCTGTCACAGAGTCTGCAATCATCATATATCCCATGTATATGCTTATTTATACTACTACCCAAATAGTCTTCTTCAGTCTACAACTAATGTTGAATTGTTAGTTGATCTAAATGCTAAACTGAAATATTGGTATGAGGTAGAACATGACTATTGGAGTCAAAGAGGCCAAGACGAAAACTTGGCCTATGGCGACTCGAATACTAGATATTTTCATCAAAAAGCCAATTATAGGAGAAGGAAAACGCACATAGAAACTATCCAAAACAGTTTGGGCATTTGGTTGACCGAAAGGCACGAAATTGCCTGTGATTTGACTAACCATTTCTCCAAAATGGGTAAATCCACTAGACCCAATATTACGTCTGATTTTATGAGTGATATTCAGGCTTGTGTTAGCAATGAGGATAACTTGAGGTTACTTGCTATTCCTAGTAGTGAAGAAATCGGAGATGTTGTCTTCAAGATGAAACCATGGACCTCTCCAGGTCCGGACGGATTCCCACCTGGTTTTTACCAGAAGATGTGGGACATTGAGGTAATGATACGGTGCATATGGTTCAAGCAGTCTTTCATTCTAAGTACATTCTTAAGCAATGTAACCATAATTTTATCTCTTTAATTCCTAAAGTTACTTGTCCTAAGAATGCCTCCGAATTAGACCTTTAAGCCTATGTAATACCTCTTATAAAATTGTGTCTAAAATTATAGCCAATCGTCTAAGGCCCATTCTGAATATAATTATAAGTCATTTTCAAACAGCTTTTCTGCAAGGTCGTCAAATGTCTGATAATATAGTTTTAGCTCACGAATTGGTAGATACTATGAAAAAGAATAAAACTAAGACGAAATGTCTGATGGTTATAAAATTAGACATGTCAAAGGATTTTGATCGCGTTGAATGGTGTTTCGTTATTCATTCATTACTTAAACTTGGTTTCCATGAAGATTTTTGCAGAATTTTTGAGCAATGTATCTCAACAGTCTCTACCTCAGTGCTGATTAATGGATCACCAGGTGATATCTTTTACCATGAGAGAGGTCTTCATCAGGGGGACCCTATGAGTCCGTATCTTTTTATCCTATGCATGGAGTTTTTCTCTAAATGTTTGTTATCTGCTGAAAGCAAGGGTCTTTTACATGGCGTTAGAGTTACGCCTGATTGTCCTCCTATAAGTCACCTATTTTTCGCAGACGATTGTCTAATTTTCTTAAATGATGGGTCTAGTGAAGCTAGAGTTTTGCATGATATCATAAGGAATTTTAGTAACCTTTTTGGACAATCCATTAACTTTGAAAAATCAGGCTTAGCTTTTAGTCCAAAAACAGATAATAGGATTAAGAATGACATTGCACATATTTTAGGTATTAAAAGAATGGGACTGCAGGATAAGTATTTGGGTGTCCCATTAATTTTGCAGAGAAACAAAATGGAGTCGTTCAAACCTTTACTAGGTAAGTTTAGAAACAAATTAGGTATTTGGAAATCGAAACATTTAAACTTAGATGGTAAAGCAGTTATGTCTCAAACTGTTCTAGGATCCTTAGCCTCTCATCATATGGCTATTTTTCCAATACCAAAGGACCTGACTAGGAAAATGGATTCCTACCGAATGCGATTTTGGTGGAATCAAGACTATGAGTCTATAGGTTTAATTCTTAGAAAATAGGATTATGTTACGATTCCTAAGAAATTTGGTGGTCCGAATTTTAAGGAATCTGACATTTTTGAACATTGCTTTTCTTGCCAGGCTAGCTTGGAGGATGTTAGAACAGCCGGATGCTCCTTGGGATGTTATTCTTAGACATAAATCTTTCATGAATCTAGATCCTCTTACTGATGATCTTGCTACTCATGGTTCTTGGATTTGGAGAGGTATTAGGGAGGGTCTACAAATAGTAAAATCTAATTATTGCTTGGAAATAGGAGATGGATATAAGATTAATGTTTGGAAAAATAAAGGGTGCCTAGGTTAGATAGAACTATTGACTCTAGAAAATGGTCTTTCAGCATTAATAATGTTAGTGATCTCATAAATAGTGATACAAAATCCTGGAACACTGATCTTTTGAATGCTCTTTTTAATGAGCAATCTGTTAAGCAAATAATTAAAATTAGGATTCCTTTACATGGTGCTGATAGGATCAGGTGGACCCTGACAAATAATGGGTTCTTTAGTGTTAAATCTGATTATAGGTATATACTTAACAGCAGAATTGATATGACTTCAGTTCCTAATAACCAATTTCCTTGGGCTAGGTTTTGGAAGGTACAACTCCCTCAAAAGATTCTATACTTTTTATGGAAATGTATCCAAGAGTGTATCTCTGTTATTGATCGCCTGCATAAGGTTGTTAACAATATAGATAGCTCTTGTCCTTTTTTGTAGGAATTGTTCGGAAACCACTAATCATATCTTCATTGAATGCAGCTATGCTAAAGAGATATGGATTGCAGTAGACCCTGATTTATATAATAAAATTCAAACTAAAAATCTTCATGACTGGTTTGTGGAATGGTTTGTTATTCTTCCAGGTGGAGGTGGCTAGATGCAGAAATGCATTCAATTTGCAGGGATAGTCCTCTGGCATATCTGGAAATCTAGATGCCAGCTGGTTTTTGAAAATATTCGTATGCCTGTTTTAGCTCTGAATTTGCAGATTAAGAAATTTATTTCTGACTGGGAAAAAAACTTAGCTACTTTGTCAATAAATGGGTATAATGTGCATGGTAGAATTGATAGGAGCATTGGTTGGACTTCCCCTATAAATCCTTATGTGAAAATTAACTTTGATGCCAGTTTCAAAGATAATAGTAACAAATGTGGACTTGGACTAATCATAAGGTCTTTTGCAGGTGAATGTGGAGGTGCATCAAGCATTCCCCTAACTGCTTTTGATGAAGAACAGGCTGAAGCTCTAGGCGCTTTGCAGAAAATCATACGGGCCAAATAACTTAACATTGAACATCTTCATTTGGAAGGGGATAACAATAACGTGGTGGATGCGTTGAATGGTTCATCTACAACTGTGAAGTGGACTACGAGCTCAGTTATTGGTGATACTTTAGTTCTGCTTTCTTCATTTAGTTCTTGGAAATGTAGTTTTGTTCCAAGAGAAGCAAATAATACGGCTCATGTATTAGCCAAAGAAACTTATAATGCTTCAAGTATTTTAGTCGATCGAATGTGATTCTCGATTTTCCTACTCGGTTGAAATCCTCTTTAGAGGAAGACAGTGTTAATTAATCTTTAAAGTAATGAATTTTCTTTTCCTAGTAAAAAAAAAAGGATTTCAGTCAAATCCCAGGAAAAAAAAAGTCGGAGTGGAGTTTACACATTCCAATTGTGTGGCATGTATCGAATCCCAACTGATGGATCATTTTATGTTAGTTTCCGTGGACTTTTGTTGTACTCCCTCCGTCCCACTATTAAGTGACCTAGTTCAAGTTTGCACAATTTTTAAGGAAAACAAGGGGAAAGTATTTTTAAGCACTTTTTACAATTATACCCTTTAGGATAATAAATAGTGAAATTTTGAAATGATTTATCTCTCAAACTACACCACGGATGTCCGCAAACTTCGTATCATTGAAAAGCATTTTAAAACAACTACGTAACGAATATAAACATGACTATCAAATTATGCATATGTCTTATATTTCTTATAATCAATTAAAAGGATAATTTTAGGAATATCTCCTTATTTAGTGATATAGGTCACTTAATGATGGGACAAAATATAAAAGTAACTAGGTCATTTATTAGTGGGACGGAGGGAGTACGACATTGTGCACACTGTGTGTGACTCTGACAAAACAATGATACTACTAGTGAACTAGCTAGTTGTGGCCATTTAAACAAGTTGGGGCATGTTGTCTAGTGGTATGATTCTCGCTTTGTTTGCAACGGTAACAATAAATTAAAAATTCAATATCTAATGAAAACATCATTTATTCAAGTTATCAATTATCCCTTGGAGGTTATGCTGGTTCAGTAGTTTCATCATTAATCATCTGGATAACCTGTGTGCGCATCTTGTTTGCATCGGCCCCAAGGTTTTCAAGTACACGAGCAGCTACACATTCATCCTCATGAAGTAAACCAAGCAGCCAATGCTCAGGGCTAATATAATTCCGTCCGGCCTCTTCCAGAGTATGTCTCAAAACACGTCTCTCTTCTGGAGTACGTACCAAAACACGCAGAACGTCGACATCAACAAACCCATCATTGCCTATTTCATTAGTGATCTTTTCTACTTCCACGCGAGCATCCTCTAAACTGATTCCCATAGATTTAAGAACCTTTGCAGCAATGCCAGTTTCTTGAGCGATAAGGCCTAGCAATATCTGCTCAGTACCAACATAGTTATGACCCATCCGTCGAGATTCTTTATGTGCTAACTTGATAACTTCAATACCCTTGGCTGTGAATCTATTACTCAAGTTGTCTGTGAGTATAAGCTTGTCTGTGAATTTCTCAAACGACGACGACATAGCTCTAGCAACACACTGAGTACCCCTACCACGAGATGCAGATATAGATATCGGTTGAGGTTTATTAAAACCTGCTCCTCCTATTGACAAAGACAACGATGGTGCTGAGATGCTAAACCCTCTTCGCATTTGAACAGTTCTATTACATAACATTCTGTTGGATGCTCCTCTTTGTTTCCTGTTATGACTGTTGCCATATACAGAAGCAGCAATAATGTGCGTCAATTGAACAAGAGCTGCGGCCATAGTTCTGATAGGATCTGACAACAAAACGATACAATCCTACACTAATTTCGATCACTTGTTTGGAGATCGGCCAAAGTTATAATTAAGCAAAACTTAATACATACTAATATTGACTTGTACGTATTTATAGAGAACATATAATAAAAAGTGGAATCCTAAACAAGGAATGCTGGACATTCACTTTTGCAGTGTGTGTGAGAGAGCCTGGTTAGAGTTTTTATTTTCTTATGTTGGAGAACTCAGTGGTTCGCTCTCTATAGAGGAAGCCCTAGAATTGACTGAATTAATAATGTGCACAGTCTGACTGACTACCTACTAGCCAAGTCTGTGACCTTCCCAAAAACATCACTTGGGATTTCATATCATCACCACATGTACAGACAAACAGAATTCTTTTGAGTCATGTTCCATTGCGATACCTGAAATTTTGGTTATTGACATGTATATGGTCGGTCAAACTGTTTGTGTATAGAAATGTGAATGATGGTATGGTTGGTCAAAGTGTTTGTGTATAGAGTTTCCTAGATGGCAGTTGTAGAAATGCAAGGTTATGTCCCAAGGCCAACCTTGCATTTCTACTTGAAATGGAAGATGCAGGCACTGAGACAGTACTAGTGTCTTTGCTAGGAAGCATTAGGATACTCTCTAGAGTGTTCTAGGCAATATTTTTTGAAAAAGTCAAAGAGAAAATAAATAAGAAAGGGTGCCAAGATAGCACCTTCAAAAGATACAAGAAGAGATTAGCAAAGCCCCTAGAGAGCTTACAACAAACTACTCTCTAAACAAGCTCGCCCAATCAAAAACAAAGTCGTCAAACTTTACATTTCTAAGAGATTCAACATTAATGGACCAACTAAGAAGCAACACTTTGATGTCTACAATAAGATAGTTTAAAGGATTTTTCACTTGCTTCTTAGTGATCAAAATGTCATTCCTTTCCAACCACACAACCCGTAAAATAGCAAACGACAAGCAATATCTTAAGAAAATAAGAGGCTTGATAGTCGGTTTTGGGTAGCCTATAAATAAGCAGTGATACATTCATTTGTAACGAAGCAAGAAGTGAATAACAAGAATAGGCTAGGGTTTTGAGAGATTTTGGGTCTTGCTTCCTAGGAGCTTTATACGAGCAACACAACTATGCTCATATATCTCTGAAGTTAAATTTCAACAGAATTTCTCTTATTCCATTCATTTTGGACGGCTTAAGTTTTCTGGGTAGGAATGTAATCACACGCAAAAAAAAAGAAGTATGCAACCTCCCCACATAGAACCTTTCCCGAACAAAAATTAACCCAGCTGGTCTTGATTTCACGCACGCCCTTTCGAACCCAAATGACAAAACAAGAACAAAAATGAAGTGTTGACAGTGGGATTTGAACACACGCCCTTTCGGACCAGCGCCTTAAGCTGGCGCCTTAGACCAACTCGGCCATATCAACACAATTGTCTCCATCGCAAGCGAATAAACTCAAGACAGTGTTGGAAACTGGCCACCGGACATTAACGCACATATTTGAGATTATGAAGATATGATAAGCTTAGCAAAATTGCAGCAAAGCAATATCCTAAAGCAGTTCTTTCCTGAAGAAACCTTACTTTTTCTCCAGCTATCTCAAATGAAAGTAACGTGTTACGTGTGCATACAAATCCATAAATTGACTTTCCAAATAGAAAATTGACTCAACACTGTTGACTTTCCAAAGAAAGTAAAAAACATTTTTTCTTTCACGTACTATAAAATTTTTCTTTTCATGGAACTTTCACAAACTATTCATTCTTGCATACTGTAGACTTATTTCGAAAGGAAAAAACTACTAAACTAGTTTAATACTGTCTGATGTCTGGAATATGGCCAAATTTAGTTTCTCAATTCTGCAGTTTAATACTGTCTCAATACTTTGCTGTACACTGATTTTGGCGTTCTTCTATTTTAATTTTAGGTATCGTTTTACAAGTAATCATTGAGCTATACCACCTGTGCATTGGCAATAATTTTATTTGGCATCATGTAGGAGCAGGGCCCTATAAAGATAATACTTTCTCCGTTTCTGAAAAAGTGATACTTTCACTTTTTTAATTTGACCTATTTTTAAGCTAAAATGATAAAGTTAAAGTATCACTTTTCCAAAAACAGAGGGAGTATCATCCAAGAAGAGAATTCTATGCAACTTTGGATACATTTCTGGCAAGTAAGGAAACCTAGTCCTAATCCAAAACAAACTATGTATTTAATACAGAACATTAAAAGTAGAATCCAAAACAAGTAATTAAGGAAATCTATACCACCTTTGTATGATACTTAATTTCAAGTTTTTCATTTTCTCCTAAAAAGGTCAAATTGAAAACAAATGAAGGAAATCTTAGACATACACTACTACAAGTCATGTATGGTCATTCCTCATTCATACTTGACAGTACTAAGTAGGAAAATGAATTTTTCTTATGTCATTCATTTTGGATGGCACGAGTTTTTGGGTGAGAGGAATGTAATCACACAGTAGGAAACCTCCTCGCATAGACGACATTGCATCTTGATTTCACCGCCACCAAGCACGGAATTTTTAAAAAAATTTCTTGCCAACTGACGGACCAAAAATATTCAAATTCAAAAACCAATAATGGAGTATCCTTTGGGTAAGGACTTTACATGACCCCGGGTATTGGGTGGGGATATAAGTAAGTTTAGGATTGATGTCACAAATGGCACCCTGTATAATAAGGTCGAGTATTTACTTCTTCCAAGATAAGTCAAAATTGCTCTGTGCAAGACGGCTAATTCTTCTTTCAAATGGCACCCAGGTTAGCCGCTGAAAGTTGGTTGCTAGAGTCTGAGCTGTGGATTGAAAATAAGCATAATATAAAAAATATACATATACCACGAAAAGATCATCAGTCTCATGCACTTAACACCAGTAAGTTAAAGGTGGAGGAGGAGATTACTTGTTGGATGGCATCAGAAATGTGCCTGAAATGATCTGGG
The DNA here is from genome assembly GCA_023531295.1 of Papaver armeniacum. Taxonomy (NCBI): domain Eukaryota; kingdom Viridiplantae; phylum Streptophyta; class Magnoliopsida; order Ranunculales; family Papaveraceae; genus Papaver; species Papaver armeniacum. The sequence continues at coordinate 134,967 of JAJJWW010004488.1, forward strand.
TCATAGTTGCTTGGAATAAAAGTGAGTTAATTAAAGACCATTTCTCTTTGGCATCGTCGTCTAGGACACAAATGCTTAGAACAATTCTTAGATTTTAGAAATAATTCTCTTCCTGTTTCAAATAATGCTCTAGATTTTTGACATTCCTGTAGCTTTTTATTTACTCTTATACTCAAATGACAAGAATGACAAAATCAAAACAATTACCTGAAACTGGAAGAGAATTATTTTTAACAATTCTAAGAACCGTTCCGAGCATCTATATTGGTGTCCAAGACGCTGACGCCAAAGAGGAATGGTATCTGTGATGCATAAGGAAGGAGGAACAGAAATCTCTCTTCTATAATTCTTCTATACTTAACTTGTGCAAAGATATACTCAAAAACTATTTATGTACAAGATTTATATTAATAAAATCAAATTCCAATTAAAACTTAACTACATCCGTAAATAAAGATGGAGATAGAATAGGGAGAGCAGTTTTGAATTTAGAAAACTTCTACTGCTACTAAATCAAAGATTGTTGAGATATTGTAGGTCAGGCGAGCTCTGATTACAATTTACAGGCAGACCGAACATCGTGAAAACTAAAGCCAATTCAAGAAATGACAGGAGTCAGCCGACTTAGCTCAGTGGTAGAGCGCGTGACTTTTAATCCCGTGGTCAATGGTTCGATCACCTTAGTCGGCGTTTTGCCCAAGAAAAATTTATTTCTTAGTTTTCTTTTTTATAACACAAAAACTCAGGAATAAGAGGAAAAAAAGAGTTCAGAAACACATAAATAGGAACGGTTTTTTGGGGACCATTGTTTTATTTTGGGTAAGAGATTAGAAGTAATTCTAGGTCACCCCTTATCTAAATATTTATATTAATACCAAAATTACCCTCTGATTATATTTGGTTAATGATTAGTTAGTGTGATTAGTGAAATGATTTTGAATAAAGATTTGAGATTAAAAAATCAGATGTTTAAAAAAGAAGTAGAATTATTGAGAGAGAGAAGTTTGAGAAGTTGAAGAACAAAACCATGGAAAATAAAAAAAAAATTGAGTTCACTAATCTAGACTACTCAAGTGATGATTCAATTGATAATAGCTCATCTGAATCTACATTTCCTTCCTCTCCTAGAGTATATGTCAATCTTCACAATGATCCGGATATGGATTATTTCTTAGATGGTGAATGTATTCTTCCCCAAAGCCAATCTCAAGATGGTGAAAACGATGGATTTTACCAACCACAACCGGAGGAAGACTATTGGGGTACCCAGGTATGCTCTAAACTTAGGTAATGTTGGTTGAATTGGTCAAAATTTTCAAAAAAATGTGAATTTTTAGAGTAGATTTGTGCTTGTTCGGTTACCTTGTGTGAAGAACACATAACCGAACTCACCTAAAAGTGTAGTTCGGTTACTTTTGCTAAACACGCAGGTTACTGAACTCTCCATTAATGGAGGTTTTTTGAAGTTCGGTTAGCGGACATGCTACCGAACTCGTAAATAGGATTACAGAGTGTAATGTTCGGTTTGGCCGAAATGCAACCGAACCTAAGGGTACATTAGTTCGGTTAGTTTGCAACCAACAGGTAACCGAACTTTACGAAAAATAAGATTGCACATTAATGTACAAACTCAATACACTTGGTATCTGTGATGCATAATGAAGGTATTTGTTTGCACCAAATTTAAAATCGTCAACATAAGTTGTGCTAGTGATGCAATAACGCGCATCCTCATAAGTCATACCACGTATTGCTCATATTTATATGTGTCAAATGGTAATCCCTCCAACATCCATTACAAGTATTCTCATATCAATAATATCCCATGTACATTGCAGTAGCAAACATTTTTTGTGAATTGGTAACTGCATATATATATATATATTTACATAAATATTCCAACTACACCTTTAATCTTACCAGCTCAATGAGTCACTTTGGTTTTACCACCCTTATGATGCATTCTCAATGTAAATAGTACTAATAATAGTCGATGACTTGAGAGTGATAGCGACAGAGATAGGTTGCATTAGAGGTGTAAATTGGTCGTGCCCAAGACGAGCACAAAGACGCTAAAATTTGAGCATGACCCAGCCCAACACGTGACTTAGCCAAGACGGACAACACGTTAGTTAAATGGGACGTGGCTGGTTTGACTAATTGGCACAAGTAGACGCAGCAAGACAACACGCGCCACGGATAAGCACGTGGCCCAGCCCAGCCCAACACGTTAAGAGAGCACGTCATAACATGTACAAATACACCATATAACAAGGCATAATACATCACATTTTTTGTATATTTCATAAAAGAGTCACTATCCTAGCTAGTTTTTAACATTTTATGTTGGCTTATTTATAACAACACATATAATACCTTAATATTTGGAGAATATATTTCAATATCGTTGTTATAATGTCGTCACCTATATTTAACTAGAACATTAATTTACATGACAATAATCCAATTTTATATTTGATGGGCTATTTCTTTTTATTGAATAAACTTGTTAATTTTACTTGAAATAATTTCAAATGATATGTTGTCTAATTAAATTCTTGTGATAATGTCTGACTTAATGTATACAATAAGTAATTTCAAATTGTTTATAGCACGTGTGCCAGCACGACATAGCACGGCACGTGTATTCGTGTGCTGTGCCCGTGGGCTGTGATGTGCCTAGCTTTTGACTAGCTAGTAAAGCACAGCACGGCACAACACGTTTAAATCGTTGGCACAGCACAACACGGCACATGGCACGTGAAGCACGCGACTTCGTGTGCCGGGCTGTGCCGGGACGGCACGTTTTACACCTCTAGGTTGCATAATCCTATATAGTGAATTGGCATCAAGTAACATAAAAGCCCAACGTGCTCCTTAGAGACCATAGTGCTTTCCTCCCTTATTGCTTTTTTTAAAAACCTGAAAATTCAATACAAAACATTATGTTATGAAACCACCTCTCTGAGTTATACTGAGATTAAAATACATATTTATGAAATGATCATTGTTACAAATTAAAAGATAACGTTGTGCTTCATACACCATGACAGATTAATATTCTATCCAGTAAGATTACTAAAACTGTTAGAATAATTCGTCTTTGAATCCATTGTCTGATTAGCATTTACGGGACTTAAAGAATGTCAAGTTTGATTAAAACCTTGGTGGCAATAGTGGAGGACAAAAAGTCTCGCCTCGAACTTCTCAACAATTGGATCCCAAATTCTTATGGAACCAGATTTAGCACCTAGCTCACTAGTGGAAAATCAAAAAAATAAGTCTGCCTGAAAAGCACTTAAAATCACTAAAAATGACTGCTCTTGGAAGCCCTGACTGCTCTTGGAAGCCCTAGAATTGTAGTCTTATTTCTCAAAAAGACTGTTTCTGAGATTCTTTTAATTTTTTTAAATTAGGACTATCTTCATCAGTCTATCTATTAGTTCTAACAGACACAATCGTTTCGTTAGTTTTATATTAAAAACCATAAAAGCTGAGCTACGCTTTAAATTTGAATAATTTCGTAAAAGCCGATTCCTCCGAGTCGTGATCTAACCGGTATTTCGATCGAACCTATTAGAGAAAATCTGATTCATCTGACTTATTTATGACTGAACATAAGATTAGAAACTGATCAAAACATTCACCATTCAATTCAAATTTGAAAGTTGTTGTACAATTATTAACTGAATTTACATGTGAATCGAGCTGACACTTTGGTCAAAACCCCGAAAAACTCTACACAACTACTGAATTCACATCATTCTCAGTTCTTTAAGATGTATTTTCTTACAATCGGTGGAAATCAACCTACAAACAATGAAATAAACTAAAATTAGCAAAAAGAAGAGCTGAGCTGCCCAACTGATCGAAATAGTATACCTGCAGCAAAATAAGTTTGGGCATTAGAAGTTTAATAACAAATTTATGGCAGCATAGTATGAGTGGTTCGAAATAACAACAATTCTCCAACAGCTGACTTATAGCTTAATCTGCCTCGCACAATGTGCAAATAATTCTAGACACTAACACATGTACATTCACAACTAATATAGCTGGCAATATCTAGGCTAAGCAGAAAAAGTTATACTAATTAAAACTTAAATCAAAATCACTTTATAGATGTCCTGCCACATAAAGAAAAATTAAAACTTAAATAAAAAATCACTCTCACAGCTGAATCTAAACCGAAAATCAACTCAATAATTATCAATCCCTAGTAAATTAATATAGCAAAACAATACCCCAAAATCCCTAACCAGCAAAAATTTCGGAAAAAAAAACAAACTATAAACCCTTAAATTGAAACAACAAACACCAAGAATAAAAGAAACCCTCATCTTAAATCGCCAAGAAAGAGCTTATAAAACAACAAAAATTAAATTCATAATATACAGATCTGAACTTACTATGTTGTTTGTTAAAGTGATAGTCGAGAAGATCGTTAACCTAAGGCTGAAATTACTCTGGTATTTCATCAGGTGGAGGCGAGATTTAGGGTTATAAATGAGAGAGAACTCGGAGAATTATGGATGCTTTTCATCACGTCTAATTTTTTTGATCTATTGGTTGGTAGAGTCCGACGCATAATCTTAAGTTTTCAGCAAAGGACGGTGGATGCTAGAATGAAAAGAAACTAATGGAAAGAAAATACAAAATTCATTTTTCAAAATAATAGGAGATTACTATCTAACACTTTGTATCTTCATTTATTTTTACTCTATATAAGATCCGCACAGTAGACAGTGATATTCAAATCATATGAAATCAAATCTTGGTATCACCGATTGAGAAAAATAAAAAAAAGAAGCTAGTTTTATTTCGTTTTAATTAAGAACACACTTTCAATAATAATACATTAGAAAGAAGCTACCAACAATACTCGTATCCTTCAAAAAAAAAAAAAAAAACTCCATTTTGAAGTTCTTATAATAGTTTAGTGCAAAGAGACTGGTTAATAAAAGTTTCACCGTATTGGACCGTTCCACAAAAAGGTCATAATGTCTTGGAACCGGAAAAAACTGAAGCAATCCAATCAAACTTAAAAGATTATACATATAGGGAGAAAATAAGAGAGCTTTAATTAGCCATAATAAATGGAAAATATACAATGTGAAGAAAAACAAAAGGGGTACATGAAAATAATTTCTCTCTTAGTCCGGATAAAGTCTTGCATTAGCCTTAAACACATATAGGTAAATACTTTTTTTTTTTTCAAAACCCTACTCCATAACATAGCCTAAACAAAAATCCTTACACATCTGGTAAAAAATTTGTTAAAGAAAGGAAAACATAAAAAAGAACCTGTTAATAGAGAATTCAACCAAATACAATCATGAATTAATGAAGAAACACAAATCGCCTATTACCGTGAAAAAAGTGTCCATTTGCAATAGGCAACAGAATAATAGTTGTGTCATACTTCCAATCAATTAAAAATTATAATTAAATATATAAGCCAACGAAAAATCTTTTCCAAATATTAATATATTGGAATCTTTACGGGATAAGTGGATTGAGATTTCTATAGATTTTTAAAGATAATTGTATTGTGATCATAACAGCTAATCATTGAGAACAAAAAAAAAATCACATACAAATATACTATCGGATGAATCAATAATACGAATCCCTCGAGTACAAAGTTGCTCTTCTTTAGTACAACTATTGACTTCTATAAAACTTCAGATTGTCAAAAGATTCCTAATTTTAAACATACGAATGGAAGATATTCTCATATCATTTGGATAAAAGAGATGTGTCTTGGATATTTATGGTATATTTTCTCAAATTATATGCGAAGACTCTTCATTTTTGCACCCAAAAAATACGTTTTCCTGAAGAAAGAGAGCAACCACAATATTTAATTTAAGAGTAGTAGTGAATATTTTTTTCCTGTTTGTTTTTTTTTGTTTGTTTTTTTTTTTTTTTTTTTTTTTTTTTTGCGTGTGGGGGGTGGGTTAACTTGTCTTTTTGAGGAATCTTTTAAAAGATAAATGTTTTTTATGCACAATTCTTTAATTTGTTAATGATTAACATTATTATAAAAAAATGTAAATTATTCGTGGAGTTTAATAAATAAATTCTTTGAGATTTCTTTATTTTGTAGGATTAAAAGTTTTTTTTTTTAACTTGATTGTTTTCATTACAAATATATATATCATGCTTTTAACTACAAATTCCAAAGAATAATCTTAAATTTTTTGTATCACTTTTACCACTAATAACTTCTTTTAGCATTTAGTTATGAGTGGAAATCCAAATTAGTGCAAATTCATAATGAGGAGAGGTTACAAATCATATGACCGTATGATGTCTATTGCTAAGATGAGACTGGGATGGTTAGATCATGTGTTTTCCTTTCAAAATGTTACCCAACCGATGATTGCTCAAAACCCATGATGTTTTGAATTATAGATTGGAGGGTGGAGGGTGCAGTTACTCCAGTTGTGCATCAAAAGATATCTGGTACATGTTGGGCCTGCGCAACTGTATCAGCAGTTGAGAGTAAATTTTTTCTTACTACTAGTCATTTAATCAACTTATCTGTCCAGCAAGTGGTGGATTGCGCAACTAAAGATGGGATGTAAAGGATCATATGATCACGTGGCATATAGGTTCATCAAATTTAATGGCGACAAGAATGTAGTTGTACGTGCAAATCCTTTTAAAACATGTTGTCTATATTGTATATTATGAAGGGGAATGCTTTTTGATTATAAATGGATCGAAGGGAGAACGTTGGGGTGACATGAGGTACATGTATCTGTTAATTACTCCTGACTTGGCTAAGATAATCTTGACTGTGTTTTATTCAAGATCTCATGGACACCTTTGCCTAAATGGTATTTTCCTTAGTCGATTTTTTTTTTTTCGTTTTTTTCCGAGATTTCACTCATGTGGAGGATTGTTAGAGAAAAATGAGTTTTATTAAAATGTTTTTGGTCTTGGTATGGTTTGATCATAGAACCAAAGGGTTCTATGGATACCCACTCATTTTCTTTGAGTGAATGAATCTCTTTAGTCCCACATTGGGCATACTAGGGAAAGATCTATATAACCATTTTCTTATGGATATATTGTAAAACGGGTGGAATTGCAGTTGAATTTGCTTCCGAAGTCTTCAGCTCTGTATTTCATTATAATCAAAATGGACCGATTGAACTCGGCTTTGTTCAGTGTTCCAGCTGAGCTAGCATCGTACGTACCTTAGGGACAGACTGCTAGCCTCAGTCACTGTCTCACTTTAAATTAAATGCGTATTGACCGCTAGGCCTCTCAAATATTGTGCCTGTTTAAGTTTCTTCTACTTTAAATCGTGTTTTTTTTGTTTAACTAGACCCGTTTTAACGTTATAACATCATTCATAACCGTTTTCTATTTTCTATAAAATGTTTTTTAGCCAAACCAGCAATTCTTTGAGTCCAAATCAAACACATTTCCCTTATATTTTCTGGCTAATGTAAGTGCTTTCTACAATACAAAGTTCCTTCTACCCCGAGATTTAATTTCACACCCAACTCTTTTTGGTAGCCGAGTTGACCAGCAAATATCATGAACTTTTTGTCTCATCCAAGAAAATGACGAGAAAAGAAACTAATGGAAAGAAAATACACAATTCATTTTTCAAAATAATAGGAGATTACTATCTAAAACTGTATAAGATTCCGCATTAGACAGTGATATTCAAATCATATGAAATCAAATCTTGGTATCACCGCTTGAGAAAAGCAAAAAAGACATGATTTATAAAGGGGGATACAAGTCCTACTAAGTGATGATACCGTTTCATATAGGACAAAAGAATCCCATCGATCTTGGCCGTTGGATCGATGAAATGGTATCAACACTTAGTAAGACTGGTATCCCCCTTTATAAATCGTGAAAAAAAAAGCTAGTTTTATTTCGTTTTAATTAAGAACAAACTTTCAATAATAAGACATTAGAAAGAAGCTACCAACAATACTAATATGCTTAAGAAAAAGAAAATAAAAAACTTTATTTTGAAGTTCTTATAATAGTTTCATGCAAAGAGACTGGTTAACAAAAGTTTTACCGTTTTCGACCGTTCCACAAAAAGATCGTAATGTCTTGGAACTGGAAAAAACCAAAGCAATCCAAACTTAGAAGATTATAATATAGGGAAAAAATAAGAGAGCTTTAATTAGCCACAATAAAGGGAAAATATACAATGTGAAGAAAAACAAAAGGGGTACATGAAAATAATTTCTCTCTTAATCAGGTTAAGACCTTAAACACAAATAGGGTAATACTTTTTTTTGTTGTTTAAAACCTTACTCCATAACATATCGATCCTAAACAAAAATCCTTACACATCTTGTGAGAAATGGATTATAAGCAAAATACAATCCGTCAAATACCTGAAAAATTTACTTACACTAGTAGAAAAATTGTTAAAGAAAGAAACACACAAAAGAGAATCCGTTAATATAGAATTCAACCAAATACAGACACGAATAAAGAAACATAAATCGACTATTACCGTGGAAGAAGTGTCCATTTGAAATAGGCAACAGAATAATGGTTGTGTCGTACTTCCAATCAATTCAAATAATTAAACATATTATCCCCTGACCTATCAATAATGTTTGTCACTCCATTTTATTCACTATCAAAACCCAACCAAAGATCTTTACCACATATTAATGTATTGGAATTTTCACCAAGATAAGTGGATTGAGATTTCTATAGATTTTTTAAGATAATTGTATTGTGATCATAACAGATAATCATTGAGAACAAAAAAATCACATACAAATATACTATCAAATGAATCAATAATACAAATTCCTCAAGTACAAAGTTACTCTTCTTTAAAACAACTACTGACTTCTATAAAACTTCATATTGTCAAAATTAGATTCCTAATTTTATGCATGCGAAAAGATTTTCTCATAACATTTCGATAAAAGAGAAGTGTCTTGTATATTTATGGTAGATTTTCTCAATTTATATGCGAAGACTCTTCTTTTTTTGCACCCAACAAATACGTTTTCCTGAAGAAAGAGAGCAAACACAGGATGTAATTTAAAAGTAATAATCATTTTTTTTTTGTGTGTGTGTGTTTGGGGGATGTTTACTTGTCTTTTTTATGAATCTTTTAAAAATATAATTATTTTTTATGCACAATTCTTTAATTTGTTAGAGATTAATGTTATTATAATTTTTTTTGTATATTATTATTGGAGTTTAATAAATAAATTCTCTGAGATTTATTTATTTTGCAGGATTGAAAGTTTTTAATTGCACTTGATTGTTTTCTTTACAAATATATACATCGTGCTTTTAACTACAAATTCCAAATTCCAAAGAATAATCTTAGATTTTTTGTATCACTTTTACCATTAATTTGCATTAATTGGACTTCCACTCATAACTTTTTTTAGCATTTAGTTATGAGTGGAAATCCAAATTAGTGCAAATTCATAATGAGGAGAGGTTACAAATCTGTAAGGACCCTCGAGCTCGTCAACGCTATTAGACCAGTCAAGAGACGATTAAGCCGCTAATGACTCGATTAGTTAAATGTAAATTTTAATTATTAGAAATTGATCTAACAACGATCTAGATACGAAGCTAGTAACGCTGAATATATCTCGAAAAGTTTTATGGAATGGACTACTTGAACGTGTCATTCGGATATCAGACGAAGTAGATTTTATCAGATTAGTATGAAGGGAAAAATAGTAATTTTATCTTAAACCAACCGGGGCTGCCTTATCCTTTAGTTGGGTTCCTTAATCATTTTTGTTGGCCTTATCACTGCAAACGTGTCGAAGAGAAATTCATTCTTCTCTTTTCATCTTCTTTCTTCTTTTCTTCTCTTCTTCTTTTTTCTTTTCTTGTCGATCTCAATTCGGTGAATTGAGTTTGTTTTCATTTGAAGATTTCATAAAAACTTGTTAGTGTGTTGAATCGAAGGTGCAAATATTAGTTCTGTGTTTGAATTATCTCGGGAGAAGAAGGAAGTGACGTTGTTGTAATTTGAAGTTAGGGTTTCATTTGAGATTCAAAGAGGAATTAGAAGATGATGGTTTAGAGGATTAAACTAAGTTGGGTTTATCACGAATTAGAATATAAAGTTGAAGAGTGGTCTGAATTTGATATTAGGATTTTCTGAGTTGGATTAGAATTCGAATTGGGTAATGATTAAGAAGAAATTGACGACAAGGTTTTGTTGATTGATGAACGGGATGAAGTTACTTGGATGAACTCCATATAAAAACCTAAAAAAACAGACTTCATTCCAGAAATGAACTCCATATAAAAACCTAAAAAAACAGAGTTCATTCCAGAAATGAACTCCATATAAAAACCTAAAAAAACCAGACTTCATTCTAGAAATGAACTCCATATAAAAACCTAAAAAAACAGACTTCATTTATGGAATGAACTGCAGCATTATCATCTTCCTCATCTTCGTCGTCTTCAACAAAGAAGAGAAATAAATTCTGGTCATTCAACGGCCCAGCGACAACATCGAAAATCTTCTTCATCATCTTCGTTTCAATCTTCATGTTCTTTTGACAAGAAAGAACAATAGTAGATCTTCATCTTTTTCATCATCTTCAAAAGCAGCAGCAGGAAAAAATGACGAAAAAAAGAAAAATCATCGTCGTCTTCATCATCACCATCTTCATCTTCTTCATCATCATCATCAGCAGCAGAGACAAAAAAAATCAAGAAAAAATCATCAAAAAATCATCAAAAAATCGTCTTCATCATCTCCACCATCTTCAATAGCAAACAACAACAAACACAAAGAAAAAAAACATACAAATCTTCATCGTTTCATCATCATCTTCATATTAACACACCATCGTAAACAGTAGTAGAAAAAACAAGAAAGAAAAAAGAAGAAGAAGTAGATCTAGAAAAAAGGAAAAAAAAAGAGGTGAGAGAAAATAAATCTGAAAATTATTCTCTTCTCTCTCCTAATAATGAGTATATATATGGTCCCTATTAAAAGGGTATTTCTGCCACTACCATTTGAAAATTACATCATTCATAACGTCACCCTAGGACCAAACCATAATTAATTTTTAGGACCAAACTATAATATATTTTACCAAAAAGGACCAAACAGACAGTTGACTCAGTCAACTGGACTAGACTCTCTCTAATATATTATTCCTAGGAGCATATGGTATTTCCTATTATAATTTGTTGGTTTATATAACCAAACAAGACCGGGTTCATTTTTCTTGCAGAAACTTAACTATCGAACACGACCTTGAGCGTGACGGAGTATGGGCGGAGAGAATTTGTAAAGGTTGAACAAGAAGTCACTTCTTAGTTGTGGACATTACACAGGGTATTTTTTTTTTGTCAATTCGGCATATGAATTTGATTCAACACCTCACTAGGTACGAGTCAGATGTCAGCAGGGACGATATTAGGGGGTGGCTTACCTAGGCTGAAGCCCACCCCAAAATTCCTGGAAAGCTAATTTTTCCATGTAATTCTAAATGCTTATGAAATTTAGCCCTGGTAAATTTTTTGAAATAGCCCATCGAGAAGATACGATTCTGCCTCGAGGTGATTCAAATAGATTGAAATAGCCTATTTGAAACACGGTCCCGCGTGAATTAGTTTATCTTAGATAATATCACACAGATGTTAAGTGAAAAACACTTTATTAAATGGGCTCACTTGCTGTGTGTCAATCGGATGAGTCATGTGTCAATCCTTGTTTAGTTCTCTTAGTTATGTTACCACTCATGTAAATTACTCCCTCCGGTACGGTGTGATGAGTAATGAACCCCACTTCCTCAAGTATACCACTTAACTAGATTATCGCTTCTTAATTGGTTAGCTTTTCGTTTTTCTCTATCCGCAAACACAAATATAATGAAAAGGGAATGAGGGCGAAGCAATATTTCAGAAGGACATTAACGATTGTGTAACAATTAAACCGCAACCACCTTAGAGAATGTCGCTTAGGGTTGAAGCCTGACATGCATAAAAGAAAGGCAACACGTCACGTTTTATGCTACAGTGCATTAATTTATGAATTTTTTTTTAGCCCACCCTGTACATAGAATCCTGGATCCGTCGCTGTTGATGAAGGAGGCTTGGAATCTAAAATATTAAAAATTTCAAGTTGGTTATGATAGCCAAGATTGGAGCATGAATACTAAAAGCAAAGTATTACCCAAATTGTGATGTTTTGCGCATTAAAAACAAGCCAAAGGAAGGGGACGTACAGTTGGGTTTGCAAAGGTATACATAGTGGTATCCAACTCATAAAGACAAATTGTGTTTGAAAACTTGGAAATAGAAACCTTATTGATACATGGGAGGACCAATGGATCCGGAATACCACTTTAACCATACAAAATGAAGCCACTGGTTCCAAAAAAATGACTAAGGTAAGTCACTTGTTAAAATGAAAATAAGGAGTGTAATGAGCAGAAACTATCTGTCTGGTTAGATAAATTAATGTTGCAAAGATAAAGACAATACAAATTTCTGAAAATGAGTTAGATGACATTGCCCATTGGAACCTAACTAGCAAAAGTATTTTTTCTGCTGAAACTCCGTATCAATCTCTAAATAGCAGTGCATATGGAATCTTAATGTTACCCTTCCATAGTAATCTTTACTTGAAAAGCGACACATTTGATTTCACCCGCAGGCATGAAATTGCTATCATTCTTCCTAGTATTGATACAAAATTCAGTTTTTTTAATGGAGAATAAGGATCACTAACCCATCTTTTTCTGAAGTCTAATTTCGTTAAAAAGGTTTAGATGCACTTAAATTTTGACATGGATTATGTGATAAATAACTGTAACAACAATCATGAATGATTAGATCAATGGTTTGATGATAAAAACAACGGTGAATGTATAATTCAATGGCATGAAATCTGTAGCATAATCAGTTGGCACGTATGGGAAGCTAGACAAAAAAAAAGTTAGGATAGTGCTAATACAGCAACAATAATTATCTGATTCATAAACAGTTTTATTGATGTTGACAAACCAGATTACAATGTATAGAAATTCTGTATTATAACACAATGAAAGATGAGGCACTTAAAATTCTGGAAAACCGGATAGAGTCAAAGAAGAGTTCTCATGCAGATTATACGTACTACAAGAGAACAACTAGAAGAAAAAGGTGTTGAAGCAACCTTCCAACTAGAAGAAAAAGGTGTTGAAGCAACCTTCCAATGGGCAACTGAATGGAATGGCCATAACGTAAATCTTTCTAAGTGACTCAAAACCTATTATCCAGTTGTTGATGCAAAGATATGCAAAAGCAAGGGAGATTAGATATAGTATTAGTGATGACTTTAAAATTGGACCTCGTATTTTTGTTAATTTTAAAGTTTCTTCTTTTGTTTTTACTTTTTGATTGAATATCATTAAGGTAGCAAACATACACTTTGTGTATATAGAAATGGAATCCAAAATACTTGGACTAATGAATGATTAGATTTTGTTTTGTTTTTTTTTTTGAGCAAAGGAAGATTCATTCATTAGAGAAGCTGGTACAATCAGGACTCTGGACAACAAAGGACAAGACCAACACTAGACTCGAAAGACTACTGAAAACAACTTACTAAAAACTGAATTGATTCGAAACCACTTAGTCTAAAATAAATTAGACGAATGTCTGCATTTTTGGTAAAATTAGCAAACGAAAAAAAATAGATATCCGAATATCCGATGCCCGCAGATGATACCCATCAGAAACTAGAAGCTTATCGGGTTCCTAATAGTTCTACCACTTGGATAGTAATATTCAGTGGCGGAACTGGAAATTTGGTTTAGGGGTGGCTTTTGAGTTGGACCATTTGTAGAGGGCTGGCTTAAGCCTATTAATTTAGACCTAATTTAATACCTCCACCGGAATAGGTAGTGAAAGAAAAGGTGGTTTGGGCTGTTGGGGTGGCTCAAGCCTGGCTGTATTTCCGACCCTGGTAATATTGCGTGTGAATCGTGTTCGATTACGAGTAACGGGGTACCCATTGGCATCCCTACCCTACCTGCCTATTACAAGCGAATTTAGCCAAATGTTGCATTTAAGGTGACGAGTAACTCGCGTGTTTGCCAACCTTTGAGCATCGGAGGACGAATGTCGCTTGAAACTTTATGTGTTTTTCTGTTGGTCTTTTTCTTTCTTTTAAAATGTGATTCCAACACCAAATAAGACCGAAAAATGTCATACAAGTAATTTGATTTTGTATCTTTTTATGCCACTAAACAGATGCGACCCTTTCCATCTTTGTCCTCAAAAACTACACATTTACAGATAATCTTGATCAAAACTATCGGAAACCTGATACAGTCTAGTCGACTATACGAGGGATAAATCTGCCCGGACAGATGCGGGAAATGGGGTGAATCTCCTTCCCATCATGGATTAGCAGGGGCCTATTTAGTGAGATGTTTGGATGGGCATCACTTCTTCTCAATCTTTCTCTTGGTCCCATATTTGTCTTTTTTTTCTTCTTTCTTTGTTTTTATTGTTGGCTTTAATGTTCTATCATGATTAGCGATTTCGTATTACAGCCATACATTGTCAAGGTTCTGAACAGTGATGATAATGGATGAGAAACGACCTTTCTCTTTTCCTCTCTCTGCAGTGAGAAATTATATATGTCAGCAGTGGGTTCCCAGATTCAAACCATGTACGATCAGTCTCTCTACAATGACATTTTCCTTGGTTCCATTAATTCAGCTACCCTATTTTATGGTCTGTCTCTTTTATTTATGTTAAGTGTGAATACACCATTAATACTACCCCTGAGAAATCAAAACATGGAAGAATTAAAGGATTCATTTACTCTTCTCTGACTGCGTAGATGCGTAGAGTAGAGTCTGTAGACGACTGGCACCAGATATGCTGCCGATTCGAATCTCAGTGGTCCCCTTTATATGCTCTCTGATTCCATGCAGCATTTACCTTGATCTGTTCATAGAAAGTGTACTTCACCTCCCCACCAGGGGCGGAATTAGGGCTTCACAAAAATGTAGGTATTATGCTAATTTATTTTCTTCTTAGTCAAGTATAAATTCTATGCGACCAAGTGTGTTATCGATCAATAAAAACAATTATTTTTATTTATCTTTTGAATTATTTGTTCTTTTTAGAAGAAAGGGTTATATTAAAAGAGAAAATTAATAATAGTTTACAAAGTGAATCATGCACTCGTTCATGAGAGTTTTCCAATTCCTCCAAATGAGATTAGGGATACAACTTTAAGAGAATCAGTATCACTGGACCATAAAACAACAAGTTGCTTAACCAAATTTATATTTTCCGCAACACTTTTCTAGCGACCACCAAAAACTCTTCCATTCTGTTGCTTCCATAAAATCCAACAAATAGCGTAGTGAATAATCTTCCACACCTCCTTTCCCCTTCCTTGTAACACATTGGTAGACCAATTTTCAAACAAAAGGAACAAAGTTCTTGGCATCGGCCATGAAATCTTAAACGCCTTGATAAAATAATCCCATATCTCAAAAGAATACGAACAATGGTGAAACATATGGTCAAAAATTTCTTTTTCGCCATTACAAAGAAACACAAATCATTGTGAATGGTCATTCCACGATGAACTAACATGTCTCTAGTAGGGATTGAATCATGAAACTTGCCCAATAAATGAAGCTTACCTTGTTTGGAATATTGCTCTTCCAAAGATGAGAATCGAAGTTACAAGGAGGATAGTTACCGGTCAAAACCTCGTAGCACTTCTTAGCACTAAAATTCTCCATAATATCCACTTCATCATCTAGTTCAACCAACTCCTAAGCACGAGGCAGTCACGTCTAAGCAAGTACCACTCTAACTTCTTATTTTGTTCAAAGCCCTCTTAAATTCACAATTCCAATTATTGTTCACAACCATATCCGTTATTGACGCATCCTTCGCCTTCTCAGCTTATCCCTTCATCGTTTCTTACTATGAACTGAGTCGTTTCTTGAACAATATATTGGAACCATATTCACTACATTTTCCACAGACTCCTACACCGAGGCTTATTACCAACATCTCGCGTTAACAAATTCGGGCTTCTCTTGAACTTCTCGATTAACTATTTACCTCCAAAGGTTGTTTTTATTCATCGAGAACCTCCAAATCCATTTAATTAACAAAGATTGATTAGTAGTTCTTAGAATCTTCACTCCGAAATCACCATTTTCTTTAGGCATGCAAATTTTTTCCAAGCTACCCACACTAGCTTCTTTCTACCTTCCACAACAACCCACAAAAAATTACGCATAATCCGCACCATTCTCTTCTCCACACTTACCGAATTGGTTAATTGGATTGTTGTTTTAACAACCGAGAATCTCGTATATGCTAGAACACAGCTGCTATGGTGGGAGGGTTAGCCGAAGAAAAACGAAACACCGTCGTAATGGCACTGTGAAGAAAATGTCATTTGACTTTCGGGTATTTTATATCCTGTCGAGATTGGGGTATACTCAAACTAATTGGGGTATACCCAATTTTAAAGGGACACTTTTTGTGGGTTTTAGGGGAGTCCTAATGGGTAAGTTACAAAACTACCCTTACCCATTAATAATCTTAATTACCCTAAATCAGTTTTATTCTCTTCATTTCATCTTCTTCTCTTCTTCTTAATCTTCATCTTCATCTTCCATCAACCAAAGCCATATAAAAATCTTCAACTTTGATTTTCCAAAAAAATTGTTGACTCTAAAGCAAGAAGAAGACTATAAATGATGTTTAAACTCAAACCCATCATTGTGTTGTGTCATTGATTGTTATGTTAGGTTGGAAATCGAAAATTATGATTTCTGTGTTTTTGGTCGGCAAGGTCGTAATATGCATATCTTGCCGACTTTTCATAACATCCATGGCGACGACTGTAAATTTTTTCAACAGCCGGTAGGGTATTTTTTGAAGACCTTGCCGACTTATACCGCCGGCGGGGTATTTTTCTCAACAGCCAGCGGGTTTTTTTGTAGACCTTGCCGAATAATATTTGTCAATAGCCCTCTCCTGTGTGTCAAAAAAAAAATAAAGTCGGCATGTTCTTCATTTAAATACCTTGCCGACTAATACCGCCGGCGGGGTATTCTACACCAGCCGCGGTTTTTTTTTGTAGACCTTGCCGACTAATATTTTTCAATAGCCACCTCCTATGTGTCAAAAAAAAATAAAGTCGGCATGTTCTTCATTTAAATACCTTGCCGGCTACAATTGGTTGGCATTTTATTCAAACAAAGACCATGTCGGCCATATATAGCCGGCACCTTATTCAAACCTCTATCATGCCGACCTTTGACATTTTTTGAAAACCAAATTTTTTGATCTTAATCGAACTCACAAGACGGAATAAAGGTTTAATCTACTGAATTTTCATTTTCAAAATTTTTATCTAAACTCAATTAACTAGCCTAATCAGTTTTTTAGTGTTAATTATAAAAGAGCATTTTTGCCATTTAGAAAATACAAGGTTAAGGGGTGGCTTGGTTTTACTTCAAAATGACCAGATTTTGTCTTATTGGGTATACCCCAATTAGTTTGGGTATACCCCAATCTCGCCAAGTTTTTATATTGCTTAAAAATGGTATTACTTATTTGCCATTGCTCTTCAATTTATTTACGAAAATGTCTAATACCAATTTGTCATTCCTTTTGTTTATTTACAAAAATGTCTAAAGGAAAAAAAAAAAAATTAAAATCGTGGAGCGGCATTTTCGATTTTTAATGGTAATCATTTCCAATCTTTTCATCAAATTGCACATTTTTATTACTCTACAATTTATAACTAGTATGACCGTTGCCACGGTGGGAGGGTCGACGAAGAAGAATATGAAGATGGAGTTTGTCCACGACTTTGTCGTCCGTTTTCAAAAAAAAGGTAATACTTTCACCTCGTTTCAGAAAAAGTGACATTTTCGCCCCGTTTCAGAAAAAGTGATACTTTCTCCCCGTTTCGGAAAAACTGATACTTTCACCCGTTTCGGAAAAAGTGATACTTTCTCCCCGTTTCGGAAAAAGTGATTCTTTCGCCCCGTTTTGAAAAAGTGATACTTTCGCCCCATTTCAGAAAAAAGTGATAAATGAAGCGAAAGTATCATTTTTTCCGAAACGGAAAAAGTATCACTTTTCCCAAACAACGAAAGTATCACTTTGCCCAAACGGGATGTAAAGTATCACTTTTCCCAAAACGGGATGTGATAGTATCATTTTTCCTAAACGGGATGTGAAAGTATCATTTTTCTAAAACGAGAAAATTAGTCGATCCATAAACCAAAATATGGTTGCATGATGTGTTATGCATCCTTTGTGGTGGTTTGCATAATGGCTATGCATTCAATTTTCGAGAATTGTGCCTAAAATGATAGTATCATTTTTCTTGAAACGGATGGAGTACATCGTTTTATTAGTTGCAATGGAAAATTAGTTGATGCATAAACCAATATTTTGCTACATAAAGTATTATGTATCCTTTGTGATGGTTTGCATAATGGATATACATTTAATTTTCTAAATTTGTGCCTAAAATGATATATATCTCCGATTTTTTCGTAAAAACTCCAAATTTGATATTGTTGTTTGTACTTGTTGCGTAAAGTTTTTTATAACCTTTATAACGAGATAAAATTTGTAAAATTCCAAGGCACGGATTTTTAGATATGTTATATTAAAGTTTGTTTTCCAATCCCAAAAAAGATAGGATACACAAAGAGTTATAATAATTAGACTAAAAGTGAGGGACATTTTTGGTTTTCGGCCCCTAACCATTTCCAATCTTTTTGTGGTAATTGATCACTTAGATTTTACAAAAAAATGGTCATATAAAGGACCTCCTCGCTTGGCTCGGTCGGCCCAAAAATAATGGCCATAAAAGGACTCTCTACTTCAAAGGTTAAATCCCAGCAATTAAAGGTCAATGGAAAGGTCTGATTTAGATTATCCATATTTGTGAAAGCCGGGCCTTCCGGTCGGCCGGCCCAATAATACATGTTTGACATGTTCTCATACCCCTTTGTTCTTAAAGATTTGGCGTGTCCTAATAGCCTTGCGGTATCGTACCCATATCCCATCAGTATTTTACTTGTAAAGATGTCTTGATCGAAGCCATGCTGGAAAATTTCGCTGCAAAGTAATCGAAAGTACACTCTTAACTTTAAATGTTAAGTAAGAAAGAATTCTAACTAAAGCTACAATGAGAGAGCAAATATTCTATTGACCGAGTAAAAAGAGGAGAACAGATATTCTACGCTTTCCTCGTCCATGTCCCAAATCCTTCGATCCAAGTTAATTACCAACGCTGATACGTCCAGCACTAAGCATCTTCATTGTAGGTAGCGAGTCATGACTCGCAGCCCACACAACAAAACTGCCCTTGGGGGAGTTGATTTTTTCCACCACAATTTTAGCCATGAATCAGAATCACCGTGTTGTAATTTCCTATTGGTTTTGAAGAGTCGAAGACCGTACCTTGAAGCGATTGGAGTCAGTGGAGTTGCAGTGTGTAACCTCGTACAAATTCCGCATGTTGGCTGCTGTGCCACGTATCTGTTACTGTGATTAGGAGTTTGACTTGACCTTATTTACTCCAATTGTACCCGTTAGACCTTACGAATTTACGACGAGTTAATGATACCCCTGCAGAAAAGCATAAGCGGCGCATAGAGTCCTGCTGGCTGGGACCTACCCAAATTACTCAGCATGGTTATTGTCAAGTAGGGGTGTTCATGGTTACTTTGGTTAATCGAGAAACCGAACCAAACCAAACCGATTAGGGGAAACCGAACCGAACCATTAACTAATGGTTGGTTTTGGTTTATAAAAGATGAAAACCGAGATTAATGGTTTGGTTTTGGTATGATAGAGAAACCGAACCAATAACCAATGGTTAACCGAATATTGATAAAAAAAAATCATTAATTAAATTTTCATTAGAGATGTCACTGCCATTAGTTAAATCTTCTTTTGATCTCTAGATTTAGAGTAAGCTTTAACTACTCTTGATATTCTTTTTATTTATTTTTTGTCCGTAAATTTTTGTAAACCAATACTATTTTTTCGTAAATTAGTGTAATTTTTGTTTTTGGTTTGACATAATTATTGGTTAATAAAAACCACGGGAAAAACCGAAACCGGCTGGAACCATTTGGACACCTAACCAATGGTTAATGGATTGGTTTGGTTTCAATTTTTAGAAACCGATAGTATTGGTTTCGGTTTTGGTTTGGCTTGAAACCGAACCAAAACCGACCATGAACACCCTATAATGTCAAGAGACTTGAAGTTGTCCTAGTCCTGCACCAAAATTGGGTTTTGAGAGGCATGGTCCCGTCCACTTGGTCTCTTGGATGTGTATTTTTATCATGACATTTTCTATCTCTTGGTCTTCAAAATCTGGAAAACTTACGCAATGTTTGATGGGGGTGTGAGGGACAAAATGGATGGCGCCATTTGTCTTTAACAGTTGAAGGTTTCAACTGATTCAATTCCTGCTTATTTGAAGGAAGGGTAAATTTGGTGTTCAAAATCACGACTACTTGATTTTTTTTCAGATTTCTTCTCCAATGAATCTCAGAACAGTGAGGTCAAAATCCATGTTTTAATTAGCGGCCGTTTTATAGTTTTTCTTCAAACATAATTTTCCATTAACTAAAGATGATAGTTCTTTAAATTGACAACAGAGAACATAAGCAGATTTAAGGCTAGTTTGGTATTGTTGTGAATTTTAGAAAAACGCTTTTCTGTTATGCTGTGATGTGCGTTGCTGTGCTGTGCTGTGGAAATAACTCGACATGATGTTTGGTAAGCTATAATTTAAAAAGCACTGTACAATTAACAAACTGTAAATTCTGTTTGGTAAACTGGTATTTAAAAGTGCTGGTGATGTAGTTAATAACGAAAATAGACATATTTCAAAAATTAGTTTTAAATACAATTTGGATATTATTATTATTATAATTATTTAATATTATTACATGAAACTAGTTGGAAGCCTAACAAGCTAAGCTCCAACGACATACTATTACATTAATTGAACAGGTTGATGTGCTAGTCTACCAGCGGGCCTCATGGGTAACCTTGCCAAGGGGAGCCGAAGCGGGAGGAGGTAGATTGTGTCACAAGGGGGCAAATTAATACTACCTTCCATGTTAATTCCTGCAATATTACGCCATTGGGGACTCGAACCTGGGACCTCCTGGAGCGCATTAAACTTTGGGGAACGGGGATGACCAGCTGAGCTAGGGCCCGTTCTTTAATATAAATTATAATAAATATAAGTAATATTTATTTAATTATTTTATTTACTTTTTTTAATTATTTGTATTATTTAATAAAGAATTTTATGATTATGGTTTGCTTAAAAAATATTATTATATTAGTTTTTTTTTCTTATTGTTTTATTAATATTTTTTAATATTTTTATTTTGATTATTATTGTATTTATTATTTTAAATAAAAAATTAAAAAATAGAGATATAAATTAAAAGTTAGATATATAATATTAAATGTACAATATTTGAGGGTAAAGCTTGTCTTTATAATAAATTAACAAGGTTAAAATTGAGAATCAATTAAATCGAATTATGTGGGTCCACAGCTTCTGCTTTTTCAGCTTTTAAAAGCTAGTGCTGAGTAGCTTTTAAAAGCAGGCATAAAATGAAAGTGCTTCTCTCCAAAAGTACTTTGAAAAAAATTTACCAAACACAATTTTTGGTAAAAGTTTGTTACAAGTTTGTTACAAAGTGCTTTTGGTTGAAAAAAAAGCAATCCCAAACGGGGCTTTAGCTGAATATCTAAAATACCCTTAATTTCTGTAAATAATCTGGAATTAATCGGTCACAAAACAGTCAACAAACCTAACAAATGGCATCTTCTATTCGCCCCTCATGCCCCATCAAAAATTGCGTCCCATCGGTAGAAAGCACTTGTTTCTTTTTTCAGTCTCGGTTCCAATCCTATGTATATTTTCCGCAAATACAAACTCTTTACTCTGAGAGAATGGAATTACTTCCCCCGAACAGCCAGTCAGATTTTAGGCTTCGTTACACTTAACATTTTAATCACATAAAACAAACAAAAAACTACAAAAAAAAAAAAAAGATAATCAAAACTTAGACGATTTTCTATTCATTTTTTGATGAAAAGTAACACTGCAACCTAAAATTTGTTGTTTTCATCCAAAATTTGTTAAAGAATTATCGGAAGAATAAAAAATCGAAACTCAAGCTACTTTTTCCTCATATTTTTGATTCAAAACTAACCCTGTAACCTAAAAATAATCACTGCAATCTAAAATATGAAAAGACAAATGCTCGCGGTATATTTAGCAGATTTAGCTGGGAAAAAATTATAAATCAATTTAGTGGTTATTTTAATGAAGAACCCACAATTGGGGGATATAGGTACAAGACAAAATAGAGATCCAAATAGCAAAGCTGGGTCACCCCTTATCTAATTATTTTTTTAATTCCTAATTTAGCCCTCACTAATCATATTTAGTGGTTAATAATAATTAGTAAAAAACTTAAGTATTGGGGGATAGATTAGTGTGTGTTTTTATTTTAATTTGTGTGAGTGAGGAGTAGAAGGAGAGAAAGAAAAAAATTTGAGTGGAATTTTTTTTTTGAAAATGGAAGATGATTGTGATGAGAGAATTACCGCAAATAAGAGGTTGAAAAATTGATTTTTTTTCTTTGAATCCACCATTGTTGCAGCTGAAAAAGCTTGGTGCCGGCATGGTATTCAACCAAAAACCCATGCGGGCAATTGTTGAAATGTTCATAAATTGTTTGCCACTATCTGGGGGGGTTTGGGACGATTTTTTTTCTGGTTTTGATCTTGAGAATGTTGATTTTTTTCACGGTTTTGAGCAGTGCAACCGGCATGGTAATCTAGTTTTCGAGCATGCGGTACATGTTAAGCATAGTATTTTTCTTAAATTTCTATGCCGAACAGGATGAAAAGTATCCGAATGTTGATTTTTTTTTCACTTGACTAGGCATTGATAGGAAATTCTTGAGCATGCCGGTATCACGTTCCGGCATATGGTCTTCATCAATTCCGGCATGGTCTTCATCACTTCCGTTTGAATTTTTCTGGTATTAATCAGTCCACTGCCGGCATGGTCAGTTGATATGAAGACCATGCCGGTATTGTTTTCTGGCATGGTCTTCATATCAACCTGACCATGCCAGCAGCGGACTTGATTAATACCAGAAAAAAATTCAAAGCGAAGTGATGAGACCATGTCGAGGTGTGAAGACCATATCCGAACATGGTACCTGGCATGGTCTTCATCAATTTGGCATGGTCATCATCACTTTCAAGATGATCTTCATCACTTCCGAATAATAAAAAAATTGGTTTCCAAAGTGAAGAGAAGAGAATTTGATATAGAGTGGGGAGAGTTTAGAATTTGAAAGGGAATGGGAAATATTTGGGTTTCAAAGCTCCACCCCTAAATAAGATTAATAAGAAGTGGAGATGGAAATGGGGGATATGATTTTGTTTTTTGATTTTAAGTTTTTGATTTTTATTTTGTGGGAAGGGTATTTTAGTATTTTCATAACCAATGGTCACCCCTTAGCCGAAATCATGGGTTGGGGAAGTAATTCATATCCCCCAATTAATTCCCATATCCCCCAATTACGCGTTCTTAATGAATATAAAATAATTTATAGGAATTCAGTCTTGGAATATAAAACTAGAATATTATAAGTTGCTATATACCGGTAGGCAATCTATCTAGGAGTATTATAGATCTAGAATAGGATAACGGGAGAAAAATGACGCAATACCTTGATCTGAATGCACATTATATATAATTAGAGAACCTTTGGGAAGTGTTGTAACAAGCACCCATAGTGATCTGAAGTCTCAATAATGTGAGTATTTTAATAGAAAAATAGGTATCAAGTCATAAAGTACATATGTTATATATATCCATATATGAAATATTGAAAACTCAGACAGGTGAGACTCTGATATTATATAAATATATATTTTTCAGAGAGGTTATAGGATCAGCATGGAATACCTTAAGCTATTGTTAGAGGTTATACTCTTAATTCTCTTACAGAATGTAGTATAAATATAAATTTCATATTTATGATATTGGGCCAGTGATATACAATTTTTCGATATTTTTATGTTTCTACTGTTGAGTACAGGCAATTTTATAATTTTCTCCTTTGTCAAACATCCATTATCAACGGGTATGATTGTAAAATCGATTGGATAAGAAAAGTACGTCTTTCTTGAGATAAGGAGTTAGACTTCCTGCCTTGAAGAGACTCATAATATTTTTGTAAGATGGGGGGTGTAATTTTCTTTTCTTTTTTTGTCGAAAAATAACGGAGAACCTAGATAATAGTCTTTTTCTTTTAGTCAACCAGAAGTACTTCTAAAATCTTTGGTATGATTTTAACATGTTTATGATATTGGTTCAGGAGATGAGATCAATTCCAACATTTTGGAGATTTACGACTTGACAATTTCTCCAAATTTTGTCAGAATTTTCAGAAGACTTTTACCTTCCTTGATCAGTCTTAGTTAAGAGAAAGCAGACATCAGTAAAAAATTAGGTGGGAAATATCAGGGACATGTTTTTTTCTTTTGTTTTTTTTTAAATTTTTAGACCAGGTAAATTTTCTCGTAAATCGACGTAAAAAAAAGTTTGGATAAAATCTCCATGCAAATAAGAAAAAATAGGGAGAGGTAATCACCATGTCTAATTCCTCTGGACATAGTGAAGCTATCGCCCAAGGAACCATCGAGGAGATAGAGAAAGAAATTGTGGAAATACATTGTGTGATGAATATAATCCGGAAACCATTAAATCCGAAGAAAAAGGGCATGCCCGATAAACTGCAATTCAACACGATTTGAAACTTTTGAAAAGTATATATATATTTTTAATTTTATATTAAATTTTGCTCTTGAAGATTTTATGGAGTGAAGGAGTTTGTGGATATTTATTACTCCCTCCGTCCCTAATATATAGGCGGAGAAGATGAAATCTCCTAGATTAAGAAAATGCATGGTTTTTATTAATTTTGTTTTTTTTTTGTTTATACCCCTTGTCTTATTCTCAATACAATTTCCCATACAACATAAATAAGGGTATATATGTCAAAAAATATCTTGGAATTAGAATTCCGCATATCTAATGGGACTAGAAAAACCCAATTCCACCTATATAATAGGGACGGAGGGAGTATGTTGTTAATTTGTCTCATAGGCAAGAATACTGATTTGGTTCACGTATTTTAATAAGAATGATTTCTTGGGCACCATTTTTTTTTTTTTGCGGGGACCATTCTCCCTGTTTTACTAAGTCATTATGAAGTAAAATTTGACATCCCAATATCTATATATTTTTCTCAATGACCAAAATACCCTTCTTAATTTATTATTAGTGGTGAAGTTAATTAAGATAATAGATTATGTCAGTGACATTAGTATTAGTGTAAGAGAATTAAGATTAAATATCATTTGAAAGAGAAGCAGAGTTTTTGGGAAAACTTTTCCAAAAACTAGGTTTCAAGATTATTATATTCAAAAAAGACTGATTTGAATTCCAATTTGTAGGAATGCCAATCTTTAATCTTCATAACGATCCAGTAATGAGTGATTGTGAAAATGAGAACTTTCAAAGGTTAAACCGTCAAAGTAGTTATAGGTTCGGATAGGAAAATAGAAGTACATGTAGCCGAACATTCTCTTTATTGGAGTTTCCGACTAGGTTTGGCTAAAAAAACAGAAGAAGAGGTAGTCGAAATACCTCTTTAATGATGTGTAGACTAATTTTAGCTTGGAAAATTGTAAAACAACTAGCTGAATGTCCATTTTGTGTTTTATAGAGTTACGTTCGGAAATGTTGAGACCATCATGTTCCTAGCCGAACCTGACATAAAAGCAGAAAACTAGAAGGTTTAGGTAGGATTTTTTTTTCTTCAAAATAGCCGACATACATTTATAGAAAGCTCGACTAGGAAATGAGAAAGTTCGTGTGGTGATTTTTTTTCTAGCAAAATAGCCGAATTGTTTTTCATGTTCTTCATTTCCATTAAGTTCGGCTAGTTTAGCTTGAGATTTTTACAAAATTTCTAGCCAAACTTCTTTACGCAACTTTAATTTTTATGATTACTAATCAATTTGTCAATGTATGAAAAAGACATGAGTTAGTCGGAAATACCTTCTAATATAAAAGTTTCCAAAATCCGGATTTAGAACTATTATGGAATTGGAAGAAAGAAAAAGAGGAAAAGGGAATAGTTTAAAATAAAAATATGTTAGCCGAAAAATTGTGTTATGATGTTTATGGATTAGAGTTTTAATAAGGTTATTAAATCTAGGTTATTAATTTTGAATCAGGTTTAGGTTAGCTCACCAGAATGGATGACCTATAAGTGGAAAAGGGATCCGCAAAAAGAAAACAATGGTGCCGAAATTTTTTCCGTTGGGCTGTTATGCCCATTGAGAAATTTTTCCTTTCTTTTAGATATTGAAGATACGTGCATGCATCTTTGCAGGGGTTTTGAGATCTTATTTTGTGAATCGAGTCATTTTACATGGCTGAAGAAGTCTCCGCCGTCATTCTAGTCTAGATAACAAATGGAAACTGTTTCTATTTACTAATTATCCAGCTTGCTTTGCAATTTCAAAGTTTTAACTCACCACATTACATTTCCTCATTTGCTTCCAATTATGAGACTAAATTATTTGTACATGGAAGAGGACTTCGCCGCTGACATTGGGGGCTAGTTCACCTTGCTGGAGTTGAGATAGCATACGGATTCCAAGCTTGATGGCGCATGGGCGTCCGCATACCAATGTGTAGTGGCGTTTCTCCTCCTTGATCTCTCATAGGAGTCATATATGGATGTAATGGAGTTTGTGCACCATGCATGGGTGCCTCACTTCCAATACCACGTTGAGGTGTTTCACTGAATGAAGTGAAAACACCCGCATCAACAGATATCTCCTCACGTTTAACTGTAACAGTTTTCATCTGAGACCATTGCGGCTTACAACACGGCCACCGCATCCCTTGTAGTTACCAAGACGAATTTTCACCATGCTACCAACAAAATTATCACGCCCTCCTCACCCAGAAGCTATATAATGTCTCACTCCGGAGTCTAATGGTGGTCCTGTATTATATCTTCTTGGCGATGGGGGAATATAAGATGCCTGTTTAGAAGTTGCACATCTTGAAGGCAGGGAAACCTTAGCATTTGTGCCTCCCATTAATATACAAGAATGTGATTTCACACACAAAAAAAACAGAATGCTCCATGTGATGGCGGTCATTTATAAACCAGAATGCTCTATATGTTGGACAGGGCCTTGTTTTCCTTTGCAAGGACCCGTGAGAATCTTCACGACATCTTTCACAGACACAGTACTCTTGGAACAATCCTTCACTCTCCCTTCAATACCCCAAAGCTCATGTCACCAAGCATGACAAGGTCATGTAACTCATAATCCCCGACTCTTGTTGTAGCTCCAGAAGTTACTTCAGAGCTGTCCACAACGTTGTCAGCAAAAACACTGATATCTTCCCTAGTCGCGTCGGATACTATAATGAGCACATTACGGTTAACCTTAATTACAGTACCCGTTTTACCTTCATGAACACCAGAAACAACCTTCACATGATCCCCGAGCTTGAAGTATTTGCAAACATATTTTTCATGCACAACAATTGTTGTATGCAGGTCCTTCCTATTTGGCTTGATATGGAGGTTACCTTCTTCAACTTTCTCAACCCGTCCGCTCAGATTTATGAGATCTCCTTTGACAACAATAACAGAATCACCCTTCATATAATCAGCGAAGGATCCAGGAATTTATGTTTGGGTGGGCTAAAAAAAAAATTTTCTCGAACTCTCAACTTAATTTATCTCAACTGCAAGAATGACAACTATGTAATATACTTAAAGTGAGTATGGGTATGCCACACGATCTCTTTTCTTGGAGCATAAAGCTTTGAATCAATTTTTTCACCTTGTAACTAATATTAGGGAGGAATAATTTTGCGTATCGAAAATAATAATCCCGATTTATTTAGCGCCGAAGGCCACTCAATTTTTTTCTAGTTTTAAAGGTTATTATAGGGATGCAAAAATATTTGGAGTTTGTACATATACGCATAATAAGTCATGACATATTGTATTTTTATCTCATGAATACACTGCATTTTTAGATTATACATAGATATACATAAAATTGTAGTCACTTCATAGAAGAAAAATGAATTTTTGGATAAACACTTGTTTTTTTTTCTTTTTTTAAAGGTGGACAAACGCTTGCTTAGTTAAGGACAAGACACCCCCATTTGACACACAATTTTATTTTATCAAACTGACACGTAACAGGTAAGCCCATTCAATACCTGATTTTAAGAAACATCATGAATACTTGTTTTTCCCTATAGCCTTTGAACGGTTGAGATGCTATTCAAAAATTAATCTATGCTGGAAAGGGTTCCAAAATCTTCAGATTTCTTCCACGCATAATCATATCTTAACAATTAATGGGCTAATTAATATTTACATCTGGGCTAAATTTTACAAATGTTAAAAATAACACTAACAAAATATCTTTTTAGAAATTTTGGGGTGGGCTTCAGCCTGGGTAAGCCACCCCCTAATACCGTCCCTGCATATAATGGCATTTTTTCCTGTTTTCCGGTGAAGTGGACATACCAGGCTCACAAAATCTTTGAAGCTCATCAAAAGATGGTTGAATATTTTGATATTCAATTGATTTCTTCGACACTGTTTTATATAGGAAACCATCTTTAAACGTCTTTCCATCAATCACATCGAAAGTTATCCTAGTGCTCCGTTCCCTCCTCGAGTCTACTGGTATTATGTTAAGGTTCCTTGATTCATCTGAATTCACAAGACGTTGAAGCGGAACGATTGCCTTCTTGGCGACTTTTCTACCATCTAATTTGTCAGCAACAGCTTGTAAATCAACCCTTGGGACTAGCTTGAGCATAACCCTTTGTCGCATATCAGGCACACTAATAACCTTTGCGATATCCCCTTTATATATTCCAATCTTCATTCGCACCCACATATCCTTCACAATATCAACAGCTTTGACTTTTGCTGAAACCACATCTGTCATCTCTTTCATCGGCACAAGCACAATTTTTCTTGTATCTAGCATTTTGAGACCTTTGCAAGCCTCTCTGACGTGTGCCTCCCTATCAGCTTCGACGTAGATATAGTTCTGGAGATAATCAAGAGCAATGGCAGATCTTATACGCATCCCAGGAACATCATAACACTTCGGCATAAGACAAAAAGCTGTCTCTCGCTCACGACCAATTGCACATTTCACTGTCCACAACTTGGAATCCTTAACTGACGGCAAACGAGATTGCTGCTCGACATCATTGACATCTGCCTCATCAAATCTTTCATCATAGCTTTGATAACGTTGGAGAACTCTTCTCTCAAATTCTTCGATATCTTCTTCATCATTAGAAAGAAAAGGTTTCTGGTATCCATATCCCATCATTAGAAAAGGTTTTTGAAAGAAAAGATTCCAATTCACCTCCCAATTCAGCAATTTGAACATCCAATATCTCACACTTCATCTTCAAATCTTCAACTTTTTTTTATCTTTTTCACACATTCGAAATCAGCAATCTCCTTACCTAATCTCATACCCTTTCTCCTCACTTTCCATCTTCCCTGATCATCAAATTCTACTGAAGAAGACTAGTCTTGATTTTACTGGTTCCCAATTTTTAGTTGCAGCCAAACCCTAAAACAAGTAAATCCAATTTCATTTCTCTGGTACCTCATAGATCAAAGCAATCCCACAAAACCTTCAATATTCCCTCCTCAAGACCCTATAGCCAAGTTAGAGAAGAGAAAAAATGAATCTTTGTTTTGTTTTCAGAAGAGAAATCATAACTATGCAATTCAAAAGAGATGATTGTGGTTCGCCTCCACCAGATTCCCAACGTAGTTCAATTTTAGGGTTTTGATTTTGGGGGAATCGAAATGAGACTGACAGAGAGAGAGAGTTTGGGTGTGAATTTAGAGTGCGTTTGGGTAATTAAGTAGGAGCGTTTTTTTTTTTTCTGTTTCTAGCTGAGTCTAAGTTGAAGGCTTGACTTTTGTTGACTAATCCCCTGCACCTGCAGGCTGCAGCGTGTCCCAAACGCAGCAAACTCACAACAAGCCCTTGAACAATTCTGAACATGAACAAACTGAACACCGCCAATAAATTTATTTTCAACTGTATAATCATTTCCCATAAAAAAAAAAAAAAAAAAAAAAAAACTGTATAAACATTTCACAAGTTATGAGTGCGGTATTCTACAAGGTTGCTAATGGGTACCATTTTGCTTGGAGCTAGTGTACCAACCCAAACACAATTTCTTTTTTGTCCTATATGTAAACTGGTACATCCCCATTAGCAGTCATGGTATTCTAGTACCCTAGTTGAAAGAAGACGCTAGAGATGGAACAAAGAGCATCTCTCGAATCAAATGCAAGTCATGATGTGCCATTCATCTAAATTTTAGAATTACAGCCGCACTACACGAATGAGAGAAATTCGAATTCTCGTAAAACTCTGTCGGGGCTGCAGCTTGTTAGGATGAGTGCAGTGGAGAGATTTTAGGTAATGAAAAGGACAGATTTCCGTGGCTAAAACATCAAAAAGTTTAAATTCTCTTTCTCAGGTAAGGTGAATGGGGATTTAAAAGCAAAAAACGAGGAAACAATCCTCGCTCATATCTTAATTACCTCCCTCGCCACTAGACTAACACCCCCACTACAAGAAAGTCTAGCTATTGCTGCACCATATATTGCCACACCTTCAATAAAGGTGTTGCGAAAGCAAACTTCTAGCCACGGTACTTTTTAAATCATGACTAAAAGCTATAATTTATTGGTGCAAAATTAAACTGCTGCCACACAACCTCAGTAGCAACAATATGAAAAGAGTGTGGTAAAAAGTATAATCTCTTGCTAAGAATAAAGATTGGGTGCATAGGTTATTGCGACATTTGTAGGGGTTTATGCCATAATCATTGGGTGTTGCAATGTAAGTTTCTTGTAGTGCCCCCTCCTATGTGATGTGGCACCACTGTACAAGTACCACCCTACCTCCTCACACCCTACCTCCTCCACTACACTCAACCTTACTATCTCAGAGTGCCTATTTAGGGAGGGAAAACGCAAAAGATGTTACTCATTCTCTAAGTGATTATATTGTTGGATGTTCACACCAAGCATTATGACCCAACTCAATCACACAAAATGGCTGGTAGTATCATGTACATTCACCCGCACTTGAAATGCTGGAGTAGATTCAAATAAAGAAGTCAGTTATAAATATGTAGTTGAAGTCAGTTATAAAGAACAAAAACTCAGCTATAATAAGTACGTAAGTGCATTAATACTCTCTCTAACAAGCAGAGAAATTTAGATAGTGGAGAAAACTAACGGAAAATTAGGTGGTTCATTTCTTTTCCACCCTTCCTTTCTGTTTGTAGAGAAACCAAAGATAACAAATGAAGTTTCTTTGATTGTTATTTGTGAGGTTTAAAAAATTAAATCACATAAAAACTTGGTTTCTTTTCTCATCTTTATATATATATATACTTTTCAAGTAAAAAGACTTGGAAAAACATAATCAAACGTAAGAATGCCAACTCCTATTTTATTTTGTTGTTAATGTTCGACTTCATTCTAATTTTGGTTTTTTTAAAAAAAACTTGTTAGTCCCTTTTTTGTTCTCTGCATGGGCGAACTTCTTGGTTGAATTTTTTTTTGAATTGCTTTTACAGGATGACTGAAGTGATTGACGGTCTTTGTGAAAAAACTACTACCACTATAGCAAACAATGAAAATAGTTGGAAATGGCACAGCTGAGAATAGGAATGATTCACAGGCCATGAAGGCCTTGTTTGTTTTCTAAGAAAAAAAAAAAAAAAAAAATTGATTTTCGTTGACTAATCTAGCATATTTTTCTTAAATCTCTGAGATCCAACAGTGCTAGTGATGTTAATGCTTTCTCTATATACTTGTACGTACATCTAACCTTTGATCCTTGGTAATCTGGATTAACATTTACTTTATGGAAAGTTGTTGGGGTGATATAAAATTTAGTCTCGGAATTCGCTAGCTTAAGCAGTTGAGTTTGTTGCGCACCATTGGTTATCACTGGAGGCGGATCAGAAAGCATCACTCAGATGTAAGTGAATGACGTGGCGTCACCTAAATCTTAGGTATAGAAACGGCGCACACTTTTTGGGAAGCCGCGAGTCCCCTCTGAACAGCCATGAAACCCGAATACAATTTTACTACGTTATTTGGGTGGTGTTTTTTTGGCCGCCTATATTGAGAATTACAGCCCCACTGCACTCAGAAATGTTACTTTTTTCATTATTAGATTATAATGTCTCCACTTGCATCAGACCAATTTACATGACTGTTGCTAAAGAAAATTGGAACCCTTACAATCGAAATTACTCAGTGCATAGGAAATGTTGGTCGGCGAATACGTAGCTGATCCCTTTTCCCTTCCTTCCTTGGCCAGTGCATCTGCCAGCTTCGTTCCCTGGTATGAATAACCTTGCGTTCCATGTTCTTCTGGCATGAATAACCTTGTATTAGGTAAATGGCTTTGCAATATGGTCTTTACTTCTTGTAGTACCCTTTTAGACGGGGTCTTATGGAGATTACAAACTTCTTTCCAAACTCCAAAACCGTTGCCTAAAGCTCCAATTCACGCAGACGTCTACTGTTAATTGTGAATCCCTACGGGAAGAGATCACAGTCCGACAACGATTGTCCGTTTTCAAAAAGTGAAAAACGGATAGTGGTTATCCGTTTTACTCTTTAAAACCTTGTAACTCTGTAGGTGTAAATAATCCACAGGGACAGGTGGAACAATCCTAGGCAATGACGTACCAAGGGAAATAAGCACTAGAAGCTTGAATCACCTTACCAAACCGAGCGAGAAAAGAGGAACTGAAGCATCCCGTGAGGTCGACATAAAGGGAAAAAAGCTCTGATGTGATGCTCATCGGGTACAAGAACAATAAATGCACTGACAGAGTTGGTGAAGAGATAAGAAGAGCTCGGTCAAAGTAAGACTCAGCCAGGGACCTAAAGGGCGACATCGGTCATCTCCACCAAACAAGCGACATCGGGTAGTGGGATATTCGAAGGGGACATCACTCGGCTCGGCTAGATATCTCGACCTAAGCAAATAGGAATATCGGCTGAAGCATCGACTGATCATCCGAGAAGAACATCAAGGAAGCTACGTCCGGCCCAACATCGTAGTACTGGATTTATCATCACCTGTGACTATAAATAGAGACTATGTAGAAAGGTATAACTCAAGTAAGAAGAGAGGAAAGAGAGCACACCTCGAGTATTGAGAGGGAAGCATTCATCTTGTAATCTTGAACCAAGTAATAAGATCATCCCTTTACCCCCGTGGACGTAGGTAATCATACCGAACGACGTATATCTTGTGTTCATCTATTTCTCTTGCTTATTTACTTCATTGTGTATGTTTGAGATTCTTTGGATGTAGTGGTAGGATTTTCTACATCTACATTCTGGCACCGACTAAGGGGAACGTGTAACATCTTCGAATACCTTGAAATCAGTTGCCAAAAGAGAGAAATCAAAGCTCCTAAGTCACCTTGCGTGTTAGTTGAAGCTAAGGGAAGAAACTCTTTTGGTTGAATGTGTTAGTAGACAAAGCTTGCAACGTGTTTTTGTTCTATAAAAAAGATTTTCTTCATATTTGAAACTTCCTTATTGAGGCTTAGTAGAACCTTGTTATGTTTTGGTGTTGAACTTTCCTTAACAGCATCAATCTTTTTAGATTTCGGTTAAGTTGAGTTGTTAAGATTAAGTCATTAAACTAGGCTATTTGGTTGAGTTGTCAAAGCGAGTTATTAGAAGATCCGCAAGCTCCCGAAATAACATCTTTTGATGTTTGGTAGAAGCTGAAGTGAAACTTCATCTCGCCGGCCGCCTTTTCGTCTCAAAACTCTAAGGTTGTTTAACTGTCAAAAATAGCATCATCACCGTTAAAAGAGAGATTCAACAGCTCCTATTAACATCTATTGATGATAGTTGACGCTAAGTGAAATGCTCTAATGTTTGAAACGCATAGGTTGCTAGATATATCGTTTAAAGTTTATCTTTCTGATTAAAAGCTCAATTTCGTTACATTTGTTTTCACTTACTTCATCGTTGAAAATCTCACAAAATTTTAGTTTAAAAGGAAAACTTGTTTAGTTATCTTCACCGTCTTAATTTTGTCGAGCAAGTACTATAAGGTTTCTTACCCTATGAGTGAGTGATCTCCGTCGGAAAAGTTTGATTAATCTTCTTACGCCGAGTTAAGTATTTTCTGTTGAGTTAAGCCTCTTGATTAAAGATCGTCTCGTCTTCGATCTAAGTTAACCGTTATAACACCTCAAAGCTCCCGAATGGATCATCTTTGATAATCGGTGGAAGCTAGATTGAAACGTTATTTCGCCGTTTAAATCTTCTTTGTGAGTTAAATAAAGTACAATAATCGGTGGAGGCAAGACTAACTCGAAGTCATCGAGTTTAGTTTTCCAAAAACTACGGCTAGAAGGAGTGTAATGAGTGCTTTGTTAATAAGTCTCATCTTAATCCTACAGTAAGAGCCTCACAATGTCAGTAAAAAACCAAAGGAATCCTATGGTACAGCGTCGTCGGGATTTCCTAGTAATCTGTATAGGTAAACCGTCGGCGCAACAGCTGGTGAAGGTTGTCGTTATTATCAACCATAGTCAAGAAAGAAATTTTCCGATCTAACGTACGGATGATTAATGATTTCTGGCACTAGGAATGTTAGGACAAATAGTGATTAATGCATAGAGAAAGTACCGAAAGCAATGTGTCGAAAAAACTTTTCAAAGATTGTCCTTTACGGTCAAAACCACTTGATTGTTGAGATCAACACGCTAGCATAAATGGAATTGTACTAAACTTTTTCCACTCTGAACAGCAGAACTGTTGTACTTCATCCTTAACCTTTTCGAAAATAGTTCGAAGTAAGTGCTGTGTACTTTGCTGACGTAGGTAGGAACGGGCGAGCCGAGGCAGAAAAGCAACACTAGAGGCGGTGGAAAGCACCTCCAGGACGGGTAGGATTCTCAGGAATCGGGCCATAGCGGGATCTAGTGCACAAGAAGGACTGACGGATTCCCGACAATGGGGTAGCTGACAAAACCATCAAGGCGAATCTCAGGCACCGGGCAGAGATATGGCAACTGTCGACAAAGAAGTCGATCTAGGCCGAGACGACGATCTCTCACCAAGAATACTGAGGATTAACCCGAGCCAGATGATGCAGGGGGACATGGAAGATGGAAGAACTGCATCGGATACCGAGGAAGATGAGGAAGTGCAAATGATACAGGAGGAACGGAGGCGAGAAAGGCAACCAGATGAGTCTCTACGTGCACTAGATCAGGAATGAGAAAGGCTTAGACAAGTGCGCTTAGGAATGGGCGACCTCAAGCGAGACATCCCACCGGCAACAGCTGATCCTCCCGTATCTCCAACTGTTCCCCCAATGCAGCAGGAAACCAAGTGAATGGACACTCTAGCCATGAGAGCACTGACCCAATGTTACTTGCTATCTTGGCGAGCCAAAGAAGGAAGGAAGACCTTATGAGAGAGCTGGAGAGAAGGAATCAGGCCTTGGAGCATGAAAACTACCAGCTCCGCAACCGGAGATCCGGGTCAAGAGGATCGTCGAGCCGAGGTGCTTCTAGCAATCACACCCAGCCAAGGAACACTCCGACCATACCCCTTAACCGAGAGCTCATGTCCGACCCTAATCACTTAAGGGGAGGGTACGGCCCACCCGAGGACTCTTCGACCGAGGAAGAGGCGACAAACGAGGGAACACATGCAACAACTAAGCAAAAGCTCGAGCAACTTGAGCGAGATGGTCAAAAGCCGACGGGGAAACGGCGAGGACGATAAGTTGGCAGAAGTGATCAATGAAGCACAGAAGACACCATTTACTAAGGAACTGGATCGAACTCCCTTCCCGCCAAAGTGTACGTTGCCGACCTTCCCATCCAGGTTTGACGGCACGGGTGACGCAGGAGAACATGTCAAAATGTACAGCATGTCTTTATTACAATGGACGAATTACGATGTGGTCATGTGCAAATTCTGTCCAGCGAGTCTCGAAGGGGAGTCAAAGAACTGGTTTTACACCCTGCCCGATGAGTCCATTGGAAATTATGCTGTCTTGGTGGAAACCTTCCTGGAAACTTACATGCACAACAGTATAGCTCGGCCCAGAGTCAATAATCTCTTTTCGCTAGCACAAAGATTTAGGGAACCATTGTGGTCTCTAACAGGTGAGATGGAGAAAGTTGTGTGCGACATCGGGAAGGTACCGGTCGATGTGAGATCTTCGGGTTCGAAAATTCATTAGGAAATTCAGACCTATTTGGCTAACAATGTACACCGAGAAACCCAAAACGTTAAGGGAAATCAGGAAGATGCAAGAACACTACATCGCCTTAGAAGAAATACAGGAAGGAGCACAAGATAGGGGAATACAAGAAGCAAGCGCTACAGTAGAGGCGATCCCACGAGAAGATCCAAAGCGTTCAGAGAAAAGGCTGAGCATGCCACATCAAGGGTCGAACAAGAAAAGTTGGGTCGAGTAAAGAAAGAAGCCTCGCTACGAACCCAGAACTTACACTCCACTAAACGCACCATTGGAAGAAATATTCAAGGAAGTAGAAAAGAGGAACGAAATCGAGATACCCGAAGACGAGGGGAATCCAGTATGATGAAACAAGGAACCATCCCGAAGTTTTGTCATTACCACCAGTATCGTGGCCATTCGACCAATGATTTTCGGGAGGTAAATTATATCGTCCAGCATCTGATCCGAGATGGATACTTGCGACATTTTGTCAAGACATCGCCGACACCAGTTCAGCCAGACGCTCTAGTACATCAAATAAGAATCAATCGTGGTACCTAGTTCACCTGTAACACCATCTCGCACTCGGCAACTCAGGAGTTTGACTTGGGTATAGGTATCACTTCAAGAATTCATAAAATAGATCGAGCGGGAAAGGAAATATTCAGCGTGGCTAAAACTCTGTCCATGGAACCTTGGATGATGCAGCCGATCACTTTCTCAGCAAAAGACGTCCCATCAAATGGTCAAGCCCATGGAGATCCCCTAGTGGTAACCTTACTCATCGAAGAATTGGGTGTCCGAAGGATACTAATGGACAGCGGGAGTTCGGTCGAGGTCCTTTTTTACGTTACTTTCAAAAGAATGGAGTTATCTGATGACATCTTAATCCCGTCGACCTATCGAATCTACGGCTTCAACGGACGATAATAAAGTACCAAAGGGAGAAGTCACCCTCAGATTCTCGGACGGAGAGGGATATTTAGACACACTCACCACCTTCTGTGTGGTTGACGTCGTGTCGCCTTACGAAGCAATCCTTGGTAGGCCCTGGCTCGCAGGAATCAAAGGAGTAGCATCGGCCTACCATCAAATACTGTGGTTTCCATCCTACCGAGGAGTAATAAAGGTGTTGGGCGACCCCCAGGTAGCGAGACAATGCGTACAGATATATATCCAACAGAATGAATAAAGGCGATCGAGGAAGCGCCAAGAAAAGAACAAAGCTAAGGAGATAAGGGCGGGAGAAGAACTAGAAAAGGTGATATCACAAGCTATCACCACCTATGAAGCAGACGAGAAGGAGATCTTATAGCAATCAAAGGAGCCGACAACAGTCGATGAACCGAAGTCCAATTTCTCGGCCTTAGAATCTACTCGACAAATTAATTTAGGCACTGAGGAATAGCCTAAAATGGTGAGAATAGGAACTCTATTAACGGATGAACAAACACAGTTGTTGATAAATCTTTTAAAAAAACACATGGACGTATTTGCCTGGAAAATGCACGATATGGAGGGAATTGACCCAAAAATCTGCTCACATCACGTGAAAATAGATCCCAAGTTCAAGCCGATCCGACAAAAGATGACGAGAATTGCACCCGAGCTACAAGTAGCGGTGGAGGCCGAGCTAAAGAAGCTAAAAGTAGAAGGAATTATTCGAAAGGCTCAATATCCACAATGGATATCTAACATGGTGATAGTCCCTGAAATGAATGGAGGTGTTCGGGTCTGCATCGACTTTAGCGACTTGAACAAAGCTTGCCCGAAAGATAGCTTCCCCCTCCCCAGCATCGATCAGCTAGTAGAATCCATAGTTATATACAAGGCAATAACACTCATGGACGGGTACTCGGGGTACAACCAGATCCCCCTAGCCCTGAGGACCAAGAGCACACATCTTTCTTCACACCCAGGGGGTTATATTATTATACCAAAATGCCATTTGGGCTGAGAAACGCAGGCGCCACCTACCAAAGGTTAGTAGAAGACATGATTGAAGACAAAATACACAACACCATTGAGGTATATCTGGAAGACATGCTGGTCTAGAGAAAGGTGGCCACCAACCACATCGATGACCTCCGAGACATATTTCAAACCATGAGAAGATACAAGATGCGGGTGAACCCTGCTAAGTGCACTTTCTGGGTTACCTCGAGCAAGTTTCTAGGGTACATAATTACTGACAAAGGTATCTAAGCCGACCCAGATAAGATCAGAGCAGTCGTAGAAATGCCATCACCTGTGACGATTAAAAACGTACAACGGCTAAACGGGAACTTGGCATCCTTAGGGCGATTCATCTCTCGATCATCTGACAAATGCAAGGACTTCTTCGGGACGTTAAGGAAAGGAGAGAAGTTAAAATGGACTGAGGAGTGTGAAGAAGCTTTTCAGAAAATTAAGCAGCATCTCGCGAGCCTGCCAGTGTTACAAAGACCCGAGCCCCAGGAGGTGCTGACCCTATATCTCGGGGCGACCAGTTATGCCATTAGTGCCGTCCTAGTAAAGAAAGTAGGAGGAGAAGAAAAGCCGGTGTATTTCATAAGCAAAACCATGAACCCAAGCAGAGAAGAACTACACTGAATCGAGCAAATCGATATTAGCTTTGGTATTTGCAACACAAAAACTCCGGACGTATTTCCAAACTCATTAATCGGGTACTCACGAAATCATCCATAGAATCAGTACTCGATAATGCAGCCAGGTCGGGGCGGATCTCCAAGTGGAGTGCACAGATCAAGCAGTTTGATATTTTCTACGAGATGAGAACAACGGTAATAGCACAGGCAGTGGCCGACTTTCTGGCAGACTTTCCCTTGAGCGAAGAAGATGAAGTAGAAGACATCCCTGGAATGGAGGAGGACCAAGAGGATCCATCCGACTTACTCGAGACCTGTAGCCCGACACGATAGGAAGTTTTTGTGGATGGATCATTCAATAAAGACGGGTCAGGCCTTGGATTGGTCTTCACAACGCCAAAGGGAAAAAAGATGGTCCACTCGTTTAGGCTTTAATTTAAGGCAACCAATAACGTCACGGAATACGAAGCTGTGATACATGCTCTGCGCCTGATAGTGGAGATGGGGATTCAAGACGTAAGACTAACAAGTGACTCCCAGCTAGTTTTCAGACAAATCAGCGGGCAGTACGCTATACATGACCCCTTGTTACAAAAATATTGGGAACTCGCCCAATTTTACATTGGATAGATACCAACCATCAAGCTTCGGCATATTTGTAGGAAATATAATCGCCACTCGGACGCTCTAGCATACATCGCCTCCATGCTAACGAATGCAAGTGTTGAAGACATCAGAATTATGAGAATCTTAATGCCATCAGTACTTGATACAGCGAGAATTAGCGTGTATGTGGTAGTAACTACGGCCGATCAGTATAAGGCCGATGATTGGCGAAAACCTATCCACGAGTATTTAGAGACAGAAGAACTACCCAAGGGGTGACCCGATATCAACAAAATTAAAAGCAAAGCAGCTGCATATGATCTCCGAGATGGCATTAGTACAGGAAATTATACCTAGGACCGTTATTAAGATCCCTAAGCAAAGAAGAGGGGCACAATTCTGAACGAACTGAATTATGCGGTCGCGGGAAACCACAGCTCGGGTCAACGTCACTGCTGGTGCGTGTATCTTTTTTCCGAACTTCTGGCATTCTTCGCAGATGAGTGCCATATGCTTTGCATCCTCATTCATGTAAGGCCAGAAATACCCCATAGTCTTGGCCCGTGTCTGCTAGGCTACAGCCCTTGGCCTTTCGCCAAATGGAGGATTGACATCGTGGGACCATTGCATGTCGGATCGGGGCAGAGAAAATACTTAATTGTGGCTACCGACTACTTTACTAAATGGGTAGGGGCCGCTCCATTAAAGTATATTCGGGATAGAGATGTTTTTCGATTCATTTTGGTGCACATCATCTGTCGCTTTG
The DNA here is from genome assembly GCA_023531295.1 of Papaver armeniacum. Classification (NCBI taxonomy): domain Eukaryota; kingdom Viridiplantae; phylum Streptophyta; class Magnoliopsida; order Ranunculales; family Papaveraceae; genus Papaver; species Papaver armeniacum. The sequence goes on from JAJJWW010004488.1 coordinate 175,410, forward strand.
GAGTACCAGCGGCAATCGTCTCGGACAATGGAAAACAGCTACAAGGCAAGAATATCGACTTGCTATTTGATAAGCACGTAAGTGCTACATTTTATACCCATATTTATATTAGTTAGGACTCGATATTTTTATTAATAGCACAACTTTAGTTCTTTTGTAGAAAGTACAAGAAAATCCGATCATCCGGAAGATCTATAGCTAATTGGGCACTAAATACCATTTGCTGCGGAAATAACCAATATTGCTCACGGTGTCAAAGGGAGAGAGCTGAAATCTGTCCCTGGTACCTATTTTATTTTGGCATCCGTGCCACTTACTCCAGTGCCAGGACCAGCCCATCAACTGAATCGTGTTTGTCCACTAGAGCAAGACGTGGAACCACCAGAGCGTAACGAATAGTGAGACGTGTATAATTCTCTCAAAATGGATTGTCGTTATATCCAAGTATGTGATGTTGTTACGAGAAGAATAGGGAGATTTGCAGATCGAGAAAGAGAGATGAGATTCATAGAGAATTAAAGATGGTTTGAGTGAGGTACAAATCAGTGAAGAATTGGGCCATCTTTGTTCTGAATTTTTATGCTGGGAATTGAGAGCCAAGGCATGATTTTGCTGCCGTTTAAACGAGTGATGAATGTATGAGTTTAATTGAAGTTCTGGAGGTTTTCGATTGGTAGTAACGGGTTCAATCGATTGAGGCAGTGGTGATGAGTCGATGGAGAAATGGAAATCGCAGTAGATGGAGAAGTTGTGGAGATGGTGAATTGGTGATACAAGTTGGATCTGTTGTTTGAAGAAGACGTTGGCTGAGCTAATTGTTGTTGGTGCTCGGAGAGAGTAAGGCATGGAAGAAGTAATTAAAACGAGACGTTGCTGCTAAGAAAGGGGTACCAGTCTGTTGTGATTTTGAGCTCGAGTTGTGGCCGGAACTCCATCGAGAGAACTCAAGGAAGGAAGTCTTGTGCTGAGAATTGGTGTGCTTCTGATCAAGGGGTTCGAGCCTGATGCTTGATCAAATGTTGCAATGAAATAAAACGGTGAAACTGGTGTTGGCTCGAGTGCTAAGGACTTGATAGTGAGTTCTGTGTAAATCAGTGTTGGTGGTGATTGATACTACAGGTTGGAGGAATTTTGTGTCGACAAAGGGCAGAAGTACTTCATGGCTCTCTAATTGTTTGTGAAGGGAAAATGACTGCGGTGATGATGAACTGGGGCATGATGTACATGAGTGAACAAGCTAGGTTTGCTGCAATAGTCAGGGCTATGCTGCGAAGACGTAAATGAAGATGGGTATCAACATGGTGCGTCATGGGAGCAGTTCAAAAGGGTTATTGACACCGTTGGTGTCGGTCACAGTGGAGAATGTTATTTCCTTCATATACCTAGAGAAGAGCTTTGAGAACCGGTCGAGGTTCGAATGAAGATAGATTTGGCTGGATTATGTGTTGTTGCCAGTGTTGGTTGAACTGATTTCAATTGTGAAACGAGGTGGTTATATGTTGGTTCGACTTGAGATAGATAGAGCAAAGAGGCAGTGGTGCTGGTAGTTATCGAATGGAGAGGAACTTGAAGTCTCTTCGCTTGAACTGCAGTCGATAGATGAGAGCTGCAGTTGCCGAGAAGATACAGCAATAGAGTCAGGGAAGAGTTAGTGCAGTGGCTCGATGATGGCTGGAACCAATTGTTATCACAGTGGTTGTTTTGGCAGCGACGATACGATAGGATGGTGGCATCTAGTTCACAAGACAGAAGAGCCAGTATGGCAGAGAAGTCGAAGTAGAAACTGGTGGCGCTTGGTGATTCAAATTAGTGTTGCTGCCACCGATTCGTGGTTGTGTACGAGAAGATTGGGAAACTAGCTCGATGCTGTTGTGGTCGGAAGTGGCGATGTAGATGGAAGCTATTGCAGGCAGTGGCGATGAGTAGTTTGGCTGCAATGGTTTGTGAACGTCGGTGTTGAGAATGGACAGGGAAGTTGGCTGATGGCAGCGAGACAAGGAGCTGAAACGTGAATGAGGATGGAATCGAGCTTCGAAGCTAACTGATGGTGACTAGTAATGGTGGTCGAACTGTGTTGGTTCTCGTCGGGTTGTGGCTGAATGGTGATGAACAGAGGGGAGTAGAAGTCAGTGAAGAAGAACAATGCTGGCTGGAGAAGTTGAAGGGTCTCATATAGGTTTGTTAGCTTGAGCCACGGTAACCTGTAAACGATGGAGTCTATAGGGTTTCTCGACTGAAATAGAACTGGGAAGAGCTTGGAGGAATAAGATGGGCACTACTGCCATCTTGCTAATGGTCAACTATGGATGATCGAGATTCATATGGTCCAGAATGGAGTCTCGTCCTGTCGGTGATGTGTTGAGCTCGAGTTGTGTGTTCGCTGAGAACATGTTGTTCCTAAAACTGAGATTGAGCTGTGCTGATGGAGCCGAGTGGAAGAAAATAGCAGGCAATGAAGCTGATCGGAAACTGGTGGCAGTGGTGACGAGATGTACAAAGAGAAACGGAATTGGCGTTTTGATTGATGGTTTTCTGTGGGGTTGTTGCTGCCGGTTTTGGGGTCAGTTTAACAAGTAGTTGTAGCAGCAGCAGGAAGAAGAAGAAGAAAAGTTACCTGCTGCTGTAAAAACTCAAGAACACCAAGAACATTGAACCACCAAAAGCCGTCGCAGAAGCAGTCTCAGATACAACGACAGTGTTAATCCACTATCGTTCTTTAGGCAGTCGAAAAACAAAGACCTTCAGAGACAGTCTTTTATTCCTGAAAATCATTGTAAGCACTTTTATTATTATTTTTCAATACAATGATTAATGAAATTTTCTCCAATCTTCGTTCTATGAGTAGCTAAATTTATTTTCTAGGGTTTTGGAGGAAACTATTTTTGATGGGTAATATTTAGTAATTAATTTCTTTGGCATATTTACTCCAAAAATTGTGTTTTAATTTGTCTAAAAATTCTCTCTTCTTTACATGCTTCGTGAAAACTGTTTTGGGTAGTTTCTACCGTTCTTTTATAAGCGAAGGAGGATTAGGCCTTAGAATAGCGACGAAAGTCATAAAAGAGAGCATGTAGTGTTATATCTTCCAAAGCATGAGATTGAGTTCGAAAATTGTTTTGAGTAAAGTCGGAGTATTATGTCAAAGTTTTATTTATTGAGTTTACCATCATTAGAAGTAGTGAAATCCAAAGCCCTAGACTCATCTCTCCTTGATAACAAAAATAAATTGTAATTAGTTTGTGTTAGTATTTTCTTTTATTAATCAAAAACCAAATCTTTAAAAAAGTCCTAATAACGATACTCTACTTACCACTTGTAAAACTACATCGATTTTTGGCGCCGCCGACGCGGACTTGTATTTAGGTTTAGGTTTTAGGTTTTGTATATATTTTATTTTTATTTAATTTTTTGTTCTATTTTACGTCTTTGGTGTTTTTGTTTTTGTTGTGCAGGTTTTGCTTGAAACGGAAAGTGGAAAGTCGAACTTGCCAAAAAAAAAGGAGAAAACCAGAGATATTATTTTTGTTACTTTTTTCTATATTTCTTTTGGACTTGTATATATTTTTTGTTTATTTTTATTATATTATTTATTTATTAAAAAAAATATAACACGTGCACACACCAATTGCATCGTCAGACTACCGATTTTAGGAAAACTCGTGGATTAGTAAGTTGAACCCGTGCCTTGGGCCTTATGGGAGTTACCAGTTGAAAGTCCACAAACCTCAGCCTCGTACCATTGGGTATATTTTGCTGTGGTAACCTGAGCCTACCCATTTTAGTCGACCTTGCATTTGCATTTGCACAAAAATAATGTCGAACTGGTATTACAATAGCCAATACAATGAATATCCGACTGATTTTCAGAATGGACACTACTACTTTGACCACAGTGTGCATAGTGGTTGGGAGCACCAACCTTTTCAAGGTTATGGTTCATACCACGGTGAGCCCAATTACTGTTCTCACGTGCACGATGTGCCATATGAGCAAGAAAATAAGGAATATTATAATACTAGTACCTCGTCTTTGGACGACTTAATTAAAGAGTTGAAAACTATTCCTTATTATGATCCTTCCGTTCCTACTCGTCCTATCGAAGAGTCTCTCAAACTGTTGGCTGTTTCTTCCGGTCCTATTCGTCCTATCGAAGAGTCCCTCAAAATTTTGGCTGAGAAAACTAGGGTTTTGAAGAACGAAAGAATTGCTCGGAATAATCTTGACTTCCAATTTAGCCTTAAAAATGAGAATAGTTATTCACATAATTAAGATGACGAGGTTAGAATTGGTAACACTACCTGTTTAGAAGAGGTTCAACCATCTTCATGTTATGATGATTACGATGAGGATAGTGTTGATCAAGAATCTGATAGGCATAGTAATCAAGAATTTGTTACTCCAATTGAGCTTTATAATGATAATATTTCTAGTTCAAATCCAAATAATTTTAATAATTATTCACCTATTCAAAAGGACGAGGATTTGACTAGAGATACTCCCGTTTTAGACGATGTAGTATTTCCTTTTGATTACGAAGCCGAGATTGGCGTAGAGGAACGAGTTTATTCTAAGAATAATATTTTAGAGTCTACAGATTTAGAAACAACAGTCTTAGACGAAAAAGATGATCTCTTAGAGCTTTTAAAGATGTATGAGGATGTGTCACCTGAATATGACCTACAAGAAGCAATTGACCATTTTCAGGATTCCGATGATCTAGAAATTAGTGAAATTGTAGATAGTCTATCTAGAGACACCCAAAACTCTAAGTTTGGGGGTGACAATCATTCTCCATGTGCCTTACCTTTAGCTCTTACAGAGATCCCTCACTTGGGACTTGATATATGTGCCTCAACCATTGTGCCGATTGCCTTCATACTAGTTCTCCGAACCTAATAATGTCCAGGAAGAAGTTCGGTTGTTAGAAACCCATCCTCCGGTTGATGTGGTTTACTCAAGCTATGATACCAAGATTGATTTTGTTTTCCCACCAAATATTTTTCAACCAATTGTGGGAACGTATATGTTTCAGATGTGTCAATTATTAAGTTCTGAGACTAAACCTAATTATTTTAGGAAAATAGAATTGACACATTTGCTTAAGAAAGACCACCACTCTCATTATGGTCAACGTGTAAGTCAAATCTGATTGACTTAGAGGATCCTCAATTATTCGGAGTTATTATTGTGTGCTTCTAAATTTTTCCAAACCTTAGAACGATATTTCAGATCTTACTTATGAGGAGGTGCAGCCCATGAAAATATTTTATTTGGACCCCTTTATAGAACTCCGAACTCGAACCACAACTAGATGTAGTTGTCTTAAACAGAAACTAGGCAAGGGTGTGCTATGTTTATTCTTGGTTTGTTGCGATTTCCTTTTATTTGTGTTGACACTTTTTATGCGAGATGATCCACGATTGTTTTGATTTATTGCTTTATGATATGAAGTGATTAATTCTTTCTTATGTCTGGTCAAGACGTTAAACTTAGCACTTCTTGGGAGGTAACCCATGCTCATGCAACACGGTAATATCTTTCCTTAACTCTTTTGCTTCAAATGGTACAGTTTCTCCTTGTTCATGCTTTTAATTTCATCTTTAGAACATTGAGGACAATGTTAGATTTAAGTTTGGGGGTATGGGAGAAACATTTTAGTTGCAATAAATAAATAAACTCCAGAGCCTAGAAATTTATGCTTATTAAGGATCGCACTAACCAATCTAAGTGGATGGAAGCATTTTGGTTGTAGGAGTTGAGGAACCAATCGATTAGATGGAAACATCTAAAGAGTCTATTCATAAAAGCACAGAGCTCAGGTGTTAGAAATAACATGATAGTTTCACCATATCTCGTTGAGTCCTTTTCACTTCTGTTTTTATTTTGTTTTGTTTTTAAACTATGTTTCTCTAAGTGATTCGGTGGGGCTCATGATTCAAGTTGTTACCAATGCCAAGGTGAATTAGAGTGATTGAGATATCCAAAAAAAAAATGAAAATGAAAATGAAAAAAAAATAAAAAAAATGAAAATTAAAAAAAAAAAAAAAAATTGAAAAAAAAGAAAAAAAAAAGTGAGACCAGACCATCTGACCAACCGGAATAAATTAAATAAAGTCGACCACTGGAACCCTTGTATATGCCAGTTGTGTTGACCTAGAGTTAGGTTTATCGACCACTGGTTCCCTTGTATATGTCAAGTGTGTTGATATTAGTCGACCGGTATCTCAGTCCATTAGGATAGGTTCATTTTGGCGGAGGCCTTCTTGAGACGGATATGGGAAACACCATTCACTTAGTAAACATCAAAACCATCTATGTTTTTCTCTATATCCATCTTCTTGATCTATCCATGTGATTAGTTTTGACTCCCGGTATTGATGTCCATCTGCGACTATCCGAGTAGAGCTCATCACTTATATATGAATTTTAGTATGCTTGAGTGCAAACTCGTGTACATCAATTGGAATTTCGCATCAGGGTACTTCCTCCTGTAGTCAATAAGTATGCCAACCAAGGAGATTCTTTAGTGCCTTCCAAGGTTCTGCGTAGATAGTTAGGGTCTGGAGTAAAGGTTTTGTGGGTATATCTCTTGTAAACCCTCCCGAGACTATAACTCGGCCACTAGGGCCACCTAAGGGTTTAAAGGCTTATTGCATACGCTAAATGCAATCGACGATGCCTGCGACAGTGAGTTAGGATTTTTATTTTGTAGATTTGATTTGCTCGGGACTAGCAAATAATAAGTATGGGGGTATTTGATGGGCGCATTTATGTGTCTATTTTAGTCTCAATTCTCTGTAATGTTAGTACTCGATTTTGCACTTATTTTGGTATTTTATGTCTTTGTAGGTGTTTTTGGAGAAATAAGCTTTTGCGGCGAAATTGGCTCGAAAAGTGTTTTTTGCGCTCGTGGGAGAAAATTACTATATGGACCCCCATTTTGGATAAGGGGTACCCAAGTTACTAAGGGGCAACCCATTTTCAGAGCATCTACTAACGGCACCCAGCAGCAGGATAAGGGGCATCATCTTTTACATTTGAATATTGCTTTTTGGCGGGGAAATTAGTTGCAGACTAGGATTCGAATTTTGAAGCTTCTACAGAGAGATTCAATCACGAAACTTTGTTGCATTGAACTACATTCGGATAATCAGGGCTAGTGTAAGTGTTTTAAGGGATTAAATTTGGCTGGATAATCAATTCTCGGCTAACAGGGGAAGAAGAACCGCGTACTTATTAAGTGAGCTTTGGAGACTTTTACGGGAATAACTCGCGTGTTTTGTGGGAGTTTTTCATTGGGTTGGATTTGTTTAGGCCTGGTAAGTGGTGGATATTCGAAAACAGAGAAAGAATTCTTCCTCTCTCGGTTAAACAGGGTAATGACAAGTTACGGGGGTTTCTGATGGTGATATAGATGGAAGTTACGTGAGGATTAAAGGGATAATATTTTCCCTAAGATTAGATTCTGCCTATTAGAGAAGATTTGAGTTTAAAAAGGAAGTACAATATGCGTGAAAATAAAACAGGGAAGTAAAAACTCGCGACTTGCCGTGGGGGAAAAGAGAAAGATTTTCGGGATTTATTTGTTTTGTGGTGTATATATATCCTGATTTTGAGCAACAGAGGGGGTCGGAGAGTTTGGGGGTCGATTGGAGGCTTCAGAAACGCTGCAGGAGGAGTTGTAGCAGTAGCAGGAAGAAGAGGAAGAAAAGTTACCTGATGTTGTAAAAACTCAAGAACACCAAGAACATTGAACCACCAAAAGCCGTCGCAGAAGCAGTCTCAGATACAACGACAGTGTTAACCCACTATCGTTCTTTAGGCAAGTCGAAAAACAAAGACCTTCAGAGACAGTCTTTTATTCCTGAAAATCATTGTAAGCACTTTTATTATTATTTTTCAATACAATGATTAATGAAATTTTCTCCAATCTTCGTTCTATGATTAGCTAAATTTATTTTCTAGGGTTTTGGAGGAAACTATTTTTGATGGGTAATATTTAGTAATTAATTTCTTTGGCATATTTACTCCAAAAATTGTGTTTTAATTTGTCTAAAAATTCTCTCTTCTTTACATGCTTCGTGAAAACTGTTTTGGGTAGTTTCTACCGTTCTTTTATAAGCGAAGGAGGATTAGGCCTTAGAATAGCGACGAAAGTCATAAAAAAGAGCATGTAGTGTTATATCTTCCAAAGCATGAGATTGAGTTCGAAAATTGTTTTGAGTAAAATCGGAGTATTATGTCAAAGTTTTATTTATTGAGTTTACCATCATTAGAAGTAGTGAAATCCAAAGCCCTAGACTCATCTCTCCTTGATAACAAAAATCAATTGCAATTAGTTTGTGTTAGTATTTTCTTTTATTAATCAAAAACCAAATCTTTAAAAAAAGTCCGAGCGAACGATACTCTACTTACCACTTGTAAAACTACATCATGCTGTAACAATTATAGTGGTGAATAGGGTCATCAAAATCTATAAGTACACCAAATTTTTGAGTGTTTTCTATGACTTTGAGGATTTTAGTTTGCTCAGGGTAAAGTTTTTTGAAGTGAAATCTCAAAAATTTCAGTTGAGATTTCAAAGTTATCTGGGAGCACTGAGAAAGTACATGGTTGAATCAAGAAGGTATCCCCATAAATCACCCTAGTTCCTTGCCTAAGGACATTAAAATACTCCAAGCTAGTTTCGAATTTGATCAAATAAAAACCCCTACCAAGCTTGCTAACTGAGATTTCACCAGTAAGCTTCCATCTATATTTTAGAGCATTTCTTAAGAAAAAAGAGTTTTTGTTCATTTTTGTTAGAAAACAACCAACCAGCTGAAGCTGCCAATCTCTAACAGGAAGTAAATCATTCCTAGCATGAGAATCAAGAAAACCATTGTATGCAACATCTCTAGAGCTAAGGCTAGACATAGCAATAACAACCACAAGAAGAACAGAACATTAAAGGAAAAGGAAAAACCAGGCAATGAACTAGGGAGAGAGGATAAAAGGGTGAGGAAAAGAGATTGGTTTGAACTAAATTTATAGATGACATGATCACATTGAACTCTTTAGATTTTATATTTTTTAATTTTAATTTTGAATTAAAAATTGAGGAAGAGGTTTTGCAGAGGGGGGAATAAAAATGGTTACAGCAAGAAAATAGGCTTAGGGTTACCTGTTTAAATCTCCAAATGCCACTTCAATTCTTTTATCTCCGTAGGTGCAATATAAAATTGATATGAGCTGATGAACAATATTCCTAGGAACTTGTAGTGAGTACCCGCTGATTGAAAACCCGCCGAATGACAGAGAGGAGGGTTGAAGGCTCATGATGAATTGCTCTTCCCGCAGGCGTAGACAAATCAATTTGACAAAATCAGATCCAAAAAAGTACCATCAAATCTGATAAATCATTCTTTAGAAAAAATTGCTTGATATGAAGGATAGAACTATTTGCTTGATATGAATGATATAACTATTGTAGAAACCATGAGTCATGAAAATTGCATCACCATAAATTAGGTTTTAGTAACACCAACATCTAATAAGATCTTTCCCCAATCTTTTAAAGACTACATTTTTAAAGGGCCGGTGGATAAGGGTTTTTAGCTAGAAGAAATTGTGAAAACCATGGAAGATGTTTTGGAGTTAGGGTTTCAGAAGGGATTGAATTTGTTTTGGGAGATGGGTGAGTTGACTCGTTTTCGCCCGATATGCAGAGCGTTTTAATCTTAAAAAAAATGCCCGACTTTCTATTTTTTAAGTATTTGATGTAAATGAATGTAGTTTTTTTTTTAATATTTGCATCCATTGTTTGATAGTTTTTTTTTTTTTTTTTTTTTTGGACTGAAGGTTATCTCTGAGATTAATTGAATAATTATATCTAACAGTTATTGTCTTTAATTAAATTTTTTTAGAACATTCTTGTTCCTTTAAGAATACCACGACATGCCATGAAAGACGAATTAACCTATAAACAAGACCCTAGACAATCTTATCGCATCAAAAAAAAAAAAATTAAGAATTAACTAGTTTGGGATTTGACCATTTTCAATTAAATTCTTATTATCTCAAAATATATATATATATAACCATGTACTAACTTGGTAGTATACTAAAAAACAAGTTATATGATGTGATGTGTATTTTTAGATATACAAGTATTAATTGAAGATCTTGGGAATCCGAAGACGTATGGACATCAATGAACACATCATCCTTCTACTCGAGGTTAGTAATACAAGACTTGACTTGTTTCCCTTTCTATCTACGTTACTTTCAAGTCTTTTAGTTTGCATACATAACATATGAAGTTATATATATAAAACTCTAATATTAGAGACTTGATCATCTTATGTGAGCAAAGTGTGAAGGAAGAATATGTACCAAAGTTTCCACATTTACGAGGTTTTTCTGCATTTGTGGTTTCCTCGTTTAAAAATCTTGTTATGTGCTTTTACTTTACTTTCCACATTATAATTATTGTTTAGGTTATCTCCTCGCTTTTAAGAGAAGCAAGGTGAAAAAAAATCAAAATTCGTTAATATTTATTCGTGCACCGCACCTCCTTCAACGTCCGGACATTAAATCCCATCCATTAAACAAAAAAAATATTTTTCACTTAAACAATAAAACAAATCTATTTGATCTCACTCAAAAATATTTTCTCTTTTCTCTTACTGAGATCAGACGAACTGAAACCTAGGGTTTGGTTTGGGGATTTAGTCGACTGAAAATCCAAAATCGAATTGAGGATTTTCATCTCTACCAAAAACAACTACCTTTATCCTAAACCTAATTCCTTTATAATATTTTTAAGCAACTGAAACCTAAAAAAAATAGTTTTTCATCTCCTGATCTTCTTCTAGGGCTTCTCATAACAAATATTCAATAGATTAAATCATGTAAGCATATTAATCCATCACCGAGTTAGTTTTCTTTCATAGGTTTGATTCTCTATGTATTTCAAAGAAGATTTGAGTTTGATATGATGAAAAGTTTCATATTGAATCCAACCCAATTCAAGAAATTATTTATGAGTATCCTTATGTTGCTATGGATACTGAATTCTCTAGAATTGTGTTGCAGTCAATTGAGAGTTTCGAAAGAAATCTGATTTTCAGTGTCATACCTTAAAAACTAATGTTAATATGTTGATGTTGATTTAATTACAAGTTTACTTTTTTGATAAAGATGAGAATTCGCATGAGGAACATATAAATATTTTGCATTCTTAGGGAATTCAATGTAAGTGATGATGTTTTCGTATATGTTTCCATTGAGTTGTTCAGAGAATGTTGGATTGATTTAAAGATGAATAATGAAATGGAATTGATGCACATTTTTTAGGTGGCCTATTGATGTCATATGGACTGTTTTGAATGATAATGTTCATTGGGTCACATTTCATAGGGGACATGCTTTGGCACTCAGGTAATTGCCATATGGTATCATAAATTTCATTTATGTATGGAAAATTGTTTCTGTAAATAACTTAGTTGTAATCGAATCAATTTGTTAATTTTTCCAGAATCACTCAATGTATATGTAAAATCCAAGAATCACTTTCTTGATGCAACTCCGTTGGATCTGGCTACAAGTATTTACTTCTATAATGTATTGTTTTATATAGTTTTGTTGATGGGTAAAAATTGTTTCCGCCGATTTTGGTAAATTCGGTAGGTGAGTGACAAACTGGTTTAAACCCTAAACAAATGTGTTGCACGTGAGCACATTCTAGATTCGAGAGATCAATCTGTACAAGTCCGGCCTAAACCAAGAAATGGCCGTTCCAGACTTGCCTCGGTCACAAAGTGGAGGAGAAGGGTTGATTTGGGTGGGAAGCAAAAAAAGGTGTTGAGACCAAAATAATTCTGGGAGAGTAGTGTCTCGACTTGTATCAGAAAGTGAAAGCTTCGGAAGCTTGCAAGAGATGAAAGCTTTTTTGGAGAGCTTGCAAAGTTGCCTTTTCTGAGAGTGTTCTGTTTTTCTCCTGACCGAGACTTGTTGTCTGGTAGAAATAGGTAAGACCTATTTATACAAGTCGAGATTGAAACGTACCCTGGCCTCATGAAGGAAGAGAGTAAAGGGTGAAATAATGGGAGGAGGTGGTAACCTCATGGTGTTTATGGGTGAAAACGTTTTCACCATTATTTCCTCATTTATTTGACCGCTTTATTCCTATTCACACTTTCTTAATGTGAGCGTAGTGTACGATGCATCTTTGTGATCGCCAAACCAAGACCCCCGGAAAGCATCCCCGGTTTGTGTTGATGTCTCGAGTGTTGGTTGCACCTTGAGTGCAAGTGGCGCTGCTAGTGGCGCGTGTGGCATGTGCCAATGGCATGTGCGGAATGCCTTTGTTGCGGGTTGCACGTTGAGTGCAAGTGGCAATGCCAGAGCTACTAGTGGCGTGTGTGGCATGTGCGGAATGCCTTGGTGGTAGGTTGCACGTTGAGTGTAAGTGGCAATGCCAGAGCTGCTAGTGGCGTGTGTTGGCATGTGCCAATGGCATGTGCGGAATGCCTTTGTGATAGGTTGCACGGTTTGCAAGTTAGGCTACCAGCGTGGGTTTTGGCATGTGGCAATGGCACGTACGGAAAAGTTGGCCTAGGTTGCACGGCTTGCAAGTTAGGCTACCAACGTGCGTGTTTGGCATGTGTCAATGGCACGCACGGCCATTAGGGCCACGGCTAGGTAATGAAAGCTACCAGCGACCGTGTTGGCATGTGCCAATGGCATGCTCGGCCATTAGGGCCACAGCCTGGTAAGAAAAGCTACCAGCGATGCGTGTTGGCATGTGCCAATGGCATGCGTGGCCATTAGGGTCACGGCCTGGTAAGAAAAGCTACCAGCGATGCGTGTTGGCATGTGCCAATGGCATGCGTGGCCATTAGGGTCACGACCTGGTAAGAAAGCTACGGCGATGCGTGTTGGCATGTGCCAATGGCATGCGTGGTCATTAGGGTCACGGCACGGGTAAGAAAAGCTACCGGCGATTCGTGTTGGCATGTGCGAATGGAATACGTGGCCAATTTGGGTCACGACACAGTAAGGAAAGCTACCAACGATGCGTGTTGGCATGTGCCAATGGCATGCGTGGCCACTTTGGCCTAGGTTGCACGGTTTGCAAGCTGGGCGCGGCGCCATTTTGGCATGGCGTGGCTAGGGCCAAGGTAAGGGTGCTTGGCTTGGCGTGGTGTGACTAGCGTAGCTAGGGCCAAGGCGAGTGCGTTTGGCATGGCGTGGCTAGCTTGGACTAGGTGTGGGCTGGCATGATTTGCCATTGGCATAGAGGTGCGGCTAGCATGGTAGGCATGCTTTGGAGCGTTTGGTGTGACTAACATAGTTAGGTCCAAGGCAAAGTGCGTTTGGCATGACGCGGCTAGCTTGGGCTAGGTGTGGGCTGGCATGATTTGCCATTGGCACGGAGGTGCGGCTAGCATGGTTGGCATTCTTTGGCGCGTTTGGTGTGACTAGCATAGCTAAGGCCAAGGCGAGCGCGTTTGGCATGGAGAGGCTAGCTTGGGATAGGTGTGGCTGGCATGATTTGTCATTGGCACGGAGGTGCGGCTAGCATGGTTGGCATGCTTTGGCGCGTTTGGTGTGACTAGCATAGCTAGGGTTAAGGCAGAGTGCGTTTGGCGTGGCGCGGCTAGCTTGGGCTAGGTGTGGCTGGCATGATTTTCCATTGGCACGGAGGTGCGGCTAGCATGGTTGGCATGCTTTGGTGTGTTTGGTGTGACTAGCATAGCTAGGGCCACGACAGAGTGCGTTTGGCATGGCGCGGCTAGCTTGGGCTAGGTGTGGCTGACATGATTTTCCATTGGCACGGAGGTGCTTCTAGAATGGTTGGCATGCTTTGGCACATTTGGTGTGACTAGCATAGCTAGGGCTAAGGCAGAGTGTGTTTGGCATGGCGCGGCTAGCTTGGGCTAGGTGTGGTGGCATGATTTGCCATTGGCACGGAGGTGAATTAGGGTTTTGCTCGTTGTAACCCTAATTTGAAAAAATACCCCTATTAATTATGACTACATGTATTAAATGTTCTAATAAATGTGTCATCGGTGACATTAGGTTATTTGGGGTTTTACGATTTTATCCTTTGTTTAAAAACCACCATCAACATTAAGTCCCCTGCTTAGCTCGGAACAGGAGCTTTGTTGCGAGGTAAGCATAAGATGGTGACAAACTATCAGCAGTAAATCGTAAAGAAAATTGAGGAAGCTTGTCTGACCTTTTTATAAATAGGATTTGGAATCCTTACCTCTGGCAGTTTTGCACAAATCGGGAGGCTGGCACGATTGGGAAGTCAACATCATTGAGATACAGGAAGTTGGGCGGCATTGAGAAGTTGACGCGAGTTGGGAAACTGAGCGTGCTAGCAGGTGAGACCGGCGCAAGGTGTGGAAGCTGAGTGTGCTAGCTGGCGCGACTTGGGCGGTCATTGGGAAGTTGGCACAATTGGTGGGACCGGTGCAACTTGGGCGACATTGGGAAGTTGGGCGCAATTGGTGGGACCGGTGTGGCTTGGGAGGTACTGGGGAGTTGGCGCAACTAGTGGGACCGGTGCAACTTGGGCGACGTTGGGAAGTTGGGAGCCCTTGTGGGCCCTTTCCTTATACGCACGATTTTTGGTAAAAGGAAATCCTTCCTTATTTCAGAATCTTCACACCCATATATATATAATCCCTTTCATCTTGCACTTTGTTCTTTCATCTTTTCATACTAGCGGCAGAGTCATAAAGAAAAACTGGCTTCCAGGTATGTCTTCCAGTACTTCTCTTGTTTCCCTTTGCATGTAGGTGCAAACCCTAAGAGTAGGCGTTTTTCTTTTATAATCCTTGCAATGATATTGCGCATATGATTTCTTGGCGTGCTTCTTGTAGAATATTGTATATATGCACCCAAGGGAAATCGCATATATTTTCGAACCCGTAGAAAAATGCTCCATATATAATTTTGAACCCGAAGAAGGATACCATAGACGCATTCGAGCCCGTAGAAAATACTGCGTATATAGTTTTGAACCCGAAGAAGGATCTGCAGACGCACTTGAGCCCGTATAAAATCTTTGTGTATATAATTTTGAACCACAGAAGAAAATCTTTGCGTGTGCAGTTTTGAACCCGTAGAGAATCTTTCGTATATGAATCCCGAAGAAGAATACTGTATATGTGCTTCATATGACTTCGAACACATAGGAAATATTGCATATATGAATTTCGAACCTGAAGAAAATACTGCGCATGCAGTTTTAAACCCGTAGAGAATACCCTTTTTTTTTGTTTTCCAGGTTTTCCTTTTGTTGGGTGCGGTTATGTGTCAGGGAGATAATTTCTTCTTTCTCCGTTTGTTTTGTGCAGATATCTTGTTACCAAATTGTTATGAAGAAATCCGACAAGATGTTACCTGAACAAAATTTCGCTTCATCGAAGGATGTTCATAATTCCAAACCAAACACGGATGATGAATTCTTTGCCAAACCCCTCGCCCATGCTCGATCGGAAGAATCATTCAGGTTTCGTGCCAATTTTGTTAACCGGTAGTGAAGATGAAAAGAAAACACGTTCGGTTCGCCCAGAGAACACCATATGGTTCTGTCTTCATAAAGGGTTATATTCTTCTTCCAATATTGATTTCAGGATGTGTCAAAGCCCATTGCGTTCTTTTGATATATGGGTTGAGTTCATGGTGAATAAGGAGCACATAAATACCAACTTGACTCGAGCGCAGATTATTGATGCTGTCAGAGCTTCGGTAAGTTTCCAGATTAGGAAGGATATCCCGGGCTTGGTTGCTTTCATCTCCAGATGGTGTTCGGACACCCATACGATCATATGTAGATGGGGTGAAATAACTTTCTCCTTGGAGAGTGTGGCTCTCTTCTTTGAATCTTCCAGGTGCAGGGAATCTTAACATTCAATTGTCTGAAGGTGACGAGAAGATGCGGGATGACCTTGCCGCTAAGTTGGGAGATTTCCCTCGAAAAGACTCCACTGCGAAGTCGAAGGATTCTGTCCGAAAATAGGACGAAAGGTTCTTTTACACCTGGTGGATATCTCAATGGTTTCCGGACGAGCTGGAACCTAAACAGAAAAGCAGTGATCTTCACGTTGCAGCATTTTTGGCTCTCTGGTTGTCTAGAGACATTTTTGATGACGGTTCTGTCAAGAAGGAAATAAGACCAGAGTTGCTAGTGATTCTTTGTGAAGTTGGCAAAAGGTGAAGTTCTTCTCATTGGCAAGCTATTCCTTGGTTCCCCTGTATGTGCATCCGGATCACCTAGTTGCGAACATGCGAGTTTCGAATGGTTTCATGAAAGTGGATTCATATGTGCACGTTGCTTTTCCGCAAGCTTTGGTTATGGGAGCACTTTGAAAAGTACGCTCGAAACCGTTGCCTTCGATTCCCGCGAGTTGGGGCGGCTTAAATTCTTCGATGGGTGAACAGATTCCAAGAGTTGGCATGAGCTTGGTTAGTCTTCTCGATAAGTCGCATGAAATCATTTTTCGCCCATGGGAGCCGGTCCATAGGTCGGTGACTCAAATTGACACCTTTTCTTCTACTCCGATCATGTCTTTGTCTTCTGACGGCAGCTTGGGTGTTGGTGAAAACTTGTTTATTCAAAGCTGCATGTCCGGTTATATGTCGTCTTTCTTCATGGGGTCTCTCCGAATAGCTGCTTACAATATTGACCGTGCTTCTCGTCACATGGGTTTCGATTAAGGAGTGCCTCTTGCTTACCAGCTGGTGGTTCCTAAGGATTCATTGCGTGCCGCCCTCAATGCCAGTGCCCTTGAGCCGGGCATCCGCCTTCCCTTCTTTCAAACGGGAAGAGTAACCCGACGACTTTTGGCTATAATGAGTTACAGTACGATGAGTTCATTATGATCCAAGATTTTGTAAATAACGTGGTGGAGAATGTTAGTTGTAAACCTTCCCCAGCAGTTTTGAAGAAGTATCCAATGTTGAGAGATCTCAAGCGAAAGTTGCCTGGCAACTCTAAAAGTCCTCGGTCAAAGGAATAGAGAACGAAGAATCGTTCTGGGGGGTTCCGGGCGGTTTCAAAAGATCCTCCCGCAACTATCGTGTCTTTCAGTTCTTCCAATAACCCAGGTATGTGTCGCCTCCTTGTTGGTTTGTCTCAAAACACGTGAATTTCTGCTGAAAACATGTGTCTTGTTTCTTCCAGGGCTTCGGTAGTGTTAATGCTTTCGCTGCCCTTGCACGTTGCCAGGAGACGACAATTTCTTCGAAGAATTCTGGCGACACTGAGCCTTCTTATAACTTTGATGATCCAGAGAAAGAAGAAAGTTCGACAAGTGAGAGTGATTCTTCTGACATCACTGTTCTTTTTCGGGAAGTGGTTCGGTGAGTTTCAAGCTTCTTTTTCTTTCTTCTCCTGTTTTTTTTTTTTTTTTAAAATGTCTAACTCAAGTTCGCAGGAGGAATCTGGTTCGGAAGACGATTCTGGGGCGGAGCCACACGAAAACTTGCCTTAGGTGACCACCGCCGGTGACTTGGAGATGGGAGTTAGCCTCGGGCACGGATGTGGTTCAAACGGTGGATGATTCCACGATGGTTGCTGTCGTAGACATGGAAGAGGACCCTTTGCGAGTCGTGAGGCCGATTGCGGGCGCCATTTTCGATCCCCGTACTTGGTTCCTTATCCAGGTCATGTCTTTGGTTGGCGGTTTCAGCGTCTTTGGCTAAGTATGAGGCTTTGTACACAGAACTGGGAGAAATATGGACATATGGCCACAACCAAGAAGATCACTAGTCGATTTATTTGGTTAAGCGTGTGGAAGAGGCTTTATCTTCCATCGAGGACATGCGTGGTGGTGGCCATACCGTTTCGAGAAGACGTTATTGCCGACTAGGAGCACTATCGCGACGTGTATATAGAAAAGGAGTTCAACGCTTCGTGGTTTTTCGAAGGCCTTGCTGAGATCCAGAAGTCGAAAGATGCAGCAGTTGAAAGCCTTTCTGCAGAGGAGATTGCACGACAGGAGGTAGAACTCGAAAAGCTTTCCAAGATGTTGACTATGAAGAAGCAGCTCTTGAAGATGCAAAGTTGACTTTCTCCAAGAAGAGCCGACCTCTGTTGGATGATTTTCCTTGAATGTTTCTCTGTTAAACTTTCATTTAGGTTTTTTTTTTTTTTTTTTGAAAAACATACTGGATGTGTGGTTCAAAGTTCGACCGGTTTTGACAGACAGCTAGTAGCTTTTGAGGATATCAGATTATTTCTGGGATGAATGGTTTTGATAATATAACTCTGATTATGTTTTGTGAAAGGAATATTGCTTTTATGAAAGTGTGTGCTAGCAATCGGCACAAGACGCAATAGTATGACGGTTTTACTAAGAACCTAAAAACAGATCGTATATCTTGCCCAGTCTAAATTTACTCACTTCATAGGTTTTTTTTTTTTTTTTTTTTTTTTTTGCGAACACGCCCCTCTCCATGTAAAAGGCGGCTTTGCTGGTATCATCGCTAGCAAGTCCCCAATCGCTGGTAGCATCTTCAGCGAGTCCCCAGTTTACTTGTGTATTCTTTACGATTGGTAACCGGGTTGTCTGGTAGTTGAGTCGGATTGAGTCGCCTTCCCCTACCATCTTGTCATCTGGGTCGAAGAACGAGATCGACAGTCTGACATTGTAGCCGATAGATCAATGATGCGTGTCGTAACCACAACAAATTAATTAATACTTTACTACCTAATTAACAAGTAATATAGGGTAGTCAAGGTCGATCCCACGAGGAGCACGAGATTCTAGTTGTAAAATTGTCACACAAAGGGGGGATGTATAAAGCAAAAGAAAGCAATTAAAAGTTAAAGTTGAAATCAATAAGAGAGACAAGATCAAGGAATCCTTCTTCGTTGCAAAACAATGATTAAAGTTATGTTCTTTTCTACTTGTTATTAGTCACAGATTATCACCAACCGTAGGTAAAGCAAAGCTAGATCGGTGCTAAACCCCTAAATCCCTTGTATCATAGGACACGGAAGTTCTCGACTACGGATTCTATTTACCAAACCACCTAGTAGTAGATCACTCAAGATGTAATTTAAAATAAACGCATTAAGATTTATGAACTTATTAGGTTGATATTAGTAGTTAGACTCTTAGATCAAGGTCTACTTGCTAACGTTGTTTTCACACACAATTGCTCCACGGAATCCCTCCGCAAGGTCTCGTGTTTGCTACTTATGTAAAGAGTCAAGAAACGATTACTTATCTCATAACTTTCACTAGCTTTAGATCAAATTAACAAATCAATTTAGTTGGCCACCTAAACAATCTATCAATCAATCATGAATGTCTTTAAGATCATTCCTATTAGTAAAAACAAACGATAATCATGTGAAAAACTTCAAGATAAAATTGAAAAAAAACTCAAAACATATATTAAGAACTAGGAATTCATCCTCAATCAATAAGAAAATTAGCTACTCATGCTTAAGAGTTCACACAAAGAATAAGAAAAGAAAAGTGTTGTGTATGTAGAAAGGTGTGTAAAAGATGTAGAAAACTTCTCTATTTATAGGCTTCAATATTCTCCAAATCTTCCAAGGATTAGAATCCTTTTCCTTTAGCAATTCAACTTCCAAATCCAAGCTTTTCTCAACTCTTCCATCTTCTCTTTCCAAGTTTGAGACCAATTCTCCATCCAATTCCTAGTCCAAGTCTTCACACCCATGAGAGAAGTCCATAGAAAATTCTGGAATTTTTGGCTCGCCGGAAAACTGGGATTGTGGCCGGAATCCGGCCGGAATTCGTCGCCGTCGGCCACCTGAGAATTTCTCCGTCAGTGGAATATTCCGTCAGTCCACCGTTAGGACTAACGGTCAAACGGGTCAACTGTTAGTCAAAGGTCAAGGGGAGAGTGAGTTAGACAACGAGTCAGCAGTCTTAGTCGGCTGAGTGGTCTGAGTTGGGTCATATCGGCTCATCGGGATCGTTCAGAACGGTCATCGGACTCGTCTGGAGCGGTCATCGCCGGCACCGAGTCGACTCGTCGGAGGAGAAAATTGGCCGAGTTTCGGCTGTTTACAGGGCTTCCCAGGCCACATTCAGGCCGATCTATGTCTTCATTCCCTGTAACAGTCCTAACATTCATCTAGTTTAACACAACAGAGCTTCAGCTGCAGTGCTGCAATTTGAGTCAATTCTTGCTTCCCTTCTTGTCTGCAACATTCACCTCCTTCTCTTCTTCAATTCAGCTTCACTGACCCATATCAACGGCGGCAGGGTCTTCTTCTTCTGCTGCTTAATCGACCAATCTCTAAATCAGCTCAAACCCCTTTTTGTTCTGCATCAAACTGCAACAAAGATCGAACCACGATTTCTCGATTCTTGAATCCTCGAACGCCACCCTTCTCTCCACGGCACCGATTTACTTAAACCCATTCTTACTTACATCTCAACTCAATCACAGATCCATAGCCGCAAGAACGAGCTCTCGGATTCAAATTGGTTGTCTGCAACTCAACCTAGCCTCATGAAAATCAACAGCATCACGTCTCAATCCCTAATAACTGCTTCTCGAATCACCATTCTCCCATATCAATCGAAACCCACCTCGAATTGCTGTCGTTTCTTCCAGATCGAACCCCTAATTTCTTCAGCAGCGAGACCCATCTTCACCGAACTGCGAATCTGCTCTAAACCCATGTCTTCAAGGAACCCCTATTCGATTTTTGATTTCTTAGTTGAAGATTTAATCTTCTTGATCTATAATTTCAGAATCCATTACCACCATCTTCCCTTGTCGATTCGATCAATTTCACGATCTCAATACTGTTTTGTTTCTCAATTTCATGTTCAGGTGTTAGCAGCCGTCTGCCCTTTCTTTCTCGATCTCTGTTGATGGGATGAATGAAAATGATTGGGAGAACTCTCGATTTAGGGTGAAGGTAAAGTAGGGTAGGATATAGACACCCGTCCACTCTTGATAAGGGCTAACCCATTGCAGCCCCTTAACCTCAGCTGGACTGCTACTAGTGCTCCTCCAAAAGAGTTGCCCCTTAACCTTGGCTGGGCTCCAGATATCAATCGTCTGTAAAATGACCTTTTTGCCCTTTTGGCTCAATTGGGTGATTTCTTCTTCTTTTCCTCCGTGCGACTCCAAAGTAGCTATAAAACTCAAAACAAGTGTAAAATACATAATTTACAAGAAAAATAGCAAAGAAAGCATAAACAATAGATAGTAACTAGGATGTATTCTACACCCTATCAAATTCCCCTCACTTAGACTTTGCTAGTCCTCGAGCAAATCAAACTAAAAACTCACAACTTCAAAGCGTTCAAGCGTCCCAAGCATCCAAAGAGCTATGAGGACATAGAGTTTCGCATTCTAGTAATAAGAAGTTAGAAATACTAAAGAACATATTCTCATTCTTAAATGTTGAGTGAGAAATAACCACACCATAATGAGAGAACGCGTGTTTGAGAAACGATCAATAAGCATTTCGCCTCGACTTACGCCTCACCAAAAAGGATTTTATGATAATTGCACTCAAAAAGACAGACTTTTTATGGTTCTCACATGTGTGCAGGTAGGAATGAAGAGAGAATTCTGCAACACGTTGAATGGTGGGAAGGACTACTTAGAAATATTTTGAAAAACCCACATCTTTTAATATTTTGAAAAACCATTTTTCCGACGATCTCTAAGAAAGGAAATCAACCATTTATTATTGAGGATGAGATTACTTACTCACCTTCACATCCGATCGCCAATTATGATAACACCACTCTCACGGCATCCAATAGAAACGTCTTCCGCTCCTAGTCTTGATCTTCTTGGTCTTCGTCTTCGGTTTCAACTATTGATGATAAACCCTCGAATTTCATAAATCCTTGACAATTTGTAACCCTTTTTACCTTAAAACCTTGTCGCTTGAAACTTTCTTATAAATTTTTCTTCCCCACGGCTTATTAAATAAAAACAAAACAAATATTTCTCTCTTTTTTTTTTTTTTTTTTTTTTTTGTTTAGAATTTTTTTTTTTTTTTTTTTTTTAGTTTTTTTTTTTTTTTTTGAAACAAGAGAAATAAAATACAAAAATAAACCATGGCCGTGGGAGAAGTATTTTACCGCTTTGATTCTTCACAACTTGTATCGTCTTGAAATCATAAACTTCAAAAATTCTCACCTTTTAATTTTCTTCGCTTTCATGAATAAGTCTTCATACTTGAATATAAAATTACCTCATTGTTTTGTAAGTCCTCAACATATATGTAAAAATCTGCTCTTTTGTATGTTGCTTTACTTGAATATGAAATTTGCTCTTTTTCTCATTCCGTTGCTTGTAAACCTTAAACTTTTCCAACTTTTCTTGTAGATTTTGATGTCGCTCCTTGTTGATGATGAATGTGTTTCTATGGATCCGTTGTTGTCGCGAGAGAGAATGGTGCTAACTGCAAATCGAACTACAAGAAGGAAGCTTTTCATCTATAGACGTCACCCTTATGATTGACAAAATTAGCACTCAAGAGATCAAAGAGTAGTGCTTCTATTGGTGGGAGGTTGGGTAGCTCACCATTCTACCCGGAATTAACGTATGGTGACACACACTCAAAAGAAGCTCTTTAGTAGATGGAAGATTTCTGGTCGGGTGCCTCTCATGATATGAATACGGGTAGTCTCCACTAATGATTGATCAGCAACTCTAATAATGCACTTCTCCTCGCACCAAATTCGCATCACCGGCATGATTAAATCCATTATTTAACACTCTAACAAGCAAGAAATCCGAATGTAGTTCTCTAACATTTCCAAGTTCAATTATGTCGGTCAAAATCTCTATGTAAACATACCTAGAAGTATGCTAGTGACTCTAAAATCTTTAAAAGTTGGAGTTTTTAAGTAAAACTTTTTTTTTTTTTTTAAAAAAATTTTAACTTTTTTTTTTTTAAAAAAATACAACCACTCCCCCACACTTAAACTTTACATTGTCCTCAATGTAATTGAATCCTCCTAGTAAAGTCAAGGTGGGAAATTTTAACATGATATGGAACAAGAAAAAGAAATAACAAAAAGCAAAAGGATAAGAAATACAAAACCGATGGGTTGCCTCCCATTAAGCGCTTGTTTTAAAGTCGACGGCCCGACTTAGCTCTTGCAAGATTCATTCCCCATATACTAACAATCGGAAAATTTGGGGATCCACCCATAATACCTGTTTTGCAAACAATAACTCCATACAAATATTAGCACAAGAAAATAATAATGAAATTATCGCTCGATAGAAATTTCCCCCACACTTATTCTCGTCCACACTCGGAAGTGTATAAAGAACATAGAATTTTGGAAATTCCATGTATTCCTCTTGGCAAACCTGCATGGTGTTAGCATCATGTGTTTCCAATGGTGGATATTTAGAAACAAAATCATCCAAAAATACTTTCGAAGCACAAACATTCAAACCAATAAGAGGTAAAGGAGAAGAATCAATATGCAAAGGGTTAGACAAACCTTGCACAATCTCTTGTATTATAGAATCCTCTTCATCCTTAAAAAATTCAAGTGAATTACTTACCTCTTGTATATCGTGGTCCTCTATTAAACCTTGCAACCATTCTTCGTCGTTTTCTACCTTAACCAAAGTCTTGGCATCATTAAAATCATTGGAAAGTTCAATTGGGTCTTCCACAAAATCAATCAATTCGGTTTCATCCTCTAGTATCATCTCTTCAACATTCTCATCATCAGAATCGGGCCACTCACTAAAATGATTCTCGTCGGTATAAATTGTAAGATCTTCTTGTGAGGGTGTTACACCGTTTATAACAATAGGTAAGTCACACTCAATCTCCTCCTTTTGAATAGGCGAAGGATCGTTATTATGATCCGGAGTTGGAATAACTTCCTCATTGTTGCAACGCTCATACACTTCCGCGGACTCATATCTTTCCCTAAGGAATTTTTTCCAAGCACTAAATGCATCATCTTCAAGCTCTACCTTTTGAATAGGTTCTTGATCATTATTAAGATCAAGGCTCGAGTAATTTACACTAGCGTCATCAAAAGTCTCTAAAGGTTGGTCCTTTTCAACACAATCATCTTCACTTTCGGACTCACCATAATAAGAATCGTCATAGGTTTCATTACCTTTATCTAGACGTCGTTTAAGTTCCATATGAGTGGTCCTACTAATTTCTGCGACAAGCTCTTCCGAGTCTCCATCATCTTCCAATTTGTATAATTTCTGTGCAAGTTTCCTGACGTTCACACGCTTACCACCGTTGATAGAGTTTCTAATTCGTATGTCCTCTTTCGGAAAAAGTGAAGGAAAAACACGATGAAGAGGAGTATATTCCAAATTCTCTGTCTGCACATTACTAGAAAACAAATTATTAGATGCATAACTATCCTTCCATCCATGTGATTGTCCACTTACATACCCGTCATAAGGTTGTTGATATGTATGAGAATATCCATAAGGTTCGTAGAAAATTTATCATAGCCAAAATATTGGTTTTGATTGTATCCTAAGGATGGTTGGAAGTTGTCATAATGTTGAGGTTGAAAACCGTCTTGATTGTTGTAATATGCTTGCTCTTGTCCACCATACATGGAAAACCGATACCTGAAATAAGATTCTCATAAACTAAGTTAGATACGGTATAGAATCCAACAAAGCAAGAATAAAGCAAAAAGAAAAATAAAAACAACTAAAATCGTCCGCTGCTCCCCGGCAACGGCGCCAAATTTTGATGCGTGTCGTAACCACAACAAATTAATTAATACTTTACTACCTAATTAACAAGTAATATAGGGTAGTCAAGGTCGATCCCACGAGGAGCACGAGATTCTAGTTGTAAAATTGTCACACAAAGGGGGGATGTATAAAGCAAAAGAAAGCAATTAAAAGTTAAAGTTGAAATCAATAAGAGAGACAAGATCAAGGAATCCTTCTTCGTTGCAAAACAATGATTAAAGTTATGTTCTTTTCTACTTGTTATTAGTCACAGATTATCACCAACCGTAGGTAAAGCAGCTAGATCAGTGCTAAACCCCTAAATCCCTTGTATCACCGGACATGGAAGTTCTCGACTACCGGATTCTATTTACCAAACCACCTAGTAGTAGATCACTCAAGATGTAATTTAAAATAAACGCATTAAGATTTATGAACTTATTAGGTTGATATTAGTAGTTAGACTCTTAGATCAAGGTCTACTTGCTAACGTTGTTTTCACACACAATTGCTCCACGGAATCCCTCCACAAGGTCTCGTGTTTGCTACTTATGTAAAGAGTCAAGAAACGATTACTTATCTCCTAACTTTCACTAGCTTTAGATCAAATTAAGAAATCAATTTAGTTGTCCACCTAAACAATCTATCAATCAATCATGAATGTCTTTAAGATCATTCCTATTAGTAAAAACAAACGATAATCATGTGAAAAACTTCAAGATAGAATTGAAACAAAACTCAAAACATATATTAAGAACTAGGAATTCATCCTCAATCAATAAGAAAATTAGCTACTCATGCTTAAGAGTTCACACAAAGAATAAGAAAACATAAGTGTTGTGTGTGTAGAAAGGTGTGTAAAAGATGTAGAAAACTTCTCTATTTATAGGCTTCAATATTCTCCAAATCTTCCAAGGATTAGAATCCTTTTCCTTTAGCAATTCAACTTCCAAATCCAAGCTTTTCTCAACTCTTCCATCTTCTTTTTCCAAGTTTGAGCCCAATTCTCCATCCAATTCCTAGTCCAAGTCTTCACACCCATGAGAGAAGTCCATAGAAAATTCGGAATTTTTGGCTCACGGAAAAGCGGGATTGTGGTCGGAATCCGGCGGAATCCGTCATGCCGGCCACTGAAA
Source organism: Papaver armeniacum (assembly GCA_023531295.1). NCBI lineage: Eukaryota > Viridiplantae > Streptophyta > Magnoliopsida > Ranunculales > Papaveraceae > Papaver > Papaver armeniacum. Next base: position 201,245 of record JAJJWW010004488.1, read on the forward strand.
ATTTCTCCGTCGGTGGAATATTCGACGGAATATTCCGTCGATCCACACGTTAGGACTAACGGTCAAACGGGTCAACCGTCAGTCAACTGTTAGTCAAAGGTCAATGGGAGAGTGAGTTAGACAACGAGTCGCGGTCTTAGTCGGTGAGTGGTCCGAGTTGGGTCGATCGGCTCATCGGGATCGTTCGAGGCAGTCATCGGACTCGTCCGGAGCGGTCATCGTGGCACCGAGTCGACTCGTCGGAGGAGAAAATTGGCCGAGTTTCGGTGTTTATGAGTGGCTTCCGTGGCTACATTCGGGCCGATCTATGTCTTCATTCCCCTGTGACAGTCCTAACATTCATCTAGTTTAACACAACGAGCTTAATTATAGTCTTTGCAATTTGAGTCAATTCTTGCTTCCCTTCTTGTCCGCAACATTCACCTCCTTCTCTTCTTCAATTGACTTCACCGACCCTTATCAACGGCGGGGGTCTTCTTCTTCTTTGCTTTAATCGACCAATCTCTAAATCGGCTCAAACCCCTTTTTGTTCTGCATCAAGCGCAACAAAGATCGAACCACGATTCTCGATTCTTGAATCCTCAGACGCCACCCTTCTCTCCACGGCACCGATTTACTTAAACCCATTCTTACTTACATCTCAACTCAATCACAGATCCATAGCCGCAAGAACGAGCTCTCGGATTCAAATTGGTTGTCTGCAACTCAACCTAGCCTCATGAAAATCAACAAACATCACGTCTCAATCCCTAATAAGCGCTTCTCGAATCACCATTCTCCCATATCAATCGAAACCCACCTCAATTCTTTGTCGTTTCTTCAGATCGAACCCCTAATTTCTTCAGCAGCGAGACCCATCTTCACCGAACTGCGAATCTGCTCTAAACCCATGTCTTCAAGGAACCCCTATTCGATTTTTGATTTCTTAGTTGAAGATTTAATCTTCTCGATCTGTAATTTCAGAATCCATTACCACCATCTTCCCTTGTCGATTCGATCAATTTCACGATCTCAATACTGTTTTGTTTCTCAATTTCATGTTCAGGTGTTAGCACCCGTCTGCCCTTTCTTTCTCGATCTCTGTTGATGGGATGAATGAAAATGATTGGGAGAACTCTCGATTTAGGGTGAAGGTAAAGTAGGGTAGGATATAGACACCCGTCCACTCTTGATAAGGGCTAACCAATTACAGCCCCTTAACCTCAGCTGGACTGCTACTAGTGCTCCTCCAAAAGAGTTGCCCCTTAACCTTGGATGGGCTCCAGATATCAATCGTCTGTAAAATGACCTTTTTGCCCTTTTGGCCCAATTGGGTGATTTCTTCTTCTTTTCCTCCGTGCGACTCCAAAGTAGCTATAAAACTCAAAACAAGTGTAAAATACATAATTTACAAGAAAAATAGCAAAGAAAGCATAAACAATAGATAGTAAATAGGATGTATTCTACATCCTATCAAATTCCCCCACACTTAGACTTTGCTAGTCCTCGAGCAAATCAAACTAAAAACTCACAACTTCAAAGCGTTCAAGCGTCCCAAGCATCCAAAGAGCTATGAGGACATAGAGTTTCTTCATTCTAGTAATAAGAAGTTAGAAATACTAAAGAACATATTCTCATTCTTAAATGTTGAGTGAGAAATAACCACACCATAATGAGAGAACGCGTGTTTGAGAAACGATCAATAAGCATTTCGCCTCGACCGCCTCACCAAAAAGGATTTTATGATAATTGCACTCAAAAGACAGCTTTTATGGTTCTCACATGTGTGCGGGTAGGAATGAAGAGAGAATTCCCGCAACACATTGAATGGTGGGAAGGACTACTTCCGAAATATTTTGAAAAACCCACATCTTTTAATATTTTGAAAAACCATTTTTCTGACGATCTCTAAGAAAGGAAATCAACCATTTATTATTGAGGATGAGATTACTTACTCACCTTCACATCCGATCGCCAATTATGATAACACCACTCTCACGGCATCCAATAGAAACGTCTTCCGCTCCTAGTCTTGATCTTCTTGGTCTTCGTCTTCGGTTTCAACATTTGATGATAAACCCTCGAATTTCATAAATCCTTAACAATTTGTAACCCTTTTTACCTTAAAACCTTGTCGCTTGAAACTTTCTTATAAATTTTTCTTCCCCACGGCTTATTAAATAAAAACAAAACAAATATTTTTTCCTTTTTTTTTTTTTTTTTTCTTTCTTTTCTCTCTTTTTTTTTTTTTTTTTCTCTTTTTTTTTTTTTGAAACAAGAGAAATAAAATACAAAAAATAAACCATGGCCGTGGGAGAAGTATTTTACTGCTTGATTCTTCACAACTTGTATCGTCTTGATTCTTAGAAGCGTTGATGGATAATATGAAATGCTTATTTTTATTCTTTTCAAATTTATTAAGAATAAATTGAATCGTTGGCAAAGGGGATACGATATTAGCAGACATGGACTATGCATGGGAAGATAATAAGAACTTAATAACATAAAACAAGTAAGAGCATGCATTTATTTTATCAAAAACAAAAACATTTGAAATACATGAGTTATCTGAAAAGAACTTAAATGTTTCTTCTGGAGTGTACAGCTGATCAAGAGCTACAAAAACGTATTGAAAATTGATTTGAGAAAATGGAAGACTTTGGCGATATGATTACATTAACAGTATTAGATGAAAATGGAAATGAAAACTTACTGAAGCAGCTGAAGGAGAAGATAGCGAAAAAACGGGGGTATAACAACCACACCCAATAATTCGTTCGGCAATCTATATGGAATAAACTGTAATATAATTCCGAGAGTACCAGCTTAAAAAAGAGCACAAATAGAGTTGTTTAATTGTTCACTATCTCATAGAAATATATTCGAACAAATTGAAACGAAATCGGATTGATTCGTAGTCGTATAAAGTACTTATACAAGAATCAATTCATGAACATTAAGCCACGGTTCGTAAAGATTGCATTCCTTAATTCATAAATGTTTTAGTTCATGAGTATGATAATCATACGTAAGCGATTTTATAACTTAAGTACTGTGTTCGCTAACCAAGTACGCAAACCACAGCTCCATACTTTGGCCTTGTCCATCCGTTCGCATACTAGGTACGCGACTAGTCGTCCCGGGCCCAACTCAGATGAAACTGTTCGCATACTAGGTACGCAAAAAAGGTTCCCCGACCTTCACAGGTAAAAACGTTCGCATAATAAGTACGCAAACAAGGTTCCCGGACCTGAATTAAAACAATACAGTTTGCATACTATGTATGCATACCGTGTTGTATCCACATGGTTTATTGTTTTAAACTCCCATTTCAATCATTGAACATCCTTAGAAGACGACAATTAGCTGTCCCACACAAACTAGCTTCAAGTAATTTTTAAGTGATCGAATGATCAATACAAAACTTTCCAAGTCGACATCAAATGATTGTCTCACATAAATCATGTAGGATGTTTCAAGGAAATTTTCACGCGATCATCTTTTGGCTTAATATTTAATTTCCAACAAATAAATTGTCTCCAATAAACTTGTCAAGAACATGATGAAGATAGTTACAGCAAAAATCTTTCAACTTGTATTTCGAGAAATAGATGAGCGAGATAAACTCGGCTCGAAATTTCAAATATGTATAATATAAAAGTATATATAGCTATACAACTTAGTCTCATTAGGAGATAGAATAGAATACACTTCTGAGTGATAGATAAGTTTTAGTCTGGACATACCTTTTGTTGATGAAGTTCCTCCAAGCTTTCCTCAGTAGATCTTCGTCTTCAATCGATGAACGTCGTGAAGTCTAAAGCTCAACTACACATTCTATCATAATCCAAGACATAGCTATAAGTAGACTAGAAATCAAGACTATAGTTTTGATCAACTAAACTTGACAAAAATCTTGAGATAGCAACGCTTGCGAGTTCGACCGATCAGTGCTCCAACAATCTCCCCCTTTGTCAATTTTAGTGACAAATCTATCAATGCATATGAATTACAAAATAAATAAACTTTGTAGCTTCTCATCCATCATACGTGTTCAGCTCAACATCATTGTTGTTAAAGATTCGTAGCCATAAAAATAAGAAACAGATGTTCTGAATCATTGTTGTACAATGTCATATTATTATTACACATCATCAAAGTCCAATTGCATCACAACTTTGACAATAATACTACCACTAGTGGAAAATGAGGTTTTCTTGACCCACGTCCCCGACCCTCAATGGCGGTCAACTGACCGTGGACCGATCAAGACCGTCCTAGATTTAAAAAAAAATCCGGAGCACAATCCAGAGCGCCTAAGTTGGTCGTTGAATTATTACAATTTTACCCCTCACTCAACGACCAATGAACCTAGCTTTTTCTATGGTTCGATTTTCTAGGCACCCATTTCTCCCCCACTCTCCTTAACCCTTATCCATTCATATCTCTATTATTTTTCTTTTTCTCTCACCTCACCTCACCCCACCTCTTCGAAAGTAACCCCTTACCTCGTTCTCATCTCAAAATTGAAAAACTATTATGTTCAACTTTCTTCATCTCACCTCTTTCTCTTTATCTCAGCAAGTCTACACAGTTGCTCTCGATCGAAAGAAAAAAAAAACTAGTTTGTTTCCATCTTCTTCGTTTACAATGGATCCAGATCCGGAAGGTGAAATAGAAGTGAATACCCTCAAACAATAATCGATTTCAATTATAGTCTGTGCTTTCAATGATAAAATCCTTCTTGCGATTAATTGGGTAATTATATACAACTCAATCTTCTTCATCGTATTCAATTAGAGAAATCTGATTTTTAATATTAGGGTTAGGGCTAATTTTGAAGTTGTTGCGTTTCTTGGTAATAGCTTCAATTGAACTGTTATTTTTCTTGATTAGGGTTATGATTTACTTAAAATGGTTCATATGGTGATTCCTGGTGATGGTGTGGTGGTGGTAATGAAGCAGAAGATGGTCAATTTGAAGATTTCTTATTACACTGCTTGTTTGTTTTGTGATGTGTGGTTATTAATTGTTTCTTTAATTTGGGTTTCAGGGGTTTTCTGATAATCATGAGTTGATACATTTGATGTCTGTTTTAACAGGTAACAATATCAATTTTATTCATTCTGATTAGGTATACATATATAGTTCAGTTTCTTAGTACTTCGATTAAAGATGAAGATGTTGTGTATTTTTTACAGCCCCCTGATTAGATCGGAGAGGACCTCAGAGATTATATGTGTTGTAAGGAGGCGATGATTCATGAATTTTAATTGAGGGAAGTTGATCTTGATTCAGTTGTTTTAGGTCCAATTTAAGCTTAAATATGGATTGGTAGAATCTGATATTCAAATGGTCTCTGAAATGGGTATCATTGGTGTGTTGAGTTCAAGTTTTGATTCCATTATTTTTATTGAAATTTCCAGTTTGTTTATATCTCCTAGATTGAATTATAATGGAATATATGCTATTTTCAAGGCTTGAATAATTCTTTGATGGATTTAATGTTGGTGGCGAGTGTCTTTGGTGGTGTTCGTGAAGGCGATGGTGTCGATAGTGGTAGAGTTTGGAGGTGCATGTGTTGGTGTTGCTGCTACCAAAAGGTGGTAGTGGTATCTTAATAATTACATAAACATTGATGTAAGTGATGAATCTTGCAGATGGGTTATGTAATTTTGGATTTGTTGCTTTCATTATTGAGGTATATATTGGTTTGTTTGTAATTGGAAGCAAGTGGCAGTACACTTTAGGATGATGATGGTGAGAAGGTGATGTGAAAATGACATTTCATTTTTTTAGCTGTTTTAGCAGTGTAGAGTTTTCCTTATTATGTTTGTTTCATACAAATTGTTGATTGTTGGTTAATTGGTTTATTTTTCATTTTCCATTACATTCTTTGGGGAATAGGGTGATAAGAGCCAGGTAAGAAACCGTAGAGGAAGTTATGCATATATGAGATATATGTACATATTCATTGTTGACTAAGTTTCACTTCCTTTACAGCTTGCTACGATTGGATTAGCTGCAGATGAGAATCCATATATGGTGTTGTTCTTGGTGGAATCTTGTAAGTTCCCTTCTATTTTTCATCCACATATGTACTTGAATAGGCCATAGTACAAAGGGTACCTTTGCAAGCTTGAAACAAAATCATATAACGTCCACCTTCTTCTATCTTTAAGAAATTTGATGTACATATATTGATAATGAGAAAATCACTAGCTTAGCTGTGGGGTTAGTTAATGTACTTTCAATCTAGTCCAGTGAATCATTAGTCCTAGTATGTTTCAGTGAAATGTTTTCTGGATTCTGCAGACATTTCTTGCACCATTTTTTCAGCAAATGCAATACAACTTCTATTGTAATTGCTGACTATGTTATGTCTTATTTGATGCAGAGGTCAAGAATTGTGTGCAGTACAATGAACATTCTTGGTGGCAAGAGTTTGGCTTCAAACATATCTGAGAAAATGGTAATTTTATTTCTTCTGTCATCTGGTTTCAGCTGTTCCATCTCAAAAAACCCGATGCGATGTTATTCTCTAGTACTTACTTACCCATATGTCTGTCTATGTAGGTTGCAATCTCAGGTGGGATTCTATTTCTTATTTTCGGTATGCGATTCTTTCTTTCAATAGTCGAACCATAGTGTCTGACTCATTTCAACTGTAAGTATCTCAATTCTGCTACATATGTCGGCTGTATTAATGCCATTTTTTCCATTTTAAGCATGAATATTTATTTTTTTCATTATCTTTAGCCAGAACCTCTCCATATTTTCATTTGTCTGTACATCCTTTTTCTTGTTACTGGTTCCTAACTTCTTTTTGCCTCATTTGCTTGCTTGAGCACATCAACACCATCAAACTAGACATGTAGCAAAGTTTCATCCTCCATTGGTTTGTGAGATGATTGGATGGCATTAAGGTCTAGAACCGGTGTAGACAGTACAGTCATTTGATTCTAATTGATGTAATTACTTATATCTTTTTTTGGATGTAATCTGATTATGTTGTTCCATTCAATCAGTGCAGAGGGGAAAACCAATAAGAAAGCCAGGATCTTCCTTATTAACCAGGACAAAACAAAGTATAACACCTCTAAGTACTGTGATGATGTTTGTTTCACCTACAAAGACATTATGCAACTGTATAATGCAAAGGTAACAACTGATCACTTCTGTTTATTTGTTGCAATTCAGATTCTCCTGCCATTCTGTCACTCACTTTAACTTGAAATACCTCATTCAATTAAAATAATCCAATTCATGTTCAATTTCGGTAGTTCACAATATTTACTTATGAACCTTAGTATCTGTTTAACTTCGTTAGTTCACAATATTCCCACAACTAATTACCGGTTTTCTCCTTGCTTGTTGTTTTCAGAAAAAGGTTAAGTTAGGTGGGGAGTATGAAGGCAATATCGAGGTAAACGTTGTACTACTTTTGTTTTCTATGATGTGGATAAATCTAGGCAGAAGAAACATTTCACTAGCAATTATCACTTGTAGCTTGTAGGCCTTCCGGTGAAGACTACTTTGTTGAACCCGGTGAAAGTTTAAGGTCCCTTTGTGCTCTTCTTGATGTTGGAAATCTACAAAAAACTACAAGAAACAAAGGTAAACTTAGCTCCTGATAATGTTATGCAGTGATGTTTTCCAGATGTATGTCTTTTTGCCACTGGATGTGTAAAAATGTAAACTTGATTTTTTCTATGATTAATCAAGAAGAATCTAGAATATTTAACTGGTGAGAAAGTGTTGGAGTAGTCTAGAAGACTTTACGGGTGACAAAATATGATTATCTAGTACTAGCTAGAGTTATCTAGTGTACTGTACTTGTCCCTAAATGGATAAATCTAGAATTATCTAGTTGAAAGTCAAAGTCGGTAAATGTAAAATATATGTGAACATGTAGATATTTAGAGAGAGTTCTAGAGTATATTAAGTCGGTTATCTAAAGCTATAATAGGATAGAGCGAGATCAGTTGTAGCTTGTAATTGAGGTATAGGTGTAATCGAGTGGAAAGAAGAGTGAGTGGTAAGGTGTAAAAGAAAGAGAGTCGTCTGTTGTAAGAAAAGTTAAGGTGCGTGTACGACCAAAGAGTTTTGAAAGTAATAAAACTTGTTTCTCCCAACTTCAATTGAGTGACCCGTGAGTTAGTTTAGTGAGTCCTAAATATTTTCAAATACCCATTAGACATTAACCCCATAATCATTTCCAACAGGATGTTCCCCAGATGTACTTCTTTTTTCCATTTTTGTTATTCTTCCTCGCGGTGCCTCATATGTGGTACATATTCTGGAACAGGGTGGCATCGTGATCAACTTATTGGAGATATGACTACTCTGAACCCCCTCGAGTCCTCGACTTGTGAGTAAACTACATCTATTTCATCTTTTAAAGAATATTTTGAATGTTTGGGATCACGAAAAGATACGGGTATCCGTTATTACGGTTTTATGTGCTCATTATCATCTAAGCTACCGGGATAGTCTATTTGAATGTCATACTCTGATCTAACATCATAACGTGTTATGTCTTCTTAATAACTATCTTTAAGTTGAGCTTGGTGATATCGATACAGCGCCATTCTTGTGTTTTGTTTTTTTTTTTTTTTGTCGGTGACAGTGGGAGAATTCTGTGAAGGCACAAGTGGTCTTGTAACTGGTGGCAGTAGTCGAGACAAGCAGGGAGGTAATATTATTGCCTCAACATCTCAAATTTTTCCTTATGTTAACTCTGTCTTAGTTCACCATTGTGATTAGTTACATCTCAAATATTGCAGATAAATTCTGTTGGAATCCTCCGCCATGCTTAGGGTTGTGTTATACTTGACAGAGATGGGGTTCACAACAAAGAAACAAACACGTCTCTCTGCTATTTGTGAGGCAGCTCCAATGAAGCAGCTGAACCTATCAGCTAAGACTTGTATTAGTGCAAATTCAAGATTTTTTTTTGTTTTTTATTTTTTTGATGCTAAGTGCAGGTTTCATTTCATTGAAATTTTGCAATTTGAACTGTATGAATTGTACGGTGAATCTTTGGTTTTCAAATAAATTTTCATTTGAATTTATGAATGCAGGTTTCATTTCTTTGTAATTTGAATTTCATTTTAGTCTCAGTCAGACTTGTTTCAGCTCAGACAGATTCAATGCAGACAAGTCGGCCAATCTGAATCTATTATTTTTTTTTATTTTAAAATGTATATCTACGACTGATGACGGTCAGTCTGAATACCATTACCGTTAAAATCGGTCGTTGATAAGGGTTGTTCCGCGACCCGCAAGGCCACGTCATAGATGAAAAAGACGCTCAAACAGCAACCATTTCCGCGACGGCTAAAACAAGTCATATAACTCGCATCTATGACTTGCCCTGACGGTCGCGAAACTGCTATTTTCCACTAGTGTACGGTGATATGTATCACTCTTTCTTAGTCAATACTTTCATCTCACAATGAAACCCCCCCACCCAACCCCCACCCCACCCCATAATGATTAAGTAAACCATATGTATTTCTTGTGAATTTCCAAATAATTCTCCCCATTTTTTTTCAATATAAATTGGCAAAGGTACGAAAACTAATGGATCATAATGAAATTCTCAAAGAGATAATTCATGACTAAAAGAGGACATATCAACTTTGTTTTGATGATTTCACATAGTCAAAACTTAATGTATTCATTAAGGAGTTTATACATATACAAGATAAATCCTATAATATTCCACAACCGCACTCTCCACAAAGATTTGAAAATTAAGCACAAGTTAAAATAAGAAATCTCCCCCATAATATGTCATTCCCGAAAGAACAACAAGAGCGACCTTAATTTTAAAAGAAAAGAATGATTTCTTTGGACATTAACATATCACATGGATTTGTATCCGGTAAACTCGAATAAATCAACCACAAGAAAACCTTCTTGATTAATTTAATCGGAAATGCTCAACATAAGAAAACTTACAGAGCCGAACAGTACTTTCACATAGGAGTGGATCAGGGAAGGACCAAAACTGTGGAATGTTCAAAAGTTTATTCTATGTTTCATCAATATTTTCATAATGACAAAATAGATTTAACTTTTGAGCATATATGAGATAGTCATAGTTCATGGACGTAAACACACATATCCCATAAAATATTTTTGTGATATATAAAACCATTAGAAATTTATACTGCAAAATCATCTTCCAAATAACTTAGAATTTAAATAAATAAATTTAAAAGCATTGCAAGATGAAAATCTTTGGCAATAGGTATGTGTAATCACAATATTTGTTATTCCTAACCTAGTTATCCTTCTTAAAACATAAAAATAAATTCTCATGAAAAGTTTCCTAGATATTGTAGAGCTTTCTCAGAGCATATACTGAGAATTCCTTCTCATTATTGAAAAACCCATTGATTATGGGATTCAATTCTTCCAGATCTTCAGAAATATCAGTTAACTCACTAAGTTCTCTTTTCAGTTCAGGTTCTTTTTCAGAGATAACATTTGTTTGTAGTGAGATATCTTTTCCAAAGAGAAAATGATTTGAGATTTTAAATCATTTGGTTTTCCGATGAAATCCTTCACCATAGCCCTAAAGTTATTATCGTGATGACAAACGAGACAAAAAATAGTTAGAGGAAGAACCTTTTCCATCATTTGTAGACCTCTCCTTTTTATTTCTTGAACATTGGATTCTTTCACATAGATACACAATAACTGCTTCTACTGCATCCATTTTTGTGGTACCTCTAGTTACACGAGCCATGAATCTGTATCTTTCAAAGAGAAAAAAGTGAATGCATTTTGATCACAAATGAATATAAATAGAGCCACAGACAAACCAAACCCTAAGGATTTTTTTCAAGAGTTACTTTGAAAAAGTCTTCACGGTTCACGATCCATTATCTATTTTTTTAAAAGAAAATATACATTTGCAAAACTTAGCTTACATAGTCTTAATTATATAAATTCTAAGATAAAAATAAACAGCTATACAAGACTTGAGCAACCTTCATACAATCCTCATATTCTCAAGTTAATAATGAGGATGTTGAACATTACTACAATTAGGTAACAATGGAGTGAGTGCAATTCTCACTTCTTATGTCACATGGTGAGTTACCAAGGTTTGTTGTATAAACAGACTTCTTACCTCGTATGACTATGGTTATCTTAGACTTCTTCTTGTCTACAGATATTCCATGTTGGTTACCCAAAGCCAGATTCATCCTTCGTATGTCATTATGAAGCTTGGCAATTCTTTTGTTGTTCTTCTTGAATTTCCAACACTTACTTTGAACATGATTTGCATTTCCACAAAACAAACAATTTAGAGTGGAATTTTTGTTTTTATAATTGGCCCCCTGTTTATCATAACCTTCTACATCCATCTTTCCAGAACCGTCTGGAACAAAGGAGTTGTTTGTGCTCACAGTCTTGATTTTGAACCATATACCATTTGTGTTTCCAAAAGACTTCTGACCAAATAACATTGTTGAGATCTTGTCAGAGCTTCCATACAACCTTTGCAGGTCACACTTAAGAGTATTAAAATCTCTTTCTTTTAGAGATAAGGTTCTGGTAAATTCATCATTTAGACAATCAATCTCAAGATTTTTCACCTGAAGTGATGATTCAAGTTTTTCCAAAAAAATCTTTAGTTGCAGATTTTCTTGATGAATTTCTTCAATTTTATCCAAGAATTCCAAAATCTCAGTGTCAGACTCGTACCCTGAATCAGAATTTGAGTTAATATAAGTTTCTGCTGTGAGAGCTGAAATTTCTGTGCAAACTTCGGAAGTATGCGTATAATTGATAAACTGACTTGATTTTACTTCTTGTATTGAATTATCTAAAGCATCAGAGAAAAATAAGTTTCTCAGATCTTTTGCTTCTCTTCACAATATCTTTGATCTTTTGTGTAATCAATGACCTATCAAGGTCAACATGATTTGTAAAACATTCATCAGCTCAGACAAGTTAGAAGATTCGCTTGTATCGGTCACAGGAGTGAATGTAGATGTTCTGACTGTGTTCTGATCATTATCAAGTATTTTTAACTTTCCAACAAATGAGTTTTTGGAAAGTGTTTCAAGGTTATTTCCTTCAACAATGACATGTTTCTTAGAATCGTATCTAGCTGGTAGCTATCTGAGAATTTTTATCACAATATCCTTTTCAGGAATAATCTTACTCAATGCAAAAGATGTATTAACAATTTCAGATACTTTGTGATTAAACTCATCAAATGAATCTTCATCTTCCATACGAAGGTTTTCCCAATCATAATTTAGGTTTTAAAGCCTAGATTCTTTCTCAGAGGTATTCCCTTCAAATACGGTTTCTAAGATATCCAAAGCATCTTTAGACTTAGTGCACGTATACACATGGTGCTGAAGATCTGGGGTAATAGCATGAATGATATCATTTAACTTGTTATAATTTTGCTTCGCAGCGAGAATCTCGACAGGATCAGACTCACCAATATTGCAACAGTTACATCGTTAACTGTAACTAACGGAGGATCATAGTAATTAACAACACGAAACCATGATTTAAGATCACGTGCTTGAAGAAAGGAACCCATAACAATTTTCCACCAGAAGTAATTCGAGTCATCAAAGACTGGCGGTACGTTTATAGAGATAACACTTCTGTCCATAGAGTCATATTGTTACTAACATAGATTTATGAGGTCTTTAACGTGTTTGCCTGCTCTGATACGAATTGAAAAAGTGGGGGTATAACAACCACACCCAATAATTTGTTCGGAAATATATATGGGCTAAACTCTAATATAATACCGAGAGCATCATCTTAAAAGAGAGCTCAATCAAAAGATATATCAAAGAGCTTTATCTTTATTTCTCAATGCAATCAGCAAATCGAACAGATAAAAATCCGTGAGCCTGATTGATATGAGAAATAACTTGGACGGTACGAAAGACCAATATATGCCCAAGTGTCAATCAAGTTATATCCAACAAACAAGGTCAGATTTATCAACCGATTGATCTATGCACAACCTGTGATATTTCAATTATATAAACAAATATAATTCGGAAAAGAAATAACACATAATCCAGAAATTTTGTTAACGAAGAAATCGCAAATGCAGAAAAACCCCGAGACCTAGTCCAGATTTGAACACCACACTGTATTAAGCCGCTACAGACACAAGTCTACTACAAGTTAACTTCGGACTTGAATGTAGTTGAGCCCTAATCAAGTCTCACACCGATTAAGGTACAGTCGCGTTCCTTACGCCTCTAGAACCACGCCGGATTCTGCCCACTTGATTCCCTTAGCTGATCTTACCCACAACTAAGAGTTTCTACGACCCAAAGTCGAAGACTTATAAAAAAATATGTCTCCCCAGATATGTCTATTCTGATAGATAAATTTGTCTCCCACATAAGTACCTATGAAGTTTGTTCTGTTTTATGATAAATCAAGGTGAATAGGATCCAATTGATAATCCGGTCTTATACTCCCGAAGAGCAACCTGGAAATATCAATCACCTCACAATAACTTTACTTTATGGTAGTAAAACAAGTTACTGTGGAACCACAAAGTCTGACACGAAGAACTTTATGATTACTTTTTATATCATACCTATCGGAGATAAATCTCGAGAAAATCTTTGAGAAGATAGTACTCAATACGATAGAAAAAGTAAAATCATAATATGCAACTACAGAGAAAATAGTTGAATCTGGTTTCAAGAATCCCAAATGAATTCTTTAAGTTGTTAACCTAATATGGTTTTGGGAAAACCTAGGTTAAAGGAGAATCGACTGTAGTACGCAACTAGGACACATGAAAGTGCCGGGATTAGATTTTTCTAGTTGCTAGAGTTCTCCCTTATATAGTATTTCAAATCATGGTTGCTTACAATCAAAGATAAGATAGCTTAGTAACAAAGCATTCAATATTCGTTGTTAGATGAAATCCTGATTTAAGATTCAAGCTATGTCTCGCTTAAAAATAAAGCAATCAATCTCCACCGTTATATGGTCTTAGCTTGTTACACACAAATGAAATATACCTTTATTTAGATATGGGTAACCGTACTTAAACGTATATATTGAGTTGGCTCAATAACAGTTAACCAAAGTTAGCTATATGAACACTTTTATCTTAACCACATTCATCTAATACTTCTAAATCAAATATGGTGATCAATCAATCATGAAAGATAATCAAATGAATGTAATTGTGTTTCAAATAGAGTTGTTCAATTGTTTATTATCTCATAGAAATATATATGAACAAATTAAAACAAAATCGGATTGATTCGTAATCATACAAAGTACTTATACAAGAATCAGTTCTTTAACATTAAGCCATGGTTTGCAAAATTGCATTCCTTAATTCATAAATGTTTTAGTTCATGAGTATGAGAATCATACTTAACTGATTTTAGAACTTAACCACTGTGTTCGTTAACCAGGTACGCAAACAACAACTCCGAACCTTGGCCTTGTCCAGCTAGTCGCATACTAGGTACGCGACCAACCGTCCCCGACCCAACTCGGGTGAAACCATTCGCATACTAGGTACACAAACAAGGTTCCCTGTCCTTAACAGGTAAAACCGTTCGCATACTAAGTATGCAAACAAGGTTCTCGAGCATGAATTAAAACAATACAGCCCGCATACCATGTATGCATACCATGTTGTATCCAGACATGGTTAATTGTTCTAAACTCCCATTTCAATCATTGAAATATCCTTAAAAGACGAAAATTATCTGTCTCACACAAACTATTAACTTAAAGTAATTTTCAAGTGATCGAATGATCAATACAAAACTTTCCAAATTGACTTCTAATGATTGTCTCACAAAAATCATGTAACATGTTTCAAGGCAATTTTCACGCGATCATATTTTAACTTAATATTTAGTTTCCAACAAATAAATTGTCTCCAACTAAACTTATCAAGAACATGATGAATATATATAGTTAAAGCAAAAAGTTTTCAACTCGTATTTCGAGAAATAGATAAGCGAGATAAACTCGGCTCGAAATATCAAATGTGTATAATATAAAATTCTATATAGCTATACGACTTAGTCTCATTAGGAGATAGAGTAGAATAGACTTCTGAGTGATAGATAAGTTTTAGTCTTCACATACCGTTTGTTGATGAAGTTCCTCCAATATCTCCTCAGTAGATCTTTGTCTTCAATTGATGAATGCCCGAGACATAGATATAAGTAGACTAGAAATCAAGACTATAGTTTTGATCAACTAAACTTGACAAACAAGCTTGAGATAGCAACGGTTGCGAGTTCGACCGAGCAGTGCTCTAACAGATAGTTTAGCAAAAATAGAGGATAAAAATGAAAAAACTATGGTGTACCGACGTGAAAAGCACGTGCACTTGACTTGGAATAAATTAATTGTTAGAGCATAGCTCGGTTGAACCCACCAAGCGTTGGTATGTCAAGTTTGGTTGTCATATTTTAGTGTGTCAAAACTCATCTAAAGTCGTCTGATTAAATACTAGTGTCAACTTCGTTTAGGTTAGACTAAAAATTCTAGGAATGTTGAGACATACAATTATTACTCCTAAAACCTGAAGAATGTGAAGAACTAGCGAACTACAACGACGACATAATCCTTCCACTTGAAGTTAGTAATATATATTGACTTTAACTGTTTCATTCCTAACATATCTTTCAAGTCATGCTATATTGAAAACATAAATGCAAAATTATATATACTGTACATATTGTATAAAACTCTAGTGATGTGACATGATCATAGTATTAGGGAATTAGACTACGAAGTATAACACTTATCTTTTGAACTTCGTAGATATGACATCAACATAATCTTGTATATATTTTTATGATTATGTGAATATGTTATGGTGAAGATTTCATCCTAGGAAACAATATTTTATATTTGTTTAAAGGAAGTACATTCATGAACTTGTTTTATGAATCGAAAGGGAAATCATTAGGCTTATTGGATCGGCTATTCATTGTAAATCTTTGGATGACCAATATGTGTGAGATGGTAGACCGATATTAACTTATGTTATGTATCTTGGTATAACTAATCACAATGCCCGACTTATGATTTGGTATGACTGGTTTTTTAATTGGTATAACCGATCCTAAGTAATCACCATGTGATGGTATGATCGATCCTTGTAATTGGTGTGACCGATCCCAGTAACTTGTGTAACTGATCCTAGTAATTGGTGTGACCGATCATGAGTAAGTGTAATCGATCCTTGTAATTGATGTAAGGTCCTGGTAATCGGTATAACCGATCTGGTAATCGGTATGACCGATCATAAGAAATACCATGTGTAGATGGAACCGATCCTTAGAATCGTGTAACTTGATCCCGGTAACTAGTGTGAACGATCGCAAGTATTTCCATATTGGGGTTGTTGATGGTGGATTTTTGACGAAGGTCATATTCGTAAAATCACTTCGTAAAAATCATGAATCTCGATCGAGAACGGAATCATAAGAAATTTGTATTCTCACAATGTGAATCGCAGTTTAGCAATACCATGGCGGCAATAACGTGCAATAACGATATTAGGGTTTCCAAGGCAGGACTTTTAATATTCCATGAATTTCATGATTAAAGCTTAAAGACTCAGCACATTTCATTTGAATTCTTAATTCCTCTCCGGTATCTAAATTAACCCAAAACCACGTATGATCGATCACATCATATCTAAATGCTTCTAGACATATTGCATGATAGTATAGAGCAATTAGTTAATCAAATCTTGTTGAAGTATTCATCGAATGAATTCCTAGAAATTATACACTAATTAAACCCTAAATATTCATCTACTCGGGATCCATGACTTTTTCACTCATAAGTTCATCGTTATAACTCGAAATTGAGTGATTCTTGGCTCGTTGAATTTGTAAGATCATTCATTACAACATTATAACCTTTCCTGAGATAAAGGTTATTGTTACAAAAGTCGTGGCTCGAGATAACCTCGGTTATGTATACATAAATGTACATTTACCGTCATAAGAATTGTTCCATAGAGAGAGCATTTGTTTCGATAGATTAGAAAGGTAGAATTGAAAAGAATCCAAATGAAATCAATTAATACATACCTTTGTTGATGAAGTCCTCGTTGATGTCTTCTTGTAGTCTTCAATATCCATCCTTCAAGAATAACTTTATTTCTACTTCTTAGACCTAATCTAGTCTGAAACTAACTTTAGTATACTGAATCAAGAATCCATTTTGGCAACTAAATTTGAAAACGATCTTGATATACCAACGCCAGTGGGATCAACCGAGCAATTCTATAATAGTCCAGTAATAATGTTAGGCCATGATGGCTGAACGTATCCTGAGGCAGGTCTAGTAAAGGGCCGTGATGGATGTATTTCCGGCTTTGACCTATAGGCCACTCCAATGTCCAGCCGTGATGGTTGTACATTACCAAGGATACGCAGGTATAAAAATGAGACTTACGCATCATTTATACTCTTTCGACTAAGCTATAAAGATTACTTGATGCATGGTCCGCATATCAACCTTCAACCAACTACTCATTCCTATGCTTAAAAGACATTGTTACAACTTACATTAGGGGAGAAAAATGACTTCACCAAGTCCCAAGGCCGTGAAAGATGTACATTACTAGTTTGGCTAACTACAATGTACATTACTAGTTTGGCTAACTACAATGTACGGCCGAGATGGTTGTACATTCAGTTCTGGCTCACAAGCCAGTTCCAATGTCCAGCCATGATGGCCTAACATTTCCTGAGCCAGGTCCAGTGAAGGGCCGTGACGGTTGTATTTCCGTCTTTGGCCCATAGGCCACTCTAATATCCAGCCATGATGGCTGCACATTGGGAAGGTCAGCCTTCTCTAGCCGGATGCAATATAGTGATGCGATATTGGCCCTAGGCCAATGACATGGTAGTGTGCTATGATACACTAACTTTTCTCAAGGACATCTACCCAACTTACCTAATGCATCCTTTGATGCGAGATGGCCTTTGGACAATATAGTTTACAACTTACACTCTCTTGGTGCCATATTGGCCTTGACCAATATACCCACGCAATATGCCATTTTTTGGCAGCGTATTGGCCTAGGTCAATGCTCCTTTTACAATGAAACAGAAGCTTTGGATGAAGCTTCATCTTAGGTCATGGCGCATCTTTGAGCATGCACCATGCTAAAAACACGAGGTGTTACACGCTTTTCATTTTAGCCTAAAAATAGGCCAAATTGAAAAAGTGAAAATATCTCTTTTTAAAAAACGGAGGTAGTATGTTATCAGCAGTGGGAAAGTGTTTGTGTTGTTTTAATCATCAAATGACCTACTTCGGAACATCAACTGCAAAACCTAGATTATTTACATTATTTTTGTAATAAATTGATTCCTTTGAACTAGAAGTGTGAGAAAACCCAAAAACTAATGCAAAAAATTTGATTCCGACTTCTTTTAATTTTCAATTTTGATCGAATCATAGACGAACTATAACTGGATAAAAAAGTATCATCAAAAAAGAAAACGAATAGATAAAATTCGTGGTAAAGAGGAGAGAAAAAATAATCTAAAGCAGTGTAGAAATATCTGATTTTAATATGGGTATCTGACAACCCTGATTTATTGAAAAAATATATTTTATCATTCAACGGATGCGACCAGGCTGTCAAACCTTGTCTAATAATAGCCTGTCAATGGAACCCTCCTCTTTAGGGTAATCGGGGATAAGAATCAATGTGATGAGAAATATGTAAAACCTTTGAAACCTACTGTAAATAAAAGTAAAGTATATATCTCTTTTACGGATATGGAAATTTAAAGTAAAAAGTAATTTGTTTCTTCTTCCAGAAACAGAACAGTAATAATATTGTACTTACAATTGCTTGAAATGCCCTGCTTATAATTGCGTGAAATTGAACTATGATGCATCTGCAGGGAGCTAAGTGGGCCAAAGATGCAGATTTGAAACACTTCTAGATGGAAGGTGACTGTGAAAGAATTGTGGGCTTTATCCAAGGCAAGGCAATAATGATGGATTGGAGGAACCAGATTATAATTAAGGAAGCAATGCAAATTCTAGCTGAATGCAACAACTTTTTGGGATTCAAGTAGGTATGGAAACTCCGTGGCAGACAAGCTAGCATCGGAGGCGAGGAAATCGTCAATTTTCAATAGTTGGACAAAAGATTTACCAGCTTTTATAAATAGCTTTATCAATGTAGATAAGTCAAGTAATCAAGAACAAGGTATTGGTAATACCAACAGAGGTCTCAATCTTATAATAGGGAATGTCATGTACTGATAACTTGACAACACTCTAGTCTATCAGTTCTTTCCTTTGGGTTTTCCTTTAATGCAAGAGTGAGTCTGCACAGACCGCACCACTTTTTCTCTCACAAATTTTTGGACGTGGTCCTGGTGGGCCCCACAGAGAACAACATGGTCCCATTTATGGGTTTTCCTGTGTCTAGTTGATTTTGTGTGGTTCTGGGTTGCACAGACGCGGACGCGTAGACGCGGACACTACAAAATTTTCAAAAAACTAGGACGCGGACACGTATATACATATTTTATTTATATATTATTTATATATATAATCATGTATTTATACAACAAAGTCAAGTATTTCGACCATAAGAATTAGAAAATGATGTTACATATGTATAAATTTCAAAAGAAATCGTTTGTTTATACACGCCGAATGTCAAATAATCAGTCACTATTAAACACATAGCACAATCAAAATGCATTCTTAGATCAACACATGTCCAACTAAGGGTATACGTGATGTCATTTCCAATTACAAAATCCTAATAAAGACCTAAAGTATTGATCTAAATGTAAAAAGTTTATATGAAAATGAAAAATAAATGCGTCGGACACGCGTCATCGGTGCGTCCAAACCAGACGCGCGCAGGACGCACAAATTGATGCGTCGAACACGCGTTGTGTCAGCGTCCCACGCGCGTCCCTTGTCCGCCGCGAGTCGGATGCGGACACGGCTCAAGAAACGGAGCGTCCGTGCAACCCAGTGGTTTAATCCCTCGTTCATCAAGAATTTTTGTTAATGCTTATTCTCAAAAAAAAAATATATTTTACTTACAAAGTACAAAAAATGCACACATTAGTCTTCTTCAGTCTTTTTTTTTTTTCCTCCACCCCCATTTCTTCAATGAAATTCACCTTTCACTGTAAAATCCATCTTTATCACCAGCAACATAACACTAACAGACCATGCATGCTTGATTTCTTGATCGTTATGACAAACAACAATCAAATTTCTCAGAATGTTTGGAATCACAACAGTTTTCTCCGCTGCTGCACAGAAATTTGGGGATTTCTTTTTGGTATGGTGATGATTTCACATTCGAGAAAGGTAATTTTGGGCTGAATTTACAGATTCCTCCACTTCAAATATCCTGATTTTCCCGGTTTCTTGATTTCTTAGGGTTTTCATGTTTTTCAATCATTTGGTTCTATCCAATACACCAAAACCCTGATTCACGTCTTATCATTCCTGTTACTACATTTCTTTGTTCTATCTCTGAAATCCCATCCCAAAAATTTGATCGAATATTGAGTTCAGAAGACATAGAAGTTCAAGCTGTGAGTTCAGAGAAATTCTATTTCTTGCTTCCTGATGTTTTCACTGTTGAGGATCATGAAAGTTTATTGAAGGAGAAACTAAAATTCTTGCCGTTTCCATGGAAGATGTTTTTAAGAGTATTAAAGATTTCAAGAATGAGGTCTTTGATAAATTTCAGTTAAAACTTAATCAATTTGTTCTATTGATTTACAATGCCAACATCAAACAACGTCAAAGAGATGAATATTTTTCGTAGTTGAGTCAGAAGACTATGGTTGCTGTAAATCAAGCCAAAATCGATGTTGTAGATGCCAAGATGGAGAAGATTACTGCCTACAGTTGTACTTGTTAGTGGATCCACTAGGATTTCTAAGGTTCAAAAATTTGTTGCGTCATGGCTATATTATTCCCAAGAAACACCACCATCCCCACTAAGATTGAGCCTACATACTCTGACAACAAGCCAGGTGTTTTGATGCAAGTATCTGAAGGGTGAGAAAACCAGGACTAGTGATAATGGCTTGTTGGGTGAATGTGAACTGTTAGCTATGTCTCCAGCATCATGTGGTGTCTCCTAACTTGCTGTGACATTGATGCCAATGGCACCTTTAATGTCTCTGCTGGCGACAAAGCAACTGGACATAATCTGTTGTTTACGTATCAACACCTTAGGTACCTCGTTCTGTACTCCTGTTTTCGTCATCGCTCTCTTCATATTACAATATTTCTTAACCACTCTATATCCAACATCTACGTTTGTGACTCAATGTCCACTTTTCAATACCTTAAACATTTCAATCCTTCTCAACACCTTTTCCAACATCTCAAAACCTTTAAACATTTCTAGCATTTATTAAAATTCTTTTCATAACCGAACTGATCCTAAAATCTTTATCAATAACCAGTTTCTAAGATCTTTCATTACTCGTTCCTAAACCTTTTGGAACTGCCAGTTGATATCTTTCTTACCCAATTTCAGACTGGTTCCTAAAACTTTTTCAACAATCAGTTCATACCCCTCTAAGGTGGTGTCAATACTTCTCTTGCTAAGGTGGTGTCAATACTTCTCTTGCTAAGGTGGTGTCAATTCTTCCAAGAATGCTGGTTCTGATTCTTGAAGACTGCTTCAGGCTCATACCTCATAGTCTATTTGTGTTGCCAAACTAACTTGGTGCCTTGTTCAGTTTGAAAGGGGTGCTTTTTCTTTTGCAGTTCAAACTGAATTTATATTGTTTCAGCTTGTTATTTTTCTTTTGTGTGCTTTGGTTTTTCAAACTTCCCTTTTGTCTGGTTAAGTTTGAGTGAGGGAGGATGTATTAGCTTAGTCCAGTAGTCTGTTATGTCCTGATATGTGTCGTATAAATACCTGTCTGCTTGTCTGTCATGTGTAAAAGGCGTACCTGATAATTGCTTCTGTAACAACAGTTCTTGTAACATTTCTAAGATTTCTGTACTTTATCAGAGATACATCAAGAAGTGAAGTGATTTTAAAAAGTTTTGGATAAGTCCAGATTTAGTAGCTTCTTCAGACATTGGGAAATTTGTGTTGGATTAAAACCTTGGGTTTCTGTTGCTTTTTCTTCTAAGAGAGAAAGCAAATAAGGATTCTAACTGGTCTACTTACCTTGGAGTTCTTCAAGAGAGCTCCAATTCTACCATATATTGGTAAGTGTTATTTTGTTATCTAATTCCTTGCAATGTTTTGCTTTTTAAGTGCCTTTAGAGTTTGATTGTTAATATAATTAAGTTTGATGACTCCGGTACAGGTCAGAAGAGGAGCTTTCTGAACTTCAAGGTCAGTACATTAAGCTATTTTCGTTAAACCCCATTTACCTGTTCTGCTTAGGGACAATTTCTCCAGCCATCCATTACAAAAGAATGAGGCAAATCTGTTCCGTGTACCTTATTTACTAAGCTTTACACTCGTAACCACTGTCATGGTCAGTGCCGGCGTTTACTCCAAGCAACAATGCAGTGAATTGGAAGAAATTGGAGTAAATTGTAGGAAATTATTTATACTTCTTGCTTAGGGGACACTTTTACTCATTACAATAGGGCTCCTACATTGGCCGCCTATACCGTATATAAAACCTAATAATATCTAATAGTTAGATATAATTTAGTGTATTCATAAATTGTATAGAGTAGCCATTGTCTTAGTCTAATCTAGTCCATTTGTGTCAAATTTTACGTTCTAATCTGAAAGACTGAAACTGTAGTATAAGGTCCTGGTTTATTCATTTAACCAATATTGGGTCCGATTTTCTTGCAGGAACTCAAGTATGGGTGCGAAAGAATACGTGCACAGAGAATGTTTGAAGGTCGAACAAGAAATTCATACTTCCCAACAAGCATCTTTTTCTTCAACTACAGCAGACGACTTCTTTTGGGCATTTGGTATAATCAGATAAAGAGCATTTTCACGCCTTGGTCAAGATTTTGTTTCAGTCCCTGTAGCCGACTTGGTAAGATCTTTATCACTCTTTAATTTTTTTTATAAAACTGAATGTTCTGTGGTCTCTGCAAGTTAAATGAAGAGTTAAGACAGCTCAATAGACCTTGATATCCTGGTTACTTCTCACTGTCTTTGCTATCACATAAATGAAATTTTACCGTATCCAGGTATAAGACTGTTTTTTTAATACACAGAAATTTGAATACAAACTGCAGCTAAGTAATTTACGGATCTTGTAAACGAGAGAGCAAATCACATATAACCCGGTACAATTTAGAGGCCACAGTACCATACAAAGCCCACAAATGTTCTATGCTGCCTGCTTAAATCATACGTTGTAGATACATTTGGCAATTTCATGAAGTTTGGGTCCTAATCCTTAAAAAATACTTCTAATATTTTGCAATTTATGCCCTTACTTTCGCTCCTTAAAGGCCAACGTCTACTAAATCATATCTAAACAAGCTCAAGATGGTTCATGTATTTCAGCAATTTGAATGACAATCATTTATTTGTTTTACAATGTCAACCACGTACAGTTCTAGCGTAACTATAGGGAATGTTGCTTGGGAGATTAAATATAATAGTAATAACATTGTCAGCAACTAACAGTAAAATCCATCTCATTGTCAGGAACTAACAGTAAGACACCATTTCCAGTAGTTGATAGCTTCTGCGAATGGCTCTGCAGTGAAGGACTTGGTTTAATTTTCCTAGAGATAAATATCAAGAAATGAAGTAATTTTAGAAATACCTAAAAGGTTTTGGGTTAAACTTAAATCAGATGTAGTAGCTTGTTCATAAATGGGAAAATCTGTGGTGGATTACAACCTTGGGTTTCTCTTGCTTTGTTTCTTTTAAAAGTGAAAGCAAATAAGGATTCTAAGCGCTCTAATTACCTTGAAATTCTTGTAGAGAGAGCTGATTCTACCATTGTGAGTTTGTGGGTTTTTTCTGTTTTTTCTGTTTTATTTGTCTTATGAGTTTCATTGTTAATAAGTTAAGTTTGATGTCTCCAGTGCAGGCCAGAAGAGGAGCTTCCTGAACATCAAGGTCAGCGCGGTTCTTTGATTACATGTTTCAAAAATTAGTTGACAGCATTAGCATATTAACTATATTACTGGCTTCCATGGTTTGCCTAAGTTATAACGCACACTCCATTTAGCCTGTTTTGCTTAGGAACACTTTCTTCAGCCAACTATTACGGTAGATTGCGGCTCATCTGTTTCGTGTGAATTAATGAGCTACCTTAATCACTATGCCTTATACTAGTATAACCGCTGCCATGGTTGGTGCCAACCTCAGTTTCGACCTTATTCCAAGCGACAATGCTGAAAATTGGAAAAAAAAAAAAGTGAAATTGGAGCGAAAGTGGAAGACATTGTACTGAACATCATATACTTCTTGCTTAGGACACATTTAGTCATTACAAGGGCCTACCATGGTGGCCTCCTTTGCCTTCAATCAAACTTAATAATATCTAATAGTAGAAAATAATTTGGTGTACTCGCAGATTGTAACGTAGCCATTGCCTTAGTCTATTTAAAGTTATTTTCTGTCAAACATACGTTCTAATCTGAAAGTATAGTGGAAGGTCCCGGTTTATGTAACCAAGATTGGGTTCAATTTTCTTGCAGGAACTCAACTATTGAGCACAACCTTGGGTGTGAAAAAATATGTATGTGCACAAGAATTCATACTTCCCAACCAGCATCTTTTTCCTTGAATAAGGATTAAAATCTTGGGTTTCTGTTGCTTTGTCTTCTAAGAGAGAAAGCAAATAAGGAGGATTCTAACTGGTCTACTTACCTTGAAATTCTTCAAGAGAGATTTGATTCTACCATAAATTGGTGAGTATTATTTTGTTATCCAATTCCCTGCAATGTTTTGCTTTTTAAGTGCCTCTAGAGTTCAATTGCTAATAAAATTAAGTTTGATGTCTCCAGTACAGGTCAGAGGAGCTTTCTGAACTTCAAGGTCAGTACATTTTTGTGATTGTGTTTCGAACTTCAGTACACAACATTGTCACCTTAACTATATTACTGGCTTCTATGGTTTGCCTAAGTTATAAATTAGGTCTTACATAAGCTGTTTAAGCTATTTTCGTCACACCCCATTTACCTGTTCTGCTCAGGAACAATTTCTTCAACCGTCTATTACAAAAGAATGTGGCAAATCTGTTCTATGTACCTGATTTACTAATCTTTATACTCGTAACCACTGTCATGGTCAGTGTCGATGTTTACTCCAAGCAACAATGCAGAGAATTGGAAGAAATTGGAGTTAATTGTAGTTCATTTTACTGAAATTATATTTCTTGCTTAGAGGATACTTTTAGTCATTAAAAAAGGGCTCCTACATTGGCCGCCTATACCATATATTAAACCTAATAACATCTAATAGTTAGGTATAATTTGGTGTACTCATAGATTGTAAAGTAGCAATGCCCTTAGTCTAATCTAATCATTTTATGTCAAATTTTACTTTCTAATCTGAAAGTGTAGTTTAAGGTCCTGGTTTATGTAACCGATATTGGGTTCGATTTTCTTGCAGGAACTCAGCTATTGAGCACAACCTTGGGTGTGAAAGAATATGTGCACAGGGAATTCGCCAAGGTCGGACAAGAATTCATACTTCACAACAAGCATCCTTTCCTTCAATTACAACAGATGACTTCTTTTGGGCATTTGGTATAATCAGATCAAGAGCATTTTCACGCCTTCTTGGTCAAGATTTTGTTTCAGTTCCTCTAGCCGACTTGGTAAGATCTTTATCATTCTTTAAAAAAGCTAATAGAAGTAGAATGTGCTGTAGTCTCTGTAAGTTACATGAAGAGTTGTGACATCTCAATATACCTTGCTATCATATAAATGAAATTTTATAACACTCTTTTTCTTAAAAATCATATAAATGGTTCATGTATTTCAGCAATTAGGGTTCATTTATGAATACACACACACACAAAAAAAAACCTTGTTACTCTCTCCATTTTACCGGATGTCCCCGAAGGGACGTACTCATAGAGTAGCCAAAGCTATTTAAACCGATCTCCGTTTTGCAAAATAGGTAATGTGGGACTAAACAAACCAATGGCCAGAAAAGAAAAGAAAAGAAAAAGAAGTACTTGGTTTCTCGAAACGGCGACTTTTTGCTTGGTAAAATTTGACGATGACTATCTACCACCGCTATCTAAATTAAATTACATTCATTCCCATGTCATTCAAAATGTTTGTCCTTTCTCTATTGAAACACATGATTAACTTCGATCGTACATATATGCCAAAGAATAAAGAGCACCAGACGAGTTTATATGATAGGAATAGATAAGAAAGATTGTAGTGGCACAATAATGCTTCAACCTGAATCTACCAAAACTTGTTTACAACCTAGTTACTGCTACACGGTACAAGACTAGTACAAATTCTAAAAATCAGCATTTTTTTTTTTTTTTTTTGTTAGATTTTGGGTTCTCAGCTTGTAATTTGGTATAAAAGTACCCTAAAATGGGTTGTTGGTTCACAAAATTGGTCAAAAAGACCAAAATCAATAATTCCTGGGTGAAAAAGACACTTAGGTTTTGATACTGTTTAAATAGCCAAAAATTAAAAAGATATTGTTTAAAGGGACAAAAATTTAAAAAATAGGCGAGGATGTAACCAGTTTCAAATGTCCATTTTCAAATATTTTTTCTTATTTTTATTTTACACATGATGCATCCAGTTTCATCCTTGCTATTTTTTAAGTATAAGCCAGGA
Organism: Papaver armeniacum; assembly: GCA_023531295.1. NCBI lineage: Eukaryota > Viridiplantae > Streptophyta > Magnoliopsida > Ranunculales > Papaveraceae > Papaver > Papaver armeniacum. The sequence continues at coordinate 228,020 of JAJJWW010004488.1, forward strand.
TGAATCCAGTTTCATCCTTGCTATTTTTTTTTGGCTATTTCACCCGTACTTTTTTCTACTCGTCCATTTGAACCGTGTTTTAAATTTTTTGGACAAATAACCTATTTTCTCTTGTTGGTTTCAAAAATTGAAATTTTAGTGATGCTTATAGTTGTTATCAAATATTTAGCAACAACTATAACTGTAAACAACTAACTGTAATTTAATTAAGTGTGATAAAACACTTTAGCAACACTTATAAATGTCACATATTGATAATAATAAAATGAAAATAAATTGGGCCCCAATAATTTGGGGCTCTAGTAAGTCAGCTGCCTAGACTGCCTTGCCCTTAAGCCGGCCCTGACAAACAGTCAACACATCCAACAAACGGCGTCTTTCTATTCACCCCTCATGCCCCATCAAAAATTGCGACCCATCGATAGAAGACAGTTGTTTCTATTTTCAGTCTCGGTTCCAATCCTATGTATTTTTTCGGCAAATACAAACTCTTTACTATGAGAGAATGGAATTACTTCCCCGAACAACCAGTCGGATTTTAGACTTCGTTACACTTAACATTTTAATCACATTAAAAAAACTACAAAAAAAGATAATCAAAACTTAGATGACTTTATATTCATTTTTTGATGAAAACTAACACTGCAACCTAAAATATTGAAAAACTATCATCTTTAGTTAATGGAAAATTATGTTTTGAAGAAAAACTATAAAACGGCCGCTAATTAAAACATGGATTTTGACCTCACTGTTCTGAGATTCATTGGAGAAGAAATCTGAAAAAAAATCAAGTAGTCGTGATTTTGAACACCAAATTTACCCTTCCTTCAAATAAGCAGGAATTGAATCAGTTGAAACCTTCAACTGTTAAAGACAAATGGCGCCATCCATTTTGTCCCTCACACCCCCATCAAACATTGCGTAAGTTTTCCAGATTTTGAAGACCAAGAGATAGAAAATGTCATGATAAAAATACACATCCAAGAGACCAAGTGGACGGGACCATGCCTCTCAAAACCCAATTTTGGTGCAGGACTAGGACAACTTCAAGTCTCTTGACATTATAGGGGTGTTCATGGTCGGTTTTGGTTCGGTTTCAAGCCAAACCAAAACCGAAACCAATACTATCGGTTTCTAAAAATTGAAACCAAACCAATCCATTAACCATTGGTTAGGTGTCCAAATGGTTCCGGCCCGGTTTCGGTTTTTTCCAGGTGGTTTTTGGTTAACCAATAATTATGTCAAACCAAAAACAAAAATTACACTAATTTGAGAAAAAATAGTATTGGTTTACAAAAATTTGAGACAAAAAATAAATAAAAAGAATATCAAGAGTAGTTAAAGCTTACTCTAAATCTAGAGATCAAAAGAAGATTTAACTAATGGCGGTGACATCTCTAATGAAAATTTAATTAATGATTTTTTTTTATCAATATTCGGTTAACCATTGGTTATTGGTTCGGTTTCTCTATCATACCAAAACCAAACCATTAATCTCGGTTTTCATCTTTTATAAACCAAAACCAACCATTAGTTAATGGTTCGGTTCGGTTTCCCCCTAATCGGTTTGGTTTGGTTCGGTTTCTCGATTAACCAGTAACCATGAACACCCCTACTTGACAATAACCATGCTGAGTAATTTGGGTAGGTCCCAGCCAGCAGGACTCTATGCGCCGCTTATGCTTTTCTGCAGGGGTATCATTAACTCGTCGTAAATTCGTAAGGTCTAACGGGTACAATTGGAGTAAATAAGGTCAAGTCAAACTCCTAATCACAGTAACAGATACGTGGCACAGCAGCCAACATGCGGAATTTGTACGAGGTTACACACTGCAACTCCACTGACTCCAATCGCTTCAAGGTACGGTCTTCGACTCTTCAAAACCAATAGGAAATTACAACACGGTGATTCTGATTCATGGCTAAAATTGTGGTGGAAAAAATCAACTCCCCCAAGGGCAGTTTTGTTGTGTGGGCTGCGAGTCATGACTCGCTACCTACAATGAAGATGCTTAGTGCTGGACGTATCAGCGTTGGTAATTAACTTGGATCGAAGGATTTGGGACATGGACGAGGAAAGCGTAGAATATCTGTTCTCCCTCTTTTTTACTCGGTCAATAGAATATTTGCTCTCTCATTGTAGCTTTAGTTAGAATTCTTTCTTACTTAACATTTAAAGTTAAGAGTGTACTTTCGATTACTTTGCAGCGAAATTTTCCAGCATGGCTTCGATCAAGACATCTTTACAAGTAAAATACTGATGGGATATGGGTACGATACCGCAAGGCTATTAGGACACGCCAAATCTTTAAGAACAAAGGGGTATGAGAACATGTCAAACATGTATTATTGGGCCGGCCGACCGGAAGGCCCGGCTTTCACAAATATGGATAATCTAAATCAGACCTTTCCATTGACCTTTAATTGCTGGGATTTAACCTTTGAAGTAGAGAGTCCTTTTATGGCCATTATTTTTGGGCCGACCGAGCCAAGCGAGGGAGGTCCTTTATATGACCATTTTTTTGTAAAATCTAAGTGATCAATTACCACAAAAAGATTGGAAATGGTTAGGGCCGAAAAACCAAAAATGTCCCTCACTTTTAGTCTAATTATTATAACTCTTTGTGTATCCTATCTTTTCAGGGGATTGGAAAACAAACTTTAATATAACATATCTAAAAATCCGTGCCTTGGAATTTTACAAATTTTATCTCGTTATAAAGGTTATAAAAAACTTTACGCAACAAGTACAAACAACAATATCAAATTTGGAGTTTTTACGAAAAAATCGGAGATATATATCATTTTAGGCACAAATTTAGAAAATTAAATGTATATCCATTATGCAAACCATCACAAAGGATACATAATACTTTATGTAGCAAAATATTGGTTTATGCATCAACTAATTTTCCATTGCAACTAATAAAACGATGTACTCCATCCGTTTCAAGAAAAATGATACTATCATTTTAGGCACAATTCTCGAAAATTGAATGCATAGCCATTATGCAAACCACCACAAAGGATGCATAACACATCATGCAACCATATTTTGGTTTATGGATCGACTAATTTTCTGTTTTAGAAAAAATGATACTTTCACATCCCGTTTCGGGAAAAATGATACTATCACATCCCGTTTTGGGAAAAGTGATACTTTCGCTCCGTTTCGGGCAAAGTGATACTTTCGTTCTGTTTCGGGAAAAGTGATACTTTTTTCCGTTTCAGAAAAAATGATACTTTCACTTCATATCAGAAAAAGTATCACTTTTTCTGAAATGGGGCGAAAGTATCACTTTTTCAAAACGGGGCGAAAGAATCACTTTTTCCGAAACGGGGAGAAAGTATCACTTTTTCCGAAACGGGGAGAAAGTATCACTTTTTCTGAAACGAGGCGAAAATGTCACTTTTTCTGAAACGAGGTGAAAGTATTACCTTTTTTGAAACGGGACGACAGTAGTCGTGGACAAACTCCATCTTCATATTCTTCTTCGGTCGACCCTCCCACCGTGGCAACGGTCATACTAGTTATAAATTGTAGAGTAATAAAAATGTGCAATTTGATGAAAAGATTGGAAATGATTACCATTAAAAATCGAAAATGCCGCTCCCTGATTTTAATTTTTTTTTTCCTTTAGACATTTTTGTAAATAAACAGTAAAGGAATGACAAATTGGTATTAGACATTTTCGTAAATAAATTGAAGAGCAATGGCAAATAAGTAATACCATTTTTAAGCAATATAAAACCTGGCGAGATTGGGGTATACCCAAACTAATTGGGGTATACCCAATAAGACAAAATCTGGTCATTTTGAAGTAAAACCAAGCCACCCCTTAACCTTGTATTTTCTAAATGGCAAAAATGCTCTTTTATAATTAACACTAAAAAACTGATTAGGCTAGTTAATTGAGTTTAGATAAAAATTTTGAAAATGAAAATTCAGTAGATTAAACCTTTATTCCGTCTTGTGAGTTCGATTAAGATCAAAAAATTTGGTTTTCAAAAATGTCAAAGGTCGGCATGATAGAGGTTTGAATAAGGTGCCGGTTATATATGGCCGACATGGTCTTTGTTTGAATAAAATGCCAACCAATTGTAGCCGGAAAGGTATTTAAATGAAGAACATGCCGACTTTATTTTTTTTTGACACATAGGAGGTGGCTATTGAAAAATATTAGTCGGCAAGGTCTACAAAAAAAAACCGCGGCTGGTGTAGAATACCCCAATCTCGACAGGATATAAAATACCCGAAAGTCAAATGACATTTTCTTCACAGTGCCATTACGACGGTGTTTCGTTTTTCTTCGGCTAACCCTCCCACCATAGCAGCTGTGTTCTAGCATATACGAGATTCTCGGTTGTTAAAACAACAATCCAATTAACCAATTCGGTAAGTGTGGAGAAGAGAATGGTGCGGATTATGCGTAATTTTTTGTGGGTTGTTGTGGAAGGTAGAAAGAAGCTAGTGTGGGTAGCTTGGAAAAAAATTTGCATGCCTAAAGAAAATGGTGATTTCGGAGTGAAGATTCTAAGAACTACTAATCAATCTTTGTTAATTAAATGGATTTGGAGGTTCTCGATGAATAAAAACAACCTTTGGAGGTAAATAGTTAATCAGAAGTTCAAGAGAAGCCCGAATTTGTTAACGCGAGATGTTGGTAATAAGCCTCAGTGTAGGAGTCTGTGGAAAAATGTAGTGAATATGGTTCCAATATATTGTTCAAGAAACGACTCAGTTCATAGTAAGAAACGATGAAGGGATAAGCTGAGAAGGCGAAGGATGCGTCAATAACGGATATGGTTGTGAACAATAATTGGAATTGTGAATTTAAGAGGGCTTTGAACGCAAATAAGAAGTTAGAGTGGTACTTGCTTAGACGTGACTGCCTCGTGCCGGAGTTGGTTGAACTAGATGATGAAGTGGATATTATGGAGAATTTTAGTGCTAAGAAGTGCTACGAGGTTTTGACCGGTAACTATCCTCCTTGTAACTTCGATTCTCATCTTTGGAAGAGCAATATTCCAAACAAGGTAAGCTTCATTTATTGGGCAAGTTTCATGATTCAATCCCTACTAGAGACATGTTAGTTCATCGTGGAATGACCATTCACAATGATTTGTGTTTCTTTGTAATGGCGAAAAAGAAATTTTTGACCATATGTTTCACCATTGTTCGTATTCTTTTGAGATATGGGATTATTTTATCAAGGCGTTTAAGATTTCATGGCCGATGCCAAGAACTTTGTTCCTTTTGTTTGAAAATTGGTCTACCAATGTGTTACAAGGAAGGGGAAAGGAGGTGTGGAAGATTATTCACTACGCTATTTGTTGGATTTTATGGAAGCAACAGAATGGAAGAGTTTTTGGTGGTCGCTAGAAAAGTGTTGCGGAAAATATAAATTTGGTTAAGCAACTTGTTGTTTTATGGTCCAGTGATACTGATTCTCTTAAAGTTGTATCCCCTAATCTCATTTGGAGGAATTGGAAAACTCTCATGAACGAGTGCATGATTCACTTTGTAAACTATTATTAATTTTCTCTTTTAATATAACCCTTTCTTCTAAAAAGAACAAATAATTCAAAAGATAAATAAAAATAATTGTTTTTATTGATCGATAACACACTTGGTCGCATAGAATTTATACTTGACTAAGAAGAAAATAAATTAGCATAATACCTACATTTTTTGTGAAGCCCTAATTCCGCCCCTGGTGGGGAGGTGAAGTACACTTTCTATGAACAGATCAAGGTAAATGCTGCATGGAATCAGAGAGCATATAAAGGGGACCACTGAGATTCGAATCGGCAGCATATCTGGTGCCAGTCGTCTACAGACTCTACTCTACGCATCTACGCAGTCAGAGAAGAGTAAATGAATCCTTTAATTCTTCCATGTTTTGATTTCTCAGGGGTAGTATTAATGGTGTATTCACACTTAACATAAATAAAAGAGACAGACCATAAAATAGGGTAGCTGAATTAATGGAACCAAGGAAAATGTCATTGTAGAGAGACTGATCGTACATGGTTTGAATCTGGGAACCCACTGCTGACATATATAATTTCTCACTGCAGAGAGAGGAAAAGAGAAAGGTCGTTTCTCATCCATTATCATCACTGTTCAGAACCTTGACAATGTATGGCTGTAATACGAAATCGCTAATCATGATAGAACATTAAAGCCAACAATAAAAACAAAGAAAGAAGAAAAAAAAGACAAATATGGGACCAAGAGAAAGATTGAGAAGAAGTGATGCCCATCCAAACATCTCACTAAATAGGCCCCTGCTAATCCATGATGGGAAGGAGATTCACCCCATTTCCCGCATCTGTCCGGGCAGATTTATCCCTCGTATAGTCGACTAGACTGTATCAGGTTTCCGATAGTTTTGATCAAGATTATCTGTAAATGTGTAGTTTTTGAGGACAAAGATGGAAAGGGTCGCATCTGTTTAGTGGCATAAAAAGATACAAAATCAAATTACTTGTATGACATTTTTCGGTCTTATTTGGTGTTGGAATCACATTTTAAAAGAAAGAAAAAGACCAACAGAAAAACACATAAAGTTGGCGAACACGCGAGTTACTCATCACCTTAAATGCAACATTTGGTTAACTTCGCCTCTAATAGGTAGCCCTGCCAATGGGTACCCGTTACTCGTAATCGAACACGATTCACAAGCAATATTACCAGGGAGGAAATACAGCCAGGATTGACCTGGCTTGAGCCACCCCCAACTGTCCAAACCACCTTTTTTTTCACTACCTATTCGGGTAGAGGTATTAAATTAGGTCTAAATTAATAGGCTTGAGCCAACCCTCTACAAATGGTCCAACTCAAAAGCCACCCCTAAACCAAATTTCCAGTTCCGCCACTGAATATTACTATCCAAGTGGTAGAACTATTAGGAACCCGATAAGCTTCTAGTTTCTGATGGGTATTGTTAGAATACGGGCATCCAACACAAAACCAATTGGCAATGAGTGGAGAGGCCCTAAGGGATTATAAACCGCAGGATCTTAGAAACCCATACAATGTGGGACTAATAGTCTCAACACGCCCCCTCACGTGTAGCCTCGTTGGGTCTAACACGTGGACAATAAATTGGGTGACGCGGAGTAAAGGCGCGGTCAAATGACTCGTCGCAAATAGCCTGCTCTGATACCATGTTAGAATACGGGCATCCAACACAAAACCAATTGGCAATGAGTGGAGAGGCCCTAAGGGATTATAAACCGCAGGATCTTAGAAACCCATACAATGTGGGACTAATAGTCTCAACAGGTATCATCTGCGGGCAATGTCATTTAGCCATAATATAGTCTAGCCCGATGCCCTTTACGGAATCTAGGTTCCATATACACTGCTATTTAGAGATTGATACGGAGTTTCAGCAGAAAAAATACTTTTGCTAGTTAGTTTCCAAATTCCAATGGGCAATGTCATTTAACTCATTTTCAGAAATTTGTATTCTCTTTATCTTTGCAACATTAATTTATCTAAACAGACAGATAGTTTCTGCTCATTACACTCCTTATTTTCATTTTATCAAGTGACTTACCTTAGTCATTTTTTTGGAACCAGTGGCTTCATTTTGTACGGTTAAAGTGGTATTCCGGATCCATTGGTCCTCCCATGTATCAATAAGGTTTCTATTTCCAAGTTTTCAAACACAATTTGTCTTTATGAGTTGGATACCACTATGTATACATTTGCAAACCCAACTGTACGTCCCCTTCCTTTGGCTTGTTTTTAATGCGCAAAACATCACAATTTGGGTAATACTTTGCTTTTAGTATTCATGCTCCAATCTTGGCTATCATAACCAACTTGAAATTTTTAATATTTTAGATTCCAAGCCTCCTTCATCAAGGCTTTTACAAACTGAATTTTATACTCAACTTGAAATTCTTAACCTTCCACATATTCCCCCCACCAGTAGTTCCTTTGCATGTTAGTAAGTGCTTTATAAATTGTTTTGGGAATTTGGAAACAATTCATATGATAGACTGCTAGTGCAGAGATATCATTTTTTACTATAACAGTTTTACCAGCGCAACTTAACTGAATTCCTCTCCAAGATAAATGCCTACTACGCATTTTCTTAATGAGTGGTTCAAATCTTTTCACCTTGGATCTGCTCGTAAAGAGTGGCAACCCTAGAGATATATCATCAAGAGGGATAGAGTTAACTCCTTGAATTTGTTGACTCCATTCATAATGTTGGGATCAGTATTTGGACTGAAAAAATGCTCCATATTTGCTAAGATTTACGCTTTCCCCAAAGAGATTCCAAAGTCTTTGAAAGGACTTACAAGATTATGACAAGATTCACATTTTCTTTACACAAAATGATACAGTCATATGTAAAAAAACAAACTATTCCTAGATGGGGCATTGCTAGATATATTAATACCTTTTAGTGGACCATTACTCTCGACATTAAGAATAGTACGTGACAAGGAATCCATACAAATGAGAAACAAGCATGGAGAGAAGGGATTATTGACACTAAGGCTTAGTTTGGTATTGCTGTATTTTTTGTAGGAACGCTTTTCTGCTGTGCGTTGTTGTGTTGTGAGAAAAAAGCAGTTTGACGTTTGGTATAATATTAACTAAAGTTAAAGCTGATCAAAAAACAGTCAAAGTGTGTTTGGTAAAATATCAAATTCAACTGTTGTTGTTATAGCAAAATGACAAGAACAGACATATATCTATGAAAATAGTTTTATTCGATTTTATTGGGTTTAAAAATAATTAATTTTTTTTTTTACTATTCAATATAAATATTTATAATTTACTAATTGTTACTATCATTGTGATTGTTAAAAAAATTATTTTACTTAACACTTTTTAAGATATATATATATATATAATTTTCAAACAAAAAATCAAACTAAAATTAATTAAAGACTAAAATATATTTATATATGCATCGCTATTCAGAGAGGGTTGGTGCCCAACTTGTTGCTAGGTTGCCAACCAATAGCTTTGTATGATTTTTTTTTGACATTCGTATTATTATTAAAATTAATTAAATTATTATTTAATATTTTTATATTTTTATTTGAAAAATGAAATGAAATAGTTTGAAAATAAAAAATAATAATATTTAAAGACTAAAATATAAAATAAAAATAAAAAATTGATTGTATATAAGTTTAAGGGTAACTTTTGTCATTTATAAAATAAAATAAGGACAAAAAAGATAAATCAAACATTAAATTTATGTGGGACCAAAGCTTATGCTTTTGTAGCTTTTAAAAACTCCTCCTCCAGGCTTTTGAAAATTGAGGAATTTGGGAAGTGTTTTGGGTAAAAAACACTTTAATTTTTTTTTACCAAACACCGATTTCAAAAATTATTGACATATATAGGTTTTGAAAGTGCTTTTGGAAAAATAAAAGCATTACCAAACTCAGCCTAAGTTATATAGAAACCTAACTTTCTCCTAATTTCCGTTAAAAACTCATATTTGATTCACATCGAATTCTTTGGATATTTCTATTTTAAGACCCATGAGTCTTTTTATTATCTAGTTTTTCTCCTATTGTGTATTATTATTTCGTGAGGTGTGGTTATCTTATTTTAATATTTCTTCGATTGACATAGACTTATCATTTTACCCCCCTTTCATCCCGTTTATCATTACTTTAGATATAATTTTATTGCTAGTATTGCTTAAAGCTATGGATATGAATTCGCCACGATGGATATTGTTAACAGTTTTTACTTAACAATTCACATGAAAGACAACAAAAGATGCGGGACATGACCACATCAAGAACCGAGAGACTTCAAGAGTTCATGTCACTAGAAAAAGATAAGAATGCATTCACCCTATGGTGTTTCACCATCTGGAATATCTGGTTAGCCAGAAACGCACGGGTATACAACAAACATTCCAAATTGCTTTGCTCCTAATATAAGAGTACATATGAGCACACAGACACAACCTCTAATCATAGGACTCAAATACCGGACTGCCGCAACGCCAGCACCAACTAAACATACATCAACCACAACATAATAAAAGAACTACTTGGGTTAGATGGCTGCCAACTCCGACAACATGGTTGAAAATTAACACTGATGGAGCAAACAGGGGATACCGGGGGCAAACCTGAGATGACGGGAACGAGATAGATGCTTAGAAATGAAGGAGGGTTTATGATAATGGTAATGGACGCCCCTATTGGCGCAACGACAACCATTGTAGCGGAAACGTGGGCTTTTTTGTTAGGTGCAAGAATGGTAATAACAAGGGGTTGAGGGAAAATATGTTTTGAAACAGATTCGACCTCACTGTAGATGTTAATACAGAAAGGCGACTTACAGACATCTTCGATCATTCAAAACATGATAAAAAAAAAAACGGCACTAGTTTTACCAGATGAAAAAGTTCAAAATCACCCATACATATTGAGAAGGGAACCAAAGAGCAGATGGATGGGCAAATATGCGGAATGATATATAGCCCCCGGTTTTTGACACCAAATGTTGACATCGCCTATGTGCCAACGTGTAGTTGGTCTATTCTTTAAAACAGCCCCCTTGTTTTCCAGGTGGGGTTGGTTGGGAGGAGATCAGATATAAGCGCCACATAGTGGTGTAAAAAGGTGGTGTAAAAAAACAGGGTCATGTAGCACTGTCGGGCGAATTTCCCGATTGAAAAACTATCAGGCGTGGGAATGGGAATACTCATATATGGGACTCCCCTGTAACTATAATCAATGATTTGATGGGGGGTTTGTGTGACGGATCGAAAAATTACGCCTGTGGTGTGTTGCCCCGAAGGCCGTAACTGCTCCGATGTGCCATGATGCTACAATCCGGGCCTTAACACTAGGAAAATGCACATTCATCTGCCCTTACAAGCATGCTCGTGGAACATGATCCAGCTAACTTAGGTTCCACACCGTTCCAAGTTACCATAAGACAAGGGAATAAAGCATTGCCTCAACGTAGGGAATTCATTACTAAATTTCCTATCTAGCTGAACCCTCGTCTCCGCTACTTGCATACCGATATAACTTACTTTCCTGGTCATGCCCAATTCGCAACTAATGCATATATCATCTCTGTGTAGCTTGATATGAAGTATGAGCATCCCTTTGCTGGCATGCAACTAAACCTCATCAAGCTTGGCTGCAATCATCTCTTGCATCGAGCTACCGAGCTTAGATGATATGAGGGGCCAACATGATGGACCGGCAATGCTGCAACTCATTGCGGCTGCCTATGTACCCTTCCCTACTCTAAAGGGATCAAGCATAGACCGTAGTTCATCCCGAAGGAAAGAAACTTAAGCCAACTCGTTTGCATGGTCGTGGCCAAGAAATAATGGTAATGGCCTAGTCCGTACATGTCATTCCGTCAAAATAAATCCAAGTGATGCATATTAGGTCCACGACACGGCATAGTGATGCTCACGTTTATTATGCTCCATTGGTAAGGCTACGTGCCTATAAGTGAGGCTTACGAATCATTTACACTCCTTTGGCTAAGATATGAAGCTTACTTGGTGCATGGTCCGCATATGCACCTTCAACCAACTACCTTCCCTATATATATATTAACTTGCAATTTCTACAACTGGGAAAGGGGGAGCAAATTGACATGCTTGCTTCACTATTCATGGTCGTTGCCATGAATTTCTGAATGACCGACAATGATTGTCGAGTTTCCGTTCTGTTGCACAATGATTGCGCACCACTCGTTCTGTCTGTTGCACAATGATTGCGCACCACATGTTCTGTCTATTGCATAATGATTAAGCACCACTCGCGTCTTCCGTATTACATAATGATTGTGCAACACTGGTTCTGGCTATCACACAATGATTGCGTGACATTCTCTTTGGCGTATTGCACGATGATTGTGCAATATTATCGCCGCCATCCCTCTCGGCTTGATGCACAATGATTACGTTGCAAGGTCAAGGCCATCCACCCAACTATCCTAATGCATCATCATGATGCATTGTCCCTTGGCCAAATGCCAAACATTATGCGCTATTTTGGCGTGATATTGTCCTTAAGCCAATCTACCCCTTACCACGCAACAAAAGCTTTGGATGAAGCTTCATATCATGCCATTGTACATCTTTTAGCATGCGCCATTCTAAAAACACGGTGGTGTTACAATATTCACCCTTTTAAAGAATTTTGTCCCCGAAATTTAAAATAAAAACTATTGTGGACAAACTCTTCGGTTTGGATTCCTGAGCAAAAGTCCCATACCAGATGCTCAGAAATCACGGGTTTCTTCAAGTTGTCGTGAATATTAAGTTAGACCTTCTAAGCAAGCGTCCCATACCACCTACTCAGGAATCCAAAAAAAGTCCATAACATTACCAAGAATCTTAATTGACCAGTGCAAAAAGGATGTCTCAACAAGGTATCCTAAGGGGCGTCTCATACAACCATTCAGGAATCCCTAAAGTTCACAAGTTGAAAGATGTCATCGAAATGACATGCAAAATCTTAAAGCAATACTGTGTGGAACAGTATCCAGTTGCCACCGTCCCTGACGGTTATCCAGGTTGGCACTCGTACGTGGTATGCTAGTGGGTCCTGACAACGCACACCATTGGCCAGTTTCCAACGTGTGGGGATGATCAGTCCCATTGTCTACCCACCGTCCCTGACGGTCTTCCGGATATCCACTCGTAAGTGGGGTGCCACTTAGGCCAAAGAAAACTCACAGTACTTGAACAAGCTTAACTCGATTTGCATAGTAAGTGGCACAGTGATTACAAACTCTTTCGCGCAAAAGTTGGCTTGCTCTCCAACTTTAAGTTTCTACTAAGGTAAATACTCGCTTTGACGACTCCATTACTCACAGTCCCTAGAGTTTTATCGGAACTTGCTCTGATACCAACTGTGACAGACAAGAAAATTTCGCATGGCGCACCTGGGCGCGCATGCCATAACTCTCCCGATGCACCATGATGATGCTACGATCCGGGCCTTTAAGCTTGGAAAAAGACGTCCATTTTCCCTTGCAGGCATGCTCCTGGAGCATGGTGCAGCTTAGCTTCCACACCGTTCCAATTTCCCAAAGGACAAGGGCATAAAGCCTTGCCTCAATATAGGGAATTCATCACTGAATTTCATATATAACTGAGTAACCGTCTCACTGCCTCATCAGGTTTGGCCTCAATCATCTCCTGCGTCGAACTACGTAGACAGATGATATGAGAGGCTAACGTGCCACAATCATTTCCCAATTAGATGATATGAGCGACAACGTGCTGGACCGGCAATGTTGCAACTCATTGCGGATGCGTACGTACCCTTCCCTACTCTAAAGAGATCAATCCAGACCGTAGTTCATCCCAAAGGGACAGAAACTTAAGCCACTCGTTTGCATGGTCGTGGCCATGTAATAATGGTAATGGCGTAGTCCGTATAGGCCGTTCCGTCAAAATACATCCAAGTGATGCATATTAGGTTCAAGACGCGACCTAGTAATGCTCATGTTTAATATGCTCCATTAGTAAGGCTACGTGGCTATAAATGAGGCTTACGCATCATTTACACTCTTTTGGCTAAGCTATGAAGCTTACTTGGTGCATGGTACACTTATGCACTTATGCACCTTCAACCAACTACCACTCCCTATATATATTAACTTGAAATTTCTACAACTGGGAAAAGGGGAGAAAATTGACATGCTTGCTTCACTATTCATGGTCGTTACCATGAATTTCTGAATGACCGGCAGTGATTGCCGAGTTTTCGTTCTGTTGCACAATGACTGCGCACCACTCGTTATGTCTGTTGCACCATGATTGCGCACCGCTCGCATCTGCCGTATTGCACATTAATGATTGTGCAACACTGGTTCTGGCTATCGCACAATGATTGCGCGACATTCTCTTTGATGTATTGCACGATGATTGTGCAATATTCTCGCGGCCAACCCTCTCTGATGCACAATGATTACGCTGCAAGGTCAAGATCATCCACCCAACTGGCCTAATGTATCATGACGAGATCTATCGACTACATTGGGGGTTTGTACTTTGTACCGAGAAGGAAAAAAAGAAAGAGAAGAAAAACCTTAAACGGGTGGGTCCGCACATCATATTTTATGCAGCATAAACAGACAGGACAGCCACTCATCCAAGATCAATGGAGAACAGGTGTGGGGCCATAACATCTTTATTTCTAGTCTAAGACCTCTAGCCTGTAGGTTAGAACTGAACACGGCTACGCTTAAATCTAAAGATGATATTCAATTTGGAGGTGAGAGACGTGAATGAGACTTCACAACCACCACCACAATGCTATAACAGAGTTTTACTAATTTGTTCTTTTGTAGTTAGTTAAATGATTTTTCAAGAACACTAATGGCAAAACATGTAGAGGTGTGGTAGTGAATCATAGTGAGTTGAAAATGATCCAAGATGCAAAATTTGCGTAATGCAGGAAACTATTATTTTTGCTAGAGAAGTTCCTCCTCCAGAGATTAATACTGGTATATCGTACGGAGGCTTAAATGATATATTCCTCACCCCTCATTTTAAATTTCTCTTCGAAGTCTCTTCAAAAAAAATTAAAAATCATTATCATTAATTTGTTGAAGATTATTATGGAACATACGGCAGCCTGTTTTAGTGATTTGATTTGTTGCTGATGTTACTAAAATTCATTATCATGTCTGCATTTGTTCTTTCCGAGGAGTTAGAAATTTAAGTTTGCTGAAACAAGACGGTGGAATAAATATGCCATAAGTATGCTAGCTATTATAATCATTTAAGAACTTGCAGCTGTAAGAACACCAAGGAATAGGTAGTTGATATCTCCAGAAAGAAGAAAAAATTATAACCTATTTGACCTCTGCTTTGTTGGTTTATAAACATGGTATATCTGATTTGGCCTTGGGTTCACTAGCTTGTTCACAACGTGTTGCAGGTAGAGTTTCCGACTTGGTATTGCGCTGTTGTTGGTGCTCGCAAGGATGAGAGAAATACGTAGGCTTTGTCCTATTAGCAGACAAATGATACTTCCATAACAAAAGTAATGACGGAGTTAATTTTTTAGCCTTGTAATAAAAAGCAAACAGGTTATTAGAGACAGAGAGAGAGAGAGCTCATTCAATTCCCATCCACCATGGGTACGAGTCATCAAGAGTACAACAGATCTTCATGGGCGTCATTATCTCCAGAATCAGCTTCAAGCATCGACAGTGGAAGAGCAACAAGATTGGAGGAAGAAAGAACAACCCCCATGGCATTTACCCCCGAGCTGACACTATAGCAGGTGAGAGCTGTTTGCGCATAATTTCAAACGGACTTCATGGTACGGATAAAATAAATAACATTCATTATACTTCTCTCACTCTCACCTTTAATGTTTCTCAACAGACTTAGATGTTCTTCTACATATCCGATTGATAGACCCTGCTTTTGTTTCTGTAAGTTATCTTCTTCCTTTTATCTTCTTTGTGGAGAAGCAACCACCTTGTTTCACAGAAGCACCTCGTCAAGTCAACAGCTCCCCAATTTTATCTTCAACAGTTTCTTTTCTTTCTGTAAGTTTTCTTTCTTTGTTTGGTAATTAGATCCATTGTGTTGCTTTATTTGATACTGCTATGGTGTCTATTCCATTCTATGCTAATTTAAGATGAAGAATCCACCGTATATAGAACCTGGGTTTTTTTTCTTTTCTTCTGATGATCACATAGCAACTTCATTTACTTTTTGATGATCACATAGCAACTTCATTTACTTTTTGATGATCACATAGCAACTTCATTTACTTTTTGATGATCACATAGCAACTTCATACTTTTTACATTTTTGATGCTATAATGGCTTCACTACTGTTTTAATTTATAATCGAAGGGAAATTGGTGGAAGCTGTAATGTTAGAAAATATCTAACAGCAGGGCATGTTTTGTATGCTACTATAAATCATATGAAAAATATAAGAAGATATGACACTAAGGTTCTGCACCTCCATTTCTGATGATCAAATAGCAACATACATTGAAATTCACAGTATATACTCAGCATTTTTGTGATGATCAGCATAGCAACTTCATACTTTTTATGTTTTTGAAGGCTAACAGCTTCAATATCAACTGTTTTAATGGATAATAGAAGGGAAGTTGATCATTTAAGCATGACCTTTAATAGTTGGATAATCAAGATTAAAGTAGAGATGCCATAGTGTCTATTCCATTCTATGCTATATTTAACATGAAGAATTCACCGTATACGGAACCTGGGTATTTTTTTGATCATCACATAGCAACTTCATACTTTGTACATTTTTGATACTATAATGGCTTCACTATGTACTGTTTTAATTTAGAGGGTTGGGCACGAATTTACGCACGCGCTTATATCAATGGCTACCAAATGATCTACAAAATGGCTGTACATGCATGAATCAATAGGTGGAAATATAGTGGGTTTTGGTCATTTAAATGACAAGGACTATAGCCTTTCTTTAATCTTCTCTTGCCGTTGTTAGCTTCTTTTGGAGCAGCCAATGTTAATGGTTGTTGTTCTCTCAAATTCTTCATGTCCTTCCAATTTCAATTTCACTCTATTTGCTAATGTAACCTATTTCATTTTAGTTGCTAAGTTTAGATCAACAGATCCTAACTATGCAGAGGATATGTAATTCATTTTTATTTTTTGGTAACGTAATTAGAGAATTCGGTCGATTCGATAAATATAAGGTTACATATATATACTCAAATTTTTCAATGATGAAGATCATATAGTTGTTGATTTTGGCTTTTTTGTTAAGCATCTGATTTTGATCACGGAGAACTGGTTTTTAAACTGTAAGCTCGTTAGGTCTAAGTTCGGACGGTTATGATTTTTTTTTTTGGATAGTAAATTTAGTTTTGAAATTTAATTTCAATAAATTACTTTTGTACTCTCATTTATTTATGTATTTCTTGAATGAGAAAAAGATAATGAAGGGCAAATTTGGAAAATCCAATTTTGCAGCTTCACCTACTATCGCACAATGTCTAAGGGATGCTCTCTTTAAAAATAGTAACATAAATGATGATTAGTAGGTTTTAAACTACTTACATATACTCCCTCCGTCCCTATTATATAGGCGGAATTTTGTTTTTTTGCTTGTCCCATTAGATAGGCGGTCTCCTATTTCCTAGATGAATATTTCTACGTATACCCTTATTTATGGTGCATAGATAATTGTGTTACTAATAGGACAAGAGAAAATGGGTCATTTGTCCAAAAAAATTTAAAACACGGTTCAAATGGACGAGTAAAAAAAAATACGGGTGAAATAGCCAAAAAAAAATAGCAAGGATGAAACTGGATTCATCCTGGCTTATACTTAAAAAATAGCAAGGATGAAACTGGATGCATCTGTGTAAAATAAAAATAAGAAAAAATATTTGAAAATGGATAGGATGGCTGGTTACATCCGCCTATTTTAAATTTTTGTCCATTTAATGATATCTTTTTAATTTTTGGCTATTTAAACAGTATCAAAACCTAAGTGTCTTTTTCACCCAGGAATTGTTGATTTTGGTCTTTTTGACCAATTTTGTGATAGGACAAGGGGTAAAACATGAAAAAACATAAAATATTATGAATCCAATGTTCTTTTCTTAATATAAGATAATTGTGTTCCCCGCCTATATATGTGGGACGGAGGGAGTATAAAATATCAATTTACGTATTGAGTGTTGATATGGGAAGTAAGGGGACATTTAAGACTCAAATAGAGATGCCATTATATACTAACCATTAAGGAACTCCTGAAATTAGTTTATCCATTCTATGCTGGTTTATTTCATAAATCACATAAATATCACATATGTTTGACTTAATTAATATTTAAATATGTTTAGTAATTGATTAATTACTTGTTTATTGTTTCTAATCTTTGGTTTATTATCTATGAAGGTCCAAGACAATGGATCACGTTTCTGAACAGTCAAGTGAAACCGAAAGCCAATGTAGAACCTTACTGTTAACCATGAAAGCTAAAGATGCTCTTTTGCTTGCTTTTGACACGAAGTCTCATAAAGAACGTAAGACGCCAGATGAGATTCCAGTTCCTACTGAGGAATGGGATATAGCCGAGGAACGCAAGGGTAAGTTTTTTTTTCTTCGAAATACTACTTATCAATTTGTATTACATTTACAATATTACAAGTGTTAACACTAGTTTTTATTGGTACAGTTGAGAAGAAGAATGAGAAAGTTCAATTAGCTCAATATTGTGCACTTGCAATAGCAGGAAACGGCTCGTTTGGACAATGGGTGTATTCAAAGCTATTGGATAAAGTAAGTATCTCTTTCGGTTGCACAGAAAGATAAAGGGAAAGACAAAGCCATGTAAATGTTGTTGTTTTCTTTCTCTAAACAGTTAGCTTGTTTTCCTTTATATTTTCCTTTGTTATTCTGTTATTAGTGGTGTCTTTAAAACCAAAAGATATTAGATTTTTTCAGTAAGTTCTTTAATAACCGATTCTGTAGAGTTTGATCAAATGGGAGACCCCCCCCCCCCCAACAAGAGAAGGATAAGATACAACTGATTTATTGGGTTCTGTTGCTCAGGCCACATTGCCACATATTTAGGTGTTGACAATCATTAACATTGTTTCCGTACTCGAATTTATCCTAAATGGATTAACCATTAAACAGAAACACCCAACCAGAAAAAAGTGCTGAGTTTAGAACAGTTTGGACCTACTAATTCAATCCTTCACAGTTTAGTTTCATATCTTTGTAATATATGTATGAATATTTCCTTCCTTTGATTCGTGTAGGATCTAATGATGACATTAGTATCAAAACATATACTTGTTTAACAATTTTATCTACATCAACAGGTCTATAGGCGTCTAGAGCATGAAGATGTTGATAAAAAACAACTCTTAGCTAATGATGCAGTTAAGTTGATTCGTGATAGCATGGATAAGAAGGTCAGAGAAGCTAAAGATAACAAAGAAACAGAGGAAACAACTAGTCGTGCAAACCGTAGTATGTTCATGTATGGAACATGGGAGAAAGATGAGTACGATGAAGTCGTTCCAAAGTTGATACCGATTGTGGGTGGTAAAGTTTATCCCGAAGTTGATTACCAGTGTCTTGGCGTCCAACAAGGTGCAGCAAATGCAGTAATGGAGAAAGGATGGAGGGAGAACATGACCGTTGAACAAGGAGTGGAACTGATCCAGGAGGCTATGGCAGCAGCCGTGAAGAAAGATGCAGACAACCTTTTAGGGGGTCACCTCAAAAGTGAGTAAATTCTATTTTTTTTTTTTTTTTTTTTTTTGGGAAAAGTAATATAATAATATAATTATTGTTAGCAGACTACTCTTTGAAAATCGCACCGGCTACGGTCCAGAACCGGTCCGTAGAAAAGTAGAAACTACTATGGGGACAAACTACCATTAAGTTCTTCTGATTCTACTCACAACGACTAAAATGGAGTTTCCTTCCGTCCTTGTATTGAGGATGGAGAAATCAATAGTAGTTTGTTCCCAAAGATTGAAATTTGTTACCCATTTTGAGCATTTTACCAAGCCATCCATTTTGAGATTTATGGTAGCAGCAGCAAGGTTCTAGAAACCTAGAAACCTTAAATCTAAAACTAAAGAAGATAAATATCATCCTTATGCAGTACTTCCCTTTACATTTCAAAGGCATGTTATTTGATATCACAATTTTGTGATTTCAATTTTCATTTCCATGTGTGATGCTTTTGTTTTAGTAATTCATTAAATTCACTATTCACAACTTTCCTGCAAAAACTACGATACTAAAACTAGTGTATTTCATATGATCTTAGTTGAATTACTATAACAAATCCCATAACTATGTCATGTTCATCATTTTCTTTTACTTTTTGCTTTCTCCGTTTGATTGTGATCCCAGAACTTTTTATTTCTCAGTATGGCATTAAAAATAACTTCATGTACATTTGACTCAGTGAACCACTAGTTAAACCCACCGGTTTGATGGCCGGTCTGGTTTTTTAAACGTCATTAATTATTAATTATTTATTCTTGTACTGCAGTTTGTGTGCTCAAGGCTAGGGATGTGTCAACATTGCCTTTGGATATAGATGAGGAAACACAGGACCGGGCCATCACATTCATAGACGCTGGACCTATTGTGCGTGAAGACGCTGGACCTATTGTGAGTAAGAATTCAAGTTGAACGATATTTGCACTACGAAGTTTGATAGTGGTTTCAACCGGATGTGTCACCCTAGTACGTTACATTAATTCTCTCTACTTTGTATTTGGCTTACACTTTAACTCTCCATGCGCAGAGATAGTTTCCCTTAGAAACCTATTATAGGGGCTCCAAGAAAAGAGTTTTGAGGGCTCCTAAGGATTCAAATATCCTACAATGAAGATAAGGGGACCTAATTTATAAGAAAAAATACTAAAATACCCTTAATCTATTAAATATTGAAAACCTAAAACTAATTTGTTTCATTCCTCTCCTTTAATTCTTCCATTTTCTTCTTCCCCATCACCTCCATCGCTTATTTCTTCAATTAATCGTCAATTCTCAAAATAATTCATTGTCGATTAACACCATTTAATCCCATAATGACTTCAATAAGGTAAAAATCAAAAACCCATCTTATTTAATTGGTTTCAATGTATGGATAAGCGGAATCGATCGGGTGGGTTTTTGAAAAAGAGGTTTGAGCTGTCTACGGTTGGGAAATATGAATTTTCCCAACCGTAGACAGTCTACGGTTGGGAAATATGAATTTTCCCAACCGTAGACTGAACTGTCTACGGTTGGGAAGTATGAATTTTCCCAACCGTATACTGTCTACGGTTGGGAACTATGAATTTTCCCAACCGTACACAGTACTGAAATTGTTTTTTTCAAAAATAAGTGATGGGTTTTCTTAGTTTTTTCTTTTTATGATCGTCATCTTCATCACGATGGAGAAGAAGAAGAGAGAAAAAAAAATAATAGGGTTTTTTTATGATCATCATCTTCATCATGATTTATGAATGAAAAGAGAAAGAAAAGATAATAAATTTAATTTTATAATTCATGGAGGGTATTTTAGCCATTACAAAAAATAGTTAGATATGGGGTTTTGTTGATTATTATTTCATAACCCGATTTTGTCATCTTGTGAGCCCTCAAAACCAAATATTTGGAGCCCCTATAATAGGTTTCTTCCCTTATTGTTGAATATTACTTTAGAAATTAAAACATGACTAAATTTTAGTTCAATGTCTTTATGCTACAACATCTATTTTCTTTTCTTCTTTTTGTTTTGTTAATAGCCATAATCTAAATATCCTTGGAATTAGGAGACTGACGAGTTAAGATCAACAAGCACTAATGATTCCTCCGAAAGAATTGTTCAACTTAGTAAAGAAAGACCTACATTTTGGTATGACGTTGGAGAGGATTTATTGAAGCAAAGAAGTAGTTAAATTCTCATTTTGGAAATATGAACATTGTTCGACTAACCCACTGACAATTTTGGGACAGATACTCTTAATCACACGGAGAAACTCCGTGAGAAATTTACCATTATTTCGAAAATAGTGAGATCTAGTGATTCATAACAACCGCCACTCTAGATTTTTCTACAATTTTTTGTTTTGTCGATGAGCAGTACTCCCTCAATTTTTGGAAGGGGACATTATCACCTTTTATTTTAACTTATGGTATTATTTTTGTAGAAATAATGCCTGTAATATAACAACCCTGTTGACAAAGAGACTGCGAAAAGTTTGACTCGTGTCAGCACAATTTGACTGGCGCGCTTAGACTCCTTCATATCAATGAGGAAAAAATATGGGAATAAAGTTCAATTAAGGTTAGTTCTTCTTCATTTTCTTTTCCCCTGTACCATACTTAGTAAGAGCTAGAGAGATTCAGAGAAGAATGGAGAATAAAAGATGGAAGAATTAAGGAGGAGGAGGAGGAAGAAGAAATCTGGTTCGGATGAACACGATCGAAAAATATAAATTTATTAATCATGCATTTAACTCTCCGTCTCTTACACATTCATAGCTACTAATCATTACCCTAAATTTATCAACATATGTCATGCTAATAAAACACAAATGAAACGACTACAAAACCACTTATTCGGATAGGGGCACTCCTCATCAATTACTAACGATACCTAGGTACATGACATTACTCTTTCTTTGAGAAATATCCTTGTCCTCAAGGATAAATTTGGATATTCATGATGTCCTCCCATGTAGTATTCTCAAGTGACGAGTTAGTCCAATGGCGAAGTAATTGTGACACTTCTCTACTATTCTGGTACCAATCTTGAACTTAAAACACTCTCTGTTAACATGATGAACTGCCATGCATGATCAACCACTTTGGTAGTACTAGAGAGGATATGTGAGTTTTACTAACTTGTTTCTTCAATTGTGAAACATGGAAAACAAGATGGATTCGACATTGGCTGGTAACTCCAACTTGTAAGATAGTGAACCAATTTTTGCAACACGGGAAAAGGACCATAGCACTTAGGTGAGCGGTTTGAAGTTCTTGTACGAGCTACATAAGCTTTTCTATAAGGTTGCGAGATAAGCACGTAAATGCGACGCATTTTAACTCATAACTACATTAGTTAGGACTCATTTTATCATTAATAAACTTGTTTTAAGTCTTTTGTAGGAAATAAGTTCTTGTGGAGAATGTTGCTCAAAAAGTTGTATTTCCTCCCCTGGGAGAAAATTACTAAAGACACCAAAAATATGTGTTAAAGGCATCCGGAAGTATGTCGGAGACCCCAGGAAAATGTTATTGGCACATAAAAAAATTTAAAGGCACTCGGAGGACCGGTTACTAAAGGGGCCTTATTTCGGATAAGGGCACCATAGTTATTAAGGGGCATCCACTGCTATTCGCACACTGTACGGGATATAGGGATGTCCTCTTCTCAAAATCAAAATCAAATTTTGGCGGGAAATTGAAGTTGTTTCGTTCGAATTTAAGGGAAGATAGTGAGATTCAATGGCGGGATTGTGTTGGGCTGGACCTGTTAGAACATAATAGGGATGGTATGGTTGTTTGGATCAACTAGATTGGGATGTATCGTCGGGTTTTAGTTAAACAGGGAAAGATATTTCTCGGGTTTATAATTGGGAAGATATGGACGAGATTTACTTTAATTCTTTGTTAGAGTTTAATTGGGATTAATCATGTACGACTAAACAGGATTGGTGAGTCACTTAGAATCAAAGGAAAAGATTTGGATGCACACAATCATCCACGAGAGTATCTCGGGCTTTTATTTTCTTACCCGAGTTCTCTGTATATTTTTGGGAGGTCAGATTGTGCTTACATCATGTTTAAACTCTTATGGAACATGGAATCATCACCCAGACGCGTGCAAGAGTAGAATAAGGAATTATTTCCTTAACTGGCAGTCGAGAAGATTATTGATTAATGAAGGATTATTTTCTTTAACACGGAGATATTATGGGTCCTGTGGGTATAAATAAGTTGCTGAGAATCATTGAGGGGATAGAAAGATTGGGACGAGAGATCGAGCTAAAAGAGGACCCTTCTTTCTTGAGATAATTAGTGTTTGGGTCGTAGATTTTAGCCCTATTTAGTGTTTGGGTCGTAAGTTTGTCCGTTATAGTGTTTGGGTCGTAGACCATTAGTCAAATAGGTCAAATAGTCAAGCGGTTAACATCCGTCAATAAAATGGTAATGTCCTTGAAAGAAATGATTTGTGTAGGATCACGAGAGAACTAGTAAATGGGAAAAAGGAGGAAGTATCATATTTGTGTAGGGAAGGTGCATTGACAACAGGGAAATCCATTTGTTCCTCTCTAAGATGAGATGATAGAAAAATATATGTTTCAATTGAAACTCTAATTTACATAACAAAGAGGCATAAAAATCTACTCAAACATGGTAATGGTTTCAAGTTCCAATCCTTCCATTAGCAGTAGAACCATGGTTTGCAAAAAGATTGAACACCAGGCTCTCCACTTCATCCGCATATCTCCTTCATAATTGTATGTTTGAAAAATAATGAACACCTAAGCAATAAAGAAGAGGGAGGTTTTACGCCATTGAAAGCGTAAATGAATTGAAGAGATTAAACATGTATTTTGGATATTATTAAGAAATAGGGGATGGGTTGGTTTTGGATTGGAATTTGGATATGTGGTTACAAGAAGAAATCAGTAAAGAAGAAGGGAGGTTTTTCTTCCGTTAAACTAGTTTGGAGCCATTAAATTATATGTTTTATTGATGGTTTGGAGCAATGTATAGTGGCGATTGATGTCTCTTTTATGGCTTATGATCATAAATGTCTAGTTTGTTTTGGATATGGGTTTTCAGGGGATTTGAGAGTACCAAAAGAGCATTTCTTCACGAACAACATCATTACCAGGTCTGCTCAACAAGTGTTCGATAGAAGTATATATCGAACCAGTCTACCTTGTTTTTGTACAGCCGTGAGTCATTACCAGGTCCCAACGGTTTGACCGCTTTGACTAACGGGTCTACGACCCAAACACTGTAACGGACAAACTTATGACCCAAACACTAAATAAGGCCAAAATCTATGACCCAAATACTAATTAACTCTTCTTTCTTTTCTTTAGTATCAAAAAGAAAAAAAAACATTAAGTGAAGAAACTGATTGGTTTCTTTTCTTTTTCTTTTTCTTTTTCTTCTTCTTTTTTCTTCTCTTCTCTATTCTTTTTTTTTTTTTTTCTTATGCTCTTCTTTCTTTGAGAAGATTAATCGTCGAGAATTTCATCGTCAATTAAATTCATTGTATTAAATCATGAAGACAAAGGAAAAGGCTGGGACATCGTCGTCGAATCCACTTCCTCCTGAAGTACCAGAGACATCATCTTCATTTTGATGAAGATGAAATTGAAGATCAACAACAAGTGATTGAAGGAGATGAACTAGCTGTCGATACTCCTAATATGACATTAATAAGGTATGAGTTGAAAAACCCACTCTTTATTTAGGCGTTTGAATGATTATTCAGTTGTTTTCAAAAAAATTAGGTCTGAAAAACAGTTTTAGTAACTATTTACGTCTAGGAGATCTTAATAACCTAGTCGTAAATAAGTCTTACGGTTGGGGATCACTAAAAACTTCGAGCCGTAAATAAGACTTACGGTTGGATCACTAAGAACTCCCAGTCGTAATATATTCAATGCAGACGAGAGTTGAGAAATCCTAGCCGCAACAATTTTTTTATGGCTAGTTCATTCCTAACCGTAAATTCTTTTGTGTTCGAAATTTAATTCTGCGATAGTTTTTACGTCTAGGTTTTTCGTATCCGTAACTTTAGTTCATAAGTAAGTTTTTTTTTCTTCTAGTCGTTTTATGTGTTACGGCTTAGTCGATAACTCAAAGTCTCATCTGTATATTTCACGGCTAGGTTATTCCTAGTCGTTTCTTCTACTGTGTTGAAAATCAATCAGCGGTAGTGTTTACGGATAGGTTATTCCAAACCATAATTTGGGTAACCAAACAGAAAATTACCTGCAAATTATATTTCCTTGCAGTTATTGGTTTTACGTCTTGGTCGATTACTAAATATCCCACCCATAAATGTCGTTGCGTCTAGGACTGTCCATTTTTCCTAGACGTGTTTTTGTCACGACTTGGTTATGTCTAGATTTCCCAACCGTATTTACTCATTTGCTTTTGTTTTATTGTTCTTGTTTGTCTTTGAACGGAGGAAATGAATTGAGGAAGAAAAGAACACAAAATGTAACACCTTGTAATGTTCCGTCTTCGCAACCTCGTCACATAAAACCATTGGTTGCAAATGCAAGGAATGCAAGTGGAGTTGTCATGGGTGGACGAAGTGAAGGTCGAGGAAATAAAGGTGGTGTGGACACTGATGGAGGAAATGAAGGTGGAGTTGCCACTTCCCATTCATAATACAGAATCAACTTATAGAATCATTTACGTACGGGAATATTTCCTTCTAAACATGTTAACCCAACCGTAATACAGACTCAGGTGATTCTGGGCAAAATAACGGCAAGAATTTCTTCACTTCCCATCTGTTATTAGTATTTACGGGTGGGAGTTCCTCGATTTCCGTACTAACCTATTTACGGCTGGTTCGACACATTTTTCCAGTCGTAACAGGTAAAAAACTCAGATTTTGCTCTAATTTTTAACGAATTTGAATCGATAAAATTGTTATTCGGAGTTGATTATAAGGTTTTCAGAGTATTGTGACGAAGTGTTTCATCATTTTTCTTCAAAGTTTTTCAAAAGAAGTTCACCAAAATCGTCATTTTTCCTTTTTCAAAATAAAGGAAAATCAATTTTGATTTCAAAAGATTAATCATTTGATTAGACTAATCCATTCACTAGTACATATTAATTAGCTTAATCATTTTAATTAGCACGATCAAATTGAGAATAAGGGTTCTATGGATTACTATTTCATGACCCTATACAACCCAAAAAAAAAAAAAAATCAGCCGTTTAAAGTCCCAATAATAATATTCTATTAAAATTATAGCTTGGAGGGTGGATTATCCCTGGATGCCATGTTATCAAAATTTTAGTCACAGACGTGTGATTTGACGAAAAGTTTTCTTTGAGTTCCCCCCTTCAAGAATGACTTTTTTTTTAATAAGAAAATAGGGAAACCCCCGAAATTACAATTAGAATCCAAAACAAACAAGGTTTAAAACTAAGTAATTCCCAAAATGAATCTCGTAACCTAAATCTCGTAACCAGAATCCCGTATCCATAATCTCTATAGAACCATCAGCTTGTCCCAACAATAGTAGAACAGTAACATATAGTGAAAAGATGAGGGTACCCAAATATACCTTAATCAAAAAAAATTCCACCTATAAGTCCTTTCTCCGAAAGTGATTGTCTATGGACTGAGTCGAGACAATACAACTAATCTGTTCACACTTCATGTGATCGTCTATGGATACGAGATCGAGACAATACGACAACAATATAACTTGTGTGATTGATTATGGATACAAGATCGATAAAATACAACAACGAAGTATGTTTACTTGATAAAAGGTTCGGACTTAACCAAACACAATATGATTACTATCGGTGAATAGGAATTAACGTTTTACGTATTTTACTTCTAATTATAATAAAATATAATTATAATTGCGGAAATAGCAAAGTAAAAGACACGGCAAAGATTTTGTTAACGAGGAAACCGCAAATGCGAGAAAAACCCGGGACCTTTTCCAGAATTGAATACTCTCAAGATTAAGCCAATATACAACATCAAACCAACTTCGTATAGTTGAGACCAAGCAACTAAACATATAGTTCACCTAGTTCAGTCTTTATCCCTGCGCCTCCAACTTGCAAATAAGTCACGCACTTGGAATAATTCCTTTGGTTCGTATTCCAAACAGTAAAGGAACAACAAATCTGTTCGGTAATAACTTTTTTCAACCAAGTGATATAAGTTCGACAAAAGTCTCTTCTGTTTATCCAAATAAACTCCTTTGTCAGGTTCTTATATCTATGTAATAACAACTACCAAAGTAATTGTCAATATTTTTCAATCAATACTTTGAATCATAAAGAATTGTATTGTTGCCGATATACTCAAATAATCAATCTAATCTACCACAAGGATAAACCGATTATAGTTGCATTCTCTTTACCTGAAACAAGTATTGTGTACACCATAAATTATGAAGCCAAATCAGAAATCTTCTTCGTCTTCAAATCTTCTTAGATCTTCAATAAACACCTGCACACAATCAACTTGAATCTATTGTCATCAATCACACACAGTACTGAGTCTATTAACAATGGATTATCACAAGATGTCTTTAGATTTACAAACAGTTTAAAGATCCCCATCGAAACTTCGATCTAGTTTGAGTGAATCTTGTATCAGAAGAGAAGATTCTCAAGCATAAAAAAACTAGGTGTAATCAAATTTCAACAACCGTTAGTCAATCAAATCAATCGGAAATAATAATAATTATCTAGTTTCCCACCAACGGGTACTAATAAAGCTTCTCAATTCCAAAGAAGTCTTTAAACCGAGCGGCCGTAAGAGATTTCTCCTAATTAGGTTACTTTCCTCTCCGAATAGACGGCTCCACCAGCAACAACACAACTAAGTAGTTAAACTGGCTCTGAGGATTAGTTTGTTCGAAATGCAAACTTTGATATTTATAGACAAACGAAGTTTGGACACCAAGGAATTTCCAGAACCGAAAATATTCTCAAGATATGCAATATATTTCCAAATTCGGTTTTCATAATTCTGAAATGCTTTGTCCAAATATTGACCGAAATATCTTAGAAAATCTCCAACTAGTAAATGCACATTACTAATTTTTATTTTCCAAATATAAAATTAAAAACCTTAATTAAATTATTCTCAATTTATTTTCGATCCGGGATTCTCCTTTAGTTATTAAGGAATATCTTTAAACAATAAAAGATAAGCGTTACTGCACATGTTCAAAGTATGTCGACATATTTACTTTGTAAGTCCTCTTTCATACTTACAATCTTGGAATCGGTTTTCCACACTTCCAAACAAGTTTAGAATTGGTTCATCTGACTTGCAAGAACTATGTGATTGTTTATCCTATCAAATCACCAAACATGGGTTTCACGGTTCTACCAAAACAAGTTTCGGTTATACCTCCATGTGGGTACTATAATTAGTCACGCTAGTTACCAAAACTTGGTTGACTAGGTATTAGGATCGGTTCACACATATATATGGTATCTAACTTTTATTTGTTGTACATGTCCATAGGATCGGTTCCCAATATCTAAAAACGTGTTGCACATGTTCATAGGATCGGTTACCAATATCTAGAAACTTGCTGCACCTCTTACAAGGATCGATTCCCGTCTTGTGATCGTTTGCATGTCTTACTAGGATCGGATCCCTTTGTCTAGAGTTAGTCATACCAATAACATTAAATCGATCATACCATCTCAGCTTATTACTTAAGATCGGTTTCACTAATAAAAGTCATACCAATACAAAAGTCATGACTTGTGAATAGTTTTACCAAGAACATAAGTAAGTCATGAGCGGTTATACTAATCACAAATATTGGTAATTCAAAAGATATGCAATGAATAACAATACCAATAAGCCTAGCGATTTCCCTTTCGGTTCACAAAACAAGTTCATGAATTTACTTCCTTTAAACGAATGTAAAACATTGTTTCCTAGGATGAAATCTTCACCTCATACCCATACATAATTACAATAGCATTCAAACGCTTATGTCGATGTCTTATATACGAAGTTCAAAAGATAAGTGTTATACTTCGTATTGTATTCCTTAATACTACGTCTAACCATAGTATAATCATTCATAGCTTCGCAGTTATGTTTTCAATATGCACGACTTGAAAGATACGTTAAGGGATCAAATAGTTCAAGTCAAATATTACTAACCTCAAGTGGAAGGATGATGTTGTCGTTGTAGCTCTGTATTTTTTCACATTCTTCAAGTCTTCACGTAATACTTGTATATAATGTCTCATATCCTAATACTTTCAAGCTAACCTATACGAAGTTGACTCTACTATATAATTAAGCGACTATTTAAATGAGTTTTGATTCACTAAAATATGACAACCAAACTTGACATACCAACGCTTGGTGGGTTCAACCGAGCTATGCTCTAACAAGGTCCTTAGATCTATCTAATAACAACTACTAAAGTAATTGTCAAGATTTTGCAATCAATACTTTGAATCACAAAGAATTGTATTGATGCCGATCTACTCAACTAATCAATCCAATCTACCACACGGATAAACCGATTATAGTTGTATCCTCTTCATCCGAAACAATTATTGTGCACACCAAAGATTATGAACCCAAATCAGAAATCTTTTTCGTCTTCAAATATTCTTAGATCTTCAATAAGCACCTGCACAAAATCAATTTGAATCTCTTGTGATCAATCATACACAGAATGGAGTCTGTTATTTATCACAAGATGTCTTTCTATCTACAAACAGTCTAAAGATCCCCGACGAAACTTCGATCTAGTTTGAGTGAATCTTATATCAGAAGAGAAGATTTTCAAGCATAAACAAACTAGGTGCAATCAAAGTTCAACAACCGTTATGTAGTTGTATCTTTTCTGATGACTACACCCAAGTAAATCTAAAGGCTCTAAACTACTAAAACATGCAAGATTCAAGATGAACAAGATATAAAGAGTGTGAAAAGTAAAGATTAACACAAGCATATAACGTGGTTCGGCCATGAAGACCTACATCCACGGGAAGGAATATATTTACTTTATTGATTATAAGGTTGAAAATGCGGGGGGTCTAACAACCTCACCCAATATTTTGATTAGAAATCTGTATGGACTAACTCTAATATACTTTTAAGAGAATCAACTAAACAGTCAGACTCAATCTTAATAGAAAGTATATCAAGGAGTTAATATCTTTATCTCTTGATTTAAATATTACTCAAGCAATCTGCAAGTCTCGATTAAATACAAGAGAGATAAACTTGGATGATACCAAAGACCAATATCCAAGGATCAATCAATATCCAATCAACAACCAAAGTTTGGATTTCACTATTGATCGATACAAAGCACAACTTTGTGATATTTCAATTATATAACAAAATATAATGCGGAATAGAAAGAACACAGACACTAGAAGTTTTGTTAACGAGGAAACCGCAAATGCGAGAAAAACCGGGACCTAGTCCAAATTGAACACCACATTGTATTAAGCCGCTACGGACACTAGCCTACTACAAACTAACCGGTGCGGACTGTAGTTGAACCCTAATCAATCTCACACTGATTCAAGGTATAGTTCCGCTCCTTACGTCTGTGATCCCAGCAGGATAATACGCACTTGATTCCCTTAGATGATCTCACCCACAACTAAGAGTTGCTACGACCCAAAATCGAAGACTTTAATAAACAAATCTGTATCACACAGAAAAGTCTACAAGGATAGATAAATCTGTCTCCCATAGATAAACCTAAAAGCTTTGTTCTGTCTTTTGATAAAAATCAAGGTGAACAAGAACCAATTGATAAACCGGTCTTATATTCTCGAAGAACGGCCTAGTATTATCAATCACATCATAATAATCTAAATCGTATTGTAGCGAAACTAGATATTGCGGAATCACAAACGATGAAACGAAGATATTAATTTGTGATTTCTTTTTATCTTGCCTATCGAAAATATAATCTCAAGTCAATTATTCAATTGAACTCGTACGATAGAAAATGGCAAGATTAGATCGCTCAACTACAAGAGAAGTATTTTCTTCTGGCTTCACAATCCCAATGAAGTCTTTCAGTCGTTAATCGACATGGTCTCGAGAAGAAACCTACGATTAAAGGAGAATCGACTCTAGCAAACCAACTAGTATCACACAAGAGGTTTGGGGATTAGTTTTGCACAAATGCTAGACGTCTCCTTATATAGTTTTCAAATCAGGGTTTGCAATCTAAGTTACCTTGGTAACAAAGCATTCAATAATCACCGTTAGATGAAAAACGTGATTTATCCAAGATAATATCTTTCAACCATTAGATCGAAACTTAGCTTGTCACACACAAATGAAATGTATTCATTTAGGTTTGATTAACCGTACCTAAACGTGTACATTGGTTGGTTCACAAATGGTTGACCAATGGTTAGACATATGAGTGCTTTCACATCAACCATATTCATCTTTCTCATAACTAGTTCAAATGACTCATAAGAACTAGTTCAAGAGTTGTTTAATTGCTTAGGTCTTTATACATAGACATAATTGAAACAAAATCGGTCTGATTCATTTGAATCAATTCATGAACAATATACCCACGGTTTGCAAATATTGCATTCCTTATAATTTATTGTTTTAAGTCCATGAACTACCGATTTGAGAAATAACTAGCTTGGGTACGCGTACAGGTATGCGTACTTAGCTACCGGATTTTGAGTTGGTTTTAGTTTCCAAACTCAGCTGACTTTTCGAGTGAAAAAGTTCCGCCATCACGCGTACGGGTATGCATACCTAATGTGAGTGGCTTTTGAGTTCGTAAACTTCAAACTCAGCAGAATTTCACGAACGTAAATTTCCGCCAGTACGGGTACGCGTACCCAACCTGTTTCCTTCACCGATACTGCATGCACACATATGCACGTACTTGGTTTTTGGCACATGGATTTATACACAAATGTGCGAACACACTATATGCTTACATCCATAGGTGGTTACATATTCTCAACTCTACATTTCAATCATTGAAACATTCTTCTATAATGTTATAACAATCGTTAGACATAAAGAATCGATTATCGTCATCAAAGTTATTTTTAAGATTGAAACGTCATCATGACTTTCGTCACGGGTAAAGATGAAGATGGTTAAAGCAAAATCTTACCAACACGTATTTCGAGAAAAAGATAAGTAAGTAAACTCGGCTCGAAATAGCAAATGTGTATGTATGAAAACTATCATACTTATACGACTGTTGTCTCAAGAGTAGGAGATAGAGTAGATAGACTTTTGAGTGAAAAGATGAGTTCAAGTCTCCACATACCTTTTGGTCGGATGAAGTTCCACCGGTTCCTTGAGTAGTTCTTCGTCTTTGCAAGATAATTGCCATGGAGTCTGGAGCTCAACTATTTGTAACTATCCTAGACCGAGACTTAGTCATAAGTATACTAGAAATCAAGACATATAGTTTTGATCACTAATATTGACAAACATGCTTGAGATAGAAAAGCATGTGAGTTTGACCGAGAATTGCTCTAAAAAATGTCTTACCCTTGAAAAGTTACAAATATCACTTAGATCTCTTAGTCTGTCTCTATCTAGGTCTCTCTCAGGAATTCTCTGTAGAAAGACCATCTATTGTTACATAAGTTGTCCATCTCCTTCTACATGGACTGGTATTTATAGGAAAATTAGAATTTTGGAGGCTTGGTCATCCGAGCTGGTGGAGCCATCATACATCGTCTTCGCTGCTTCGGATTGGTTTTATACTATCCCTCGTGACGACTTGCTAGGTTCTCCCTTCGAGTCATCTCGCTCTGCTCTTCATCGTGTAGCCCTTTGTCTAGAGAACCTCGTGCTCTATCACCTTTGGGTCGTAGTATAGATCGCATGAGTCGTCTGTCACGATGTAGATCTGCCCACGTCTTGCTCTTATCCTTTATTAAATGCAGTCCTTCTTTTTAAACTTGACCGTCTGAGCGGATTAGACCACTCCTAACACACGTCGTTCATGTGGCGTTGTGGCAGGCGTCTCGATTCAGACGAACTCACCTTTTCAGAGTAGGATTCGGTGTTCCTAACTCATCATCTTATCATTTATTCACCTCTTAGGATGTCGACACGTGGTCATTGGGTAATTTACCCTCACACGTTAGTCAATCAAATCAATCGAAAACTAATAATAAACCGCAATTATCTAGTTTACCACCAACAGTACTAATAGAGTTTATCAATCCCAAAGAAGTCTTTAAACCGAGCGGTCGCAAGAGATTTTTCCTAATTAGGTTACTTTCCTCTCTGAATAGGCGGCTCCACCAGCAACAACACAACTAGGTAGTTTTGCTGGCTTTGAGGATTAGTTTGCTCGAAATGCAAACTTTGATATTTTTAGACCAAGGAAGTTTGGACACCAAGGAATTTCCAAAACCAAAATATTCTCAAGATATGCAATATATTTCCAAATTCGGTTTCCATAATTCATTGAAATGCTTTGTCCAAATATTGACCGAAATCTCTTAGAAAATATCCAATTAGTAAATGCACATTACTAATTTTTATTTTCCAAATATAAAATTAAAAACCTTAATTAAAATATTCTCAATTTATTTTCGATTAGGGATTCTCCTTTTGCTATTAAGGAATACCTTTGAACAATAAAATATAAGCGTTATTGCACATGTTCAAAGTATGTCGACATCTTTACTTTGTAAGTCCTCTTCCATACTTACAATCTTGGAATCTATTTGCCATACTTCCAAACAAGTTTAGAATTGGTTCATCTGACTTGCAAGAACTATGTGATTGATTTTCCTATCAAATCACCAAACATGGGTTTAACTGTTCAACCAAAACAAGTTTCGGTTCTACCTCCATGTGGGTACTAGAATTAGTCACGCTAGTTACCAAAACTTGGTTGACTAGGTATTAGGATCGGTCCCACATATATATGGTATTTAACTTGTATTTGTTGCACATGTCCATAGGATCGGTTCCCAATATATAAAAACGTGTTGCACATGTTCATAGGATCGGTTCTCAATATCTAGAAACTTGTTGCACCTCTTACTAGGATCGGTTTCCCTTTGCCTAGAGTTGGTCATACCAATAACACTAAATCGATCATACCATCTCATGTGATTATCGGTTTCACTAATAAAAGTCATGCCAGTAAAAAAGTCAGGCCTTATGAATAGTTTTACCAAGAACATAATCAAGTCATGAGCGGTTATACTAATCACACATATTGGTAATTCAAAAGATATGAAATGAATAACAATACCAACAAGCCTAGTGATTTCCCTTTCGATTCACGAAACAAGTTCATGAATTTACTTCCTTTAAACGAATGTAAAACATTGTTTCCTATGATAAAATATTCACCTCATACCCATACATAATCACAATAGCATTCAAACGATTATGTCGATGTCTTATATACGAAGTTCAAAAGATAAGCGTTATACTTCGTATTGTATTTCTTAATACTACGTCTAACTAGAGTATAATCATTCATAGCTTGGAAGTTATGTTTTCAATATGCACGACTTGAAAGATACGTTAGGGAATGAAACAGTTCAAGTCAAATATTACTAACCTCAAGTGGAAGGATGATGTTGTTGTCGTAGCTCCGTACTTCTTCATATTCTTCAAGTCTTCACGTAATACTGGTAAGGTCTCATATCCTAATACTTTCAAGCTAACTTATACGAATTTGACTCTAGTATATAATCAGGCGACTCTTTAAATGAGCTTCGATTCACTAAAGTATGACAACCAAACTTGATACGAAGAACAATACCACCCACCTTTACGGGAGAACTTGAATCGCTGATGCATGATTCACAGCTCAAAAGAAGAACATTTTTAATAGTAATAACCATCTGATAGAAATCACTTTCACAAGAAGAGATACCATGAGCTTATCTTTGTATTCCTCATCTTCAGCTGGTACAAAGACAGCTAATCTCGAGGCGAACAACCATCAGATAACGAACAAAAAACTCAGAGATCAGAGCCATCGTAAGGATCACAAGACCATAAATTAAAGGTACCAAATTATGGAATAAAAAAATTAGCTTAAACCTGGATTTCACAGCAGAAAAAAATACCAAATCTACCTGTAACTAGAGCTGTTAAACAACCTAGCACAATAAGATCACAAAGATTTAAAACATTACAATATAATAAATGATCAGCACCATCAAAAAGAGTCATTCTTGGAAAAGTGTGAGAAAAAGTATGAGCTAGAAGCTCCTGCACTGATAAAGGTATTCCAACATCTTCTGAACCGAAAGATTAAAATGAGATGTATATGTGATCGAATTTTATATAGTGGTAAATAGAGTTGTCGTTCACTCGGAATTTGTTGAAATTGATTTTAGGATTTAATAAAGAAAAATAATAAAAATAGAGAAAATATACAATTTATGTCACAAGATGAAGAGAGTTACTGAGACTCGGGATTCCACCAATTCTCACATTCATGCGGTTCATCTATTAATTCTGGACAATTAAAGCTCATAAAATAACAAACATCGACTCTAATTCTTTGCCAAGGTAGATTTTATAAAGAATTATATTTAATTCACAAGCATGACGCATCCAAAGTACCTAAGACTAAGCATGCGACATCTAACGAATTCACAAATAATCAAGAAAAATCATAAATCAATTATAATAGTGGATATAGTCATAAAGGAATTAAATAGAATTACCACATGGGTGCGAAATAGCTTCCTCCGTCGTACCAGTGATGGGTTCTAGCTCCGCATGGTGAAAACACACTCAAAGGATTTTTTCATTGCTCAAAAAGGTGTTTACAATGGTGAAAAAGAGAGAAATATAATGAAAACCGGGTTTGTAACAGTTATTTTTGTTACAAACCGAGCTGTTACAGAGAACGATAAAATCTTTCTGTCACTATTACTGTTGCTTTAAGACTGTCTCCTGAACTACGACCCTCAGCTGTGAGTCATTATCACTGTAGCAGGAATGACTGTTGCATGTGGGTATTATGTTCTTAGTGTTCTTCTCATGCAGCAGCAGAAGAGTTTTCTCTGCAACTCGATTCTCGCCTCTGTTCTCGTCCTAACTCTCCCCTCCCCTTCTTACTATCCCTCAATAGTTTAAATAGTCTCCCAACACCAAAATATCCCGTCATTACTCCATATAATTCTATCTTTAAAGCTCCACAGTCATGGGATAATATTTTTCCTTTCAAAACTATTTCACGCACCTGCAATTGATTCTTCGTATGTTCTGTTAATTCCACACACTCCAACACGCTTATTTCACATTCAGTTATAGTAAGACTCAGTAAATCCACACGCCGTCCTCAGTAGCAATCACAGTAAACACGGGAAAGAAGAATTGCAAACCCGATATTCTTGTGTACCCTGTTCCACGCATTCCTCCTTTTTTTTCTCGAGTCCAACTGAATTACCAGCTCTGTTTTGCATTAACAGGTTAACACCAAACTGGAACCGCAAGAAAGTCGCATAAACTCACGTCCAATTATAGCCCATAAAATATGCAGTAAACTGATATTTTGGAGCTGAAATTTCCCGCCAAATTTGAGGAAGAAAGGGGAGTCCCTCTATCTGGATACGGTGTCCCTTTAGCAACTGCCCACCAGTAGGGTGTAAATAGCAGCTAGTGTAGAACTTAGTAATTGGGTGCTTCTTATCCACAGTAGGGGTCCATTTAGCAATTATCCTCCGGGGTGCCTTCAACAACTTTTCGAGCCGAATTTCCCAAAAATATTTATTGCCCCAAAATACCTACAAACACATAAAACACCATAATAAGTACAAAATTGAGTACCAACAATGCAGAAAATTGAGGACAACTTAGACACAAAAATGCGTCTATCAAATACTCCTAAACTTATTATTTGCTAGTCCTCGAGCAAATTTATTCTAGAAAATAAAATCCAAACTCACTATGTGGACCTAGTGACCGAGATAAAGTCTCGGGAGGGTTTACCAGAGGTGTACCCACAAAACCTTTACTCCAGACCCTAGGTATCTACGTAGAACCTTGGAAAGCACTAAAGAATCTCCTTGGTTGGCATACAATCATTGAGTATAGGATGAAGTACCCTGATACGAAATTCCAATTGTTGTACACGAGTTTGCACTCAAGCATACTAAAATTCATATGTAAGTGACAGAGCTCTACTCAGATAGTTTCCGTACATCATAACCGGAGTCAACCAATCACATGGAAAGATTAAGAAGATGGATGTAGGGAAAACGTAGATGGTTTTGACTAAGGTGAACCTATCCCGATGGACTGAGATACAGGTATGACTACTATCAAGCCACAAGCTGGCATATACAAGGGAACTAACGAGTGATAATCCTAACTCTAGGTCAACACAATCGGCATATACAAGGGCACCAATGTGGTCGACTTTATTGAATTTATTAGGTTGGTGCGATGGTCACATTCTTTTTTTTTTTTTTTTTTTTTGTAGTATCTCAGTCACTCTATTTCACCCTAGCAAAGGTAAAAAGAAATAAAAAGAAGTGATCAGGATTCTTTCGATGTTTCCATCACGAGATATGGCGAAACTACCATATTTTTTTCCTAACACCTGAGCTTTGTGCTTTTATGAATAGACTCTTTAGATGTTTCCATCTAATCAGATTGGTTCCTCAACTCCTATAACCAAGATGCTTCCATCCACTTATATTGGTTAGTGTTATCCTTAATAAGCATAAATTTCTAGGCTCTGGAGTTTATTTATTGCAACTAAAAAGTTTCTCCCATACCCCCAAACTTAAATCTAACATTGTCCTCAATGTTCTAAAGATGAAATTAAAAACATGAACAATGAGAAACTATTACCATTTGAAGCAAAAGAGATAAGGAAGGATATTACCGTGTGGCATGAATATTGGGTTACCTCCCAAGAAGTGCTAAGTTTAAAGTCTTGACCGGACAATGGAAGAGATTAGTCACCTCGAAGAATCATATAGCAGAAACCAGGAATAGCTGGTCATCTGGATCGAAAGTGCTAACCACAAGAAGAGGAAAGCGCAACAGACCCGGGAAGATATCCAACACACCCTTATGTATTTTTTTGTTTAAGACAACTACATCTAGTTGTGGTTCGGGTTCAGGCTCTATAAAAGGGTCTAGATAAAAAGTTTTCATCGGCTGGATTTCCTCAAAGGCAGTATCCTGAAGATCAGGTTCTAGAGTCTGGAAATACTCAATTAAGAACTTAGAAGCACATAACAATAACTCGAATAACTTGCTATCCTCTAAGTCAATCAGATTTGACTCACACAGTTGACCACAAAGAGAGGGGTGGTCTTCCTTAAACAAATGTGTCGACCTTAATCTCCTAAAGTAATTAGATTTAGTCTTAAAACTTAATATTTGACACATTTGAATTTCATAAGTTTCCACAATTGGAGAAAAAGTTTTTGGTGGGAAAACAAAGTCAATCGAGGTATCGTAGCCTGGGTTAACCACATCAACCAGAGGATGAGTTTCTAACAACTGAACTTCTTTTTGGACATCATTAGGTTCAGTAAAACGTGTATGAAGATAATCTTGTAAAATGGTTGAGGCACATATGTAAAGTCCCAAGTGAGGGACCTTTCTAAGAGTTAAAGCACATGGAGAATGATAATCACCCCCAAACTTAGTGTTTTCAGTGTCTCTAGAAAGACTAGTCACAACTTCCCTAATTTCTAGGTCATCAGATTCCTGGAAATGGTCAATTGATTCTTCTAAGTCAGGTTCATCCTCACTCATCTCTACGAGTTCACTTTCTTTGTCTAAGACTATTGTTTCTAAATTGCTAGACTCAAAATAAACTCGTCCTCTAAACCTTCGTTGGCTTCGTGAAAAGGAAATACTACATCGTCCAAAACGGGGATATTTCTAGTCAAATCCTCGTCCTTTTGAATAGGTGAATAATTATTAAAATTATTTGGATTTGTACTAGAATTAACATTATCATTATAAAGCTCGTTGGGAGTAACAAATTCCTGATCACTATGCCTACATATTTCAGATTCTTCATCAATACTATCTTCATCATAATCATCATTATATGAAAATGATCGAACCTCATCTAAACAAGTAGTGTTACCAATTCTAACCTCGTCATCTTGATTATGTGAATAAAAATTATCCTTATTTTCAAGGGTGGTATTGGGAACACTATATTGGAATTTAAGACTATCTTGAGCAAATTTTTCCACAATCCTATTTATACTCTCAGTAAATTGCTTGAGGGACTCTTCTAGAGATATCTTAGTTGACTGCTCTACGGACTCTTCTGGAAGCGGAATATTATAAGTCTCTTTCATAAATAAGTGAAACTTCTGTGTTGACTCATTGAAACTCTTGAGAGACTCTTCTAAAGAAATTGGAGGATCGTTTTGCTCGTAAGACTGATGCACATGTGGATAGTAATTGGGCTCACCATGGTATGACCCATAACCTTCAAAAGGTTGGCGTTCCCAACCACTATTCACACTCTGGTCATAAAAAGAGTGATGTCTGTATTGTTCAGTTGGATATTCATATTCATTGTGATGGCTATTATAATACCAGTTTGACGTCCTAACTGCAAGGGAATTCTACACAAGCACAAACAAGGCTGACTCGACCACAACAAACCCTACTGATTTCTAGCAAACAAAAAGCATGATGGCTCCACTTAGATTGTTTATAGACCAGCTTCTAATCTTTCGAAAGGGAATTCGTTACAATCTGAGCAAACCCCTCTGAAATCAATCCGAGTTTAAGTAAGTTGAATACAGGCGAGGGAAGCTGCGTGGAGCTTTGATACCCAAGGCCTCACCGCATTACAAGGCGGCGCAGTCACGCATTCAACTTACAGAAACCATCATGAACTTCGAAGTATGCTTAAAGAGTAACCAATATTTTTCGAATGACTTTCCTATTAAGCTCGTTACCCTATCAGTCTCGTTCTAGTCAGTATTTTAGGCTTGGGTTCGCGTTTGGTATCGTTTTCCTAAGGCGGGCAAGAAGAGAACGGTGATGAAATCCGAACCCTTATCTTGTATGGCCAGGCCTTGCCCTTTACTAGGAAATTAAAGCATCCGTTTTCAATACATCAACATATATGCATACAAAATCATCAAGTAAACCCGCTGATAGGGGATTCGCGGGTGTTTAGAATTCTTACCTCCTCCTGTTCCGGACTCTGGGATGAACCGTTGAAGTCGACTCGGGCCACATCTCCTATGTCGTGTACGAACCCGAGGGGCCGACACAGTATCGTAACTATCGTCCTTCCCTGTGCAGTTTATATTTAAATTAACCCTTCCTTAGGGTTTAAAATTAATAATGTCCAATGTTCAATGTCCAAAATAAAAGATTACAAAAATATATTCCTAATACAGTTTCTAAAAATAAAAGAAATAAAATTGAAATAACTTTATACAAAAAATATTCTCCTTCACTCCTTTTGGATCTCTATTGTCTTTCCTTCTTTGGCTTTGTTTTTCTTTTCAGCACTTTTTCTCTTTTTCTTTAGCTTAGCTCCAAATCTGAAAGCAAACAAGAAATACCAAAAAGCGTAAAAAATAACAAAAAAAAAAAAAAAAAAAAAAACAAATCTATACACAAGTCCGCGTCGGCGGCGCCAAAAATTGATCGAATTTTATATAGTGGTAAATAGAGTTGTCGTTCACTCGGACTTTGTTGAAATTGATTTTAGGATTTAATAAAGAAAAATAATAAAAATAGAGAAAATATGCAATTTATGTCACAAGATGAAGAGAGTTACTGGGACTCGGGATTCCACCAATTCTCACACTCATGCGGTTCATCTATTAATTCCGGACAATTAAAGATCATAAAATAACAAACATCGACTCTAATTATTTGCCAAGGTAGATTTTATAAAGAATTATATGTAATTCACAAGCATGACGCATCCAAAGTACCTAAGACTAAGCATGCGACATCTAACGAATTCACAAATAATCAAGAAAAATCATAAATCAATTATAATAGTGCAAATAGTCATAAAGGAATTAAATAGAATTACCACATGGGTGCAAAACAGCTTCCTTCGTCGTCCCAGTGATGGGTTCTAGCTCCGCATGGTGAAAACACACTCAAAGGATTTTTTTATTACTCAAAAAGGTGTTTACAATGGTGAAAAAGAGAGAAATATAATGAAAACCGGGTTTGTAACAGTTATTTTTGTTACAAACCGAGCTGTTACAGAGAACGATAAAAGCTTTCTATCACTGTTACTGTTGTTTTAAGAATGTCTCCTGAACTACGAACCTCAGCTGTGAGTCGTTATCCTTTATGTAGCGAGAACGATTGTGTGTGGGTCTTATGTTCTTCGTGTTCTTCCCATGCGGCGACGGAGAAGAGTTTTCTCTCGCAACTCGATTCTCGCCGCCCGTTCTCGTCCCAACTCTCCCTCCCCTTCTTACTATCCCTCAATAGTTTAAATAGTCTCCCAACACCAAAATATCCCGTCATTACTCCATATAATTCTATCTTTAAAGCTCCACAGTCACGGGATAATGTTTTTTCCTTTCAAAACTATTTCACGCACCTGCAATTGATTCTTCGTATGTTTTGTTAATTCCACACTCTCCAACATGCTTATTTCACATTGAGTTATAGTAAGACTCAGTAAATCCACACGCCGTCCTCAGTTGCAATCACAGTAAACACGGGAAAGAAGAATTGCAAACCCGATATTCTTGTGTACCCTGTTCCACGCATTCCTCCTTTTTTTTCTCGAGTCCAACTGAATTACCAGCTCTGTTTTGCATTAACAGGTTAACACCAATAAAATCACGTCCAATTATAGCCCAGAAAATACGCAGTAAACTGATGTTTTGGAGCTGAAATTTCCCGCCAAATTTGAGGAAGAAAGGGGAGTACCCCTATCTGGATACGGTGTCCCTTTAGCAGCTGCCAACCAGTAGGGTGTAAATAGCATCTAGTGTGCCCTTAGTAATTGGGTGCCCCTTATCCACAGTAGGGGTCCATTTAGCAATTGTCCTCGGGGTGCCTTCAACAACTTTTCGAGCCGAATTTTCCAAAAAAATTTATTGCCCCAAAATACCTACAAACACATAAAACACCATAATAAGTACAAAATTGAGTACCAACAATGCAAAAAATTGAGGACAACTTAGACACAAAAATGCGTCTATCAATATGCGGTACATGTGCGTAGTTACCTACTGCTACTGTTTATGGTTTAGCTTTATATTTGTTTTATTATTTCAGAATTGATAATTGTGTCACCTCTCATGTATTTGTTACTTACAAAAAAAGTTGAGGAATGGTTTTGCTAAAAATATCTTGCGTGCATAGCATAACTGTACTGTTGGAAAATTGTGAATATAGATTAAGAAAGTGAAAGTACTTTGTGAATGGTGGATAAATAGTATTTATTGATTTCGGTCTGGCCCTACTTGCATCTATTGAGAGAAAAACATGTTTTTCTATTAAACCTTCATAAAATTCCCCATCCACAAATCATCTGCTTTTTGCAGATGATTGTTTGTTATTATTTCAAGATGATGACAAGATAATTGATAATGTTATCAAGATTTGGAAGATTTTGGATCTCTTTCGGGTCAGATGATAAATTTTTCAAAATCAGTCGCTTTTATTGCGGGTGACATTTCAGAGGATAGGAAACAATATATCAGAACTACGTTAGGTGTTAAGCAATTATGTACCTCTGATAATTACCTTGGTTTACCAATTCTTATTGGTAAATCTAAGTATGAATACCAATATTCTGCGGAGCACGTGTCACGATCTTAGTGGCCGCATACAAGATAATTGTGTAGCCCTCGCTATGCAGAGAAACCTGAGTAACATAGGATACCTTCACAGATCTACTTTATCTCATCCCAAGAAGGGATACTTCGACGTCCTGGATGGAAAAAGTAACGCCTAGTCTAGGAAGGGCCAGCTGGCGAGGGGACAGAGTTAGATGACGCATTTAATCATCATTAAATGCGCAAGTCTGTTATATACACACATAATCAATGCACATGAAGAGAGATGATGTGGTAGTACCTGATTGGCGGAGGCTGGCGGTGAACGAAAGTACAACTTGTACTAAGGTTGGGAAGTTCCCGAAGGAACCTGGGTCAGCTAAGATGGAAGAATATGACTGGAGAAAGCACGCGGGAAATATAATAGTACTATTTCCCCGTTGAATGATTTAATCAAACAATTATACCCTAGTGATACTTATGATCCTTCCATTTCTCTAGAAGAGTCTCTCAAGTAGTTAACTGAACAGACAAATAGGTTTGCGTTGGAAATTAACGGACAAACGGCACCAATGAATAAACCTTCTATAGAGGAATCCCTCAAGCTGATGGCTGAGACGAACGAAAGACTTGCTTGAAATAATCTTAATTTCCAATATAGTTTTTCCAATAATACCCTTGAAAATGAGGATAGTTATTTGCATAATCAAGATGACGAGGTTAGAATTGGTAACACTACTTTCGATGACGTTCGATCATTTTCATGTTATTATAATGATGATTATGATGAGGATAGTGCTAATGAAGAATCTGAAATATGTAGGCATAGTGATCAGGAATTTGTTACTCCAATTGAGCTTTATAATGATAATGTTATTTCGAGTTCAAATCCAAATAATTTTAATAATTAGGACGAGGATTTGACTAGAGATACCCCGATTTTAGACGATGTATTATTTCATTTTGATTACGAAGATAATAATGGTTTAGAGAAACGAGTTTATTCTGAGAATATTTTTTTAGAGTCTAGCGATTTAGAAACATTAGT
Source organism: Papaver armeniacum (assembly GCA_023531295.1). Lineage (NCBI taxonomy): Eukaryota > Viridiplantae > Streptophyta > Magnoliopsida > Ranunculales > Papaveraceae > Papaver > Papaver armeniacum. The sequence goes on from JAJJWW010004488.1 coordinate 272,039, forward strand.
CTTAGAAAAATAAAATGAACTCGTCGAGATGAATGAGGATGTACCAGACTTAGAAGAATAAATTGACCATTTTCAGGAATCTAATGACCTTGAAATTAGGGAAGTTGTGACCAGTCTTTCTAGAGACACTGAAATCTCTAAGTTTGGGGGTGATTATCATTCTCCATGTGCCTTAACTCTTAGAAAGGTCCCTCACTTTGGACTTAACATATGTGCCTCAACCATTTTACAAGATTATATTCATACACGTTTTCCTGAACCTAGTGATGTCCATAAGGAAGTTCAGTTGTTAGAAACCCATCCTCTGGTTGATGTGGTTTGCCCAGGCTATGATACCCAAATTGATTTTATTTTCCCACCAAATATTTTTCAACCAATTGTGGGAACGTATAAGTTTCTGATGTGTCAATTATTTAGTTTTGAGACTAAACCTAAGTACTTTAGGAGATTAGAATCGACACATTTACCTAAAATTGACCACCACTTTCATCGTGGTCAATTGTGTGAGTCAAAACTGATTGACTTTAAGGATCCGCAATTATTCAGGTTATTATTATGTTCTTCTAAGTTCTTATTTGAGTTTTTCCAGACTCTAATACCTAAACCGTATCTTAGCTTCGAGGAAATGCAACCCATGAAAATATTTTATTTGGACCCAGTCATAGAGCCTGAACCTGAACCACAGCTAGATGTAGTTGTCTTAAACAGGAAACTAGACAAGGGTGTGCTTCATTTGTTAATTTTCTTGGCATGTTGCAGATTCCTTTTACTTGTGATAGCTCTATTTGGTTTTGATGACCCATGGATATTTCGGCTATTACTTTATGATTTTATGAGGTGACTAATCCTTTCTTAGTCTGGCTGAAGACTTTAAACTTAGCACTTCTTGGGAGGTAACCCGATATTCATGCGACACGGTAATATATTTCCTTATCTCTTTTACTTCAAATGATAACAGTTTCTCCTTGTTCATGTTTTTAATTTTATCTTTAGAACATTGAGGACAATGTTAGATTTAAGTTTGGGGGTATGGGAGAAACTTTTTAGTTACAATAAATAAACTCCAGAACCTAGAAATTTATGCTTATTAAGGACGGTACTAACCAATGTAAGTGGATGGAAGCATTTTGGTTGTAGGAGTTGAGGAACCAATCTGATTAGATGGAAACATCTAAAAAGTCTATTCATAAAAGCACAGAGCTCAGGTGTTAGAATTAAAGAAAAAACATGGTAGTTTCGCCATATCTCGTTGAATCCTTTTCACCTTCTGTTTTTATTTTTTTTCCTTTAAATACGTTTTTAAGTGATTTGGTGGGGCTCACGATTCAAGTTGTTACCACTGCTATGGTGAAATAGAGTGATTGAGATACCAAAAAAAAAAAAAAAAAAAAAAAAGGAAATTGAGACCAGACCATCAGACCAACCGGAATAAATTCAATAAAGTCGACCATTGGAACCCTTGTATATGCCAGTTGTGTTGACCTAGAGTTAGGATTATCGACCATTGATACCCTTGTATATGCCAGTGTGTTGATATTAGTCCAGACCAGTATCTCAGTCCATTAGGATATGTTTATTTTGGCAGTGGCCTTCAGACAGATATGGGAAACACCGTTCACCTTAGTCAACATCAAAACCATCTACGTTTCTTTCTATATCCATGTCTTAGTTTATCCATGTAATTGGTTGACTCCGGTTATGATGTCCAGAAACTATCTGAGTATAGCTCTGTGACTTATATATGAATTTTAGTATGCTTGAGTGCAAACTCGTGTACAACAATTGGAATTTCGCATCAGGGTACTTCCTCTTGTAGTCAATAAGTATGCCAACCAAGGAGACTTTTTAGTGCCTCCCAAGGTTCTGCGTAGATAGCTAGGGTCTGGAGTAAAGGTTTTGTGGGTATATCTCTTCTAAGCCCTCCCGAGACTATAACTCGGCCATTAGGGCCACCTAGGGGTTTAAAGGCTTGTTGCATACGCTAAATGCAACCGACGATGCTGCGACGAGTGAGTAAGGATTTTATTTTCTAGATTTGATTTGCTCGAGGACTAGCAAATACTAAGTTTGGGGGTATTTGATGAACACATTTATGTGTCTATTTTGACCTCAATTACATGTATTGTTAGTGCTCGATTTTGTATTTATTTGGCATTTTATGTTTTTGTAGGTGTTTTTGGAGAAAAGAGCTTTTGCTGCGAAATCGGATCAAAAAACCACCTGGAGGACATCTGCTATTCACATCCCCAATTTGGATAAGGGGCACACAACTGTTAAGGGGGACTCCACTGTTATTTGCACCCAAAAAATCATTATTTCCACCCCAATTGCTAAAGGGAGACCAGTCAGAGATAAGGGGAGGTCATCTTCTCAAATTCAAATGCAGAAAAGGCGGGAAACCATTGCAGCAGATTAGGGTTTGATTCCCGGGCATGCTAGGAAGAGATTCAATCACTGATCTCTTAGGGATAGACCTGTTAGACCTAAACAGACAAGGTATGGGCGTTGGATTGGATTAGATTGGGCTTGATTATCGTTTTGAAGAAAACAGGGGAGGAAAAGCATTACCGAATTCCTAGGGAAGTTTCAGCGATTTTTAATTGGATTTAGATTCTGTTTTGGATTAGGTTGGGCCTGTTTGGATCAGACATGACTTGTATGTCTGTTAGATTCGCTAAAGTTGAGCTGAATAATTATTTCTCGACAAAACAAGGGAGGAGAATATTACCAGGTTTTGGATCGATTCTGAACGAGTTTTAGTCGGAGTCTGGATTGGTTTTCGACTGGGATAAACATGTTTAACCCAATCTAGGTAAAGTAATGATCGTATCAGTTCGATAAAAAAGGGAAGATCACCGGACTTTCATCAACACAGGGAAAGAGATAACTTATCGGGATTATGGTGATATCTTTGGAAGTTACGTGAACTAGGAAAGGTACATTCTTGTTATATTTGGTTCTATCAGATTTGGAAAGAGTTTTTACAACTCTTGAATGCGTAAATAAGCCAACAAGGAAGAAAGACCCCCCCCGTGACTTCCGCTGAAAGTTGAAAGAAATATTCTAGGATTTATTCGGGGATTTAGGGGCCTGTTGTGGATAAATAGAGGTTCTGGGAGTTGTCGAGGGGGGGTCGAGAGTTAGGGTATGCTACAGAGGAAAAAGAAAAGATGGAGAGGTGAATTGCAGAGTTGCAGCAGCAGTAGTTGGAGAAGGAGTGAAGCTGAAGAACATTGGACAGACGAGGACAATCGCAGAGGCAGTCTTATTTAAACAGCACAACATAAGTATCGTTGTTCAACAGATCATATATATCCCAAGCTTGTCATCTTTTCTCTGTAACAGTTCATCACCCGTTGTAACAGATGTTTGTAACGCCACTGCAGCGTTGCAAACTGTCTGCTTTATTAGTTTTCTCTTGTTTTTCACCTATTTGAGCTATGAACAACTATGTTGAGCACGTGAATAATATGAGGAGCTAAACCCCAACACTGGGACAACAGATGAAGTTGTATTTCATCCATGTGGTAATTTAGTTAATTCTTTATTTACTTTTTGCACCGATTTTAATTGAATTAAGGTTTCTATTAATTACATGTGACTTTGTTTGATGGAGCATGCTTAGTCCTAGGGAATATTGTTGATGAGCCATGCTTATGATCTACAAGTAATATTTTATGGAATCTACTTTGACAAATAATAGAGTTAGTATTTGTTTTGTTTTGAGCTATAATCGCCGAGGATTAATTTCCGAACCACTTGAATATGAAAAAAAAGTGAAATCCTGAGTCCCAGTAATCTCTCGATATTTGTGACAACCTTGTGAATATATTTTCTTTATTTTTAGTTTTTTCTTAAATTAAACCTTTACAAGCCCGAGTTGAACGAACTTTTACTACCACTTTCTACAACAAATTAAAATCACAACAAATACCAATATTCTGCGGAGCACGTGTCACGATCTTAGTGGCCGCATACAAGATAACTGTGTAGCCCTCGCTATGTAGAGAAACCTGATTAATAGAGGATACCTTCGCAGATCTGCTTTATCTCATCCCAAGAAGGGATACTTCGACGGCCAGGGTGGAAAAAGTAAAGCCTAGTCTAGGAAGGGGCAGCTGGAGAGGGGACAGAGTTAGATGACGCATCTAATCAGCATTAAATGCACAAATCTCTTATCTACACGCATAATCAAAGCACGTGAAGAGAGATGATGTGGCGGTACCTGATTGGCGGTGGCTGGCGGTGAACGAAGGTACAACCTATACTAAGGTTGGGAAGTTCCCAAAGGAACGTGGGTCAGCTGAGATGGCAGAATATGACTGGAGAAATCACGCGCTGAACGAAGGTACCATTGGTATGAAAGGTATATCAGCAAACGATGAACCCAGAGGCAGCAAATATATACCTGGAGCAGAAGGGGCTATAAATACCAAGCCTCACCAACAAACTAGGGGCATTCAATATTTAGGAGAGAAGATCTAGTCTTAAGCTTATACCTCTTTAATGTTCAAAACTTAAGTATTTACTTCAACTTGAGTTCTCTATATTACTTTGGGAAGCATTTAAGATCTTTGTAACCACCATACTCAATACAAAACAATCACTCATTACCCCGAGAACGTAGACAAAAGTCGAACCACGTAATCTCTTGTGTCTCATGATAACTTAGAAGCTTTTACATTATATTTGTGTTCTTCGTTATTATTGTGATCTTGGATATCTTTTATTACTTAGAATTATCAATTCAACAGAGGTATCGATACTACTTAGTATCTAGTTCTCTGATCTATATACATTACGTAGACTACGGGAAAACGAGTAGTCACACTAAGGCTAATTCTTTTAGAAGAGTATCAAATATCTTTGCTACAAGGTTACTAGGCTGGAGTTCCAAATCACTAAACCAAGCAGCAAGAACTACACTTGTGAAGTCTGTGTTAAACACCATTCCTTCTCATTATATGGTGAGTTTTAAAATTCCAAAAAACATCAGGGGCCTTAATTTCTTAGCCTGGGATTCTCTTAATGTACCAAAACATAATGGTGGGTTAGCTTTCCGAAATCTAGAACAGTTCAACAATGCTTTAATAACTAAACTAGCATGGAGGTTGTGCACAGAATCAAGTAAGCTTTGGGTTCAAATGTTAAAGCCTAAGTATGCCCCCTATTGTGATTTTCTTCATTTACAAGAAGAGCACAAAAATTCTTCATGGATATGGAAGGGGATAGAGAAAGGACTTAAATATGTGAAGCAACATCATAGATGGGAAATAAGGTGTGCTACCAAAGTCTTAGTTTGTTATGATAAATAGGTTTATGGTCTTTCAGAATTTCCAACCCCTATACAATACTTTGATGAGCCATCTAGAATTGTCTATGTTTCTTATTTAGTGCTTGTTAATCCAAGAAGATGGAATGTTTCACTAGTACAAGAGTTGTTTGATTCTCATATAGCACAGCTGATTCTCAACATGTACATTCCTCAGCAAGGTGAAGACACTCTTATTTGGGAACCAAATAGAACATGAACCTTCACTGTCAAGTCAGCATATAGGGTTCTAACTTCCACTTAAAACAACACAAGTCAGTTCCCCCATCAAATACCGAATTTGGTCTGGAAAAAACTGCGGAGTATGAGTGCACCTCATAAAGTCAAACTTTTTATAAGGAAATGTTTAAAAGGAATAGTTCTTACTTTAGTCAAGATTAGACATTACAAAGTAGGCATCGAGATTATGTGTCCTCACTGCAACACAGAAAGTGAGTTGAGCATCTATTAATCACATGTACATACTCATCTTCAGTCTGGCTTGATATGAATGCAAATATTTCTAATATCTAGGATCAGCATACTTCAGTTACCAACTGGATAACAAGTTGGTTCTCTACTGGTCAAAATGTTAATAGTATAGAACAAAATACTTGGATTCTGACTTTGAAGGTTACTGCTTGGCAGATATGGAAAAACAGATGTGATAAAATCTTTCAAAACAAAAACACAAATAGATGGATAACATCAAATAATACCAGATGGATGTTAAACCAGTGTACAAGAGATTGCCAACAAAATAAAACAACTTCAATAAAGCATGCTAGCTGGTCACCTCCAGTAGATAATCAGTTTAAGATCAACATAGATTCTTCCTTTGATGATATAACAAAAACCATTGGCATTGGAATGATTATTCGAGACTCTGCAGATACAAGCAGAGGCATCAGAGGCAAGTAGTTTGATGGAGGACTAGATCCAGAGCAGGATGAATGCTTGGCCATAAAAGAAACACTAAATTGGGCTAGCAACTTTCACCATGATCGTTTTTTTCTTTTGTCAGATTGTCAAAATGATGTCTCTTCTATCAATGATGCTATCCCAAATTAGGTACTACTATAAGTATGTAAATAGATCTAGTAATAATGTCGCTCATATAATAGCCAACATGGCTAGAACTTTACGAGCTTCTTTTGATATTTTGGATGATATCCCGGCTGATATTAAAACTGAGTTTATGTACTTAATCTGAGTTTACTGAAGTTCAATTTCAATATTAAACCTTTCTAAAAACTCTTGGAGTTGTTTCTCTTTTATTGTATGTCAGTTTTATGTACGTATTTTATATGGGTGTAGCATTAAAGTTTTCATATGGGTGACAATACATGTCTACAAAGTTCTACTTAATATATTAACTTTTGTTGATAAAAAAAATATCTTCTATTTAACTGGGATCGTTTAGGGGCTGACCAATGTTTGGTGTACCAAAGGAGGACCATGAATTGGCAAATCCCCCACCACAGGATTGGTAGGGGTAGGATTTTTAAATCACTAGTGAGACCCTGCTATTTAATCCAACGGTATAGAAAATCGGTACACCAAATTAATCCACCTTTAGACTTTTCCCATATTAATAGAAGAAGTTGATCCGGCGTCAGCTTATATTGAGATTCCTAGTTAGCATTTGGTCTGACAATTGATTGTTTAGTTTTTAAAAAGATAATTAAAAAAAAAAAGGTACTTAATCAAGAATTCCTGCTTTTTATGTTGTGTTTAGAGCTAAAGATAAAATAAATAAATAAGGTAGTAGAAATATATATGGCATACGAAGGAAGATGAGATTTGACTATTCCTAGTAGATTAATAGTCAGGATCATTCTCATCATTCATTATTGACACAATAATTTCTTCGTCTGTTGGAACTTTGATATTCCATAATTGCACTATTCTCGATAAGATAGTTTAAGAGATATTTTCATCACATTTTTAAACGTAAATTAGAAATGACACCAGTTGATCCTTGGATATATTGTTCTAATTGACCATTTTTTGGTTTTGGAACATCAATATCTTCAGGCTGAATCTTGAAATGACGGAAACAATTCGCAATTGTTTTTGCCGTCATACCAAATCTCCAAGCCACAGTAGCAAAATTAATAACAAAATGTTAATCTTTTCAAGATTTGGTGGTCAACTTCAAGGCTTGCAAGATGCTAGAATAACAACGATGCCAGTAATGAACTTTGAATGCTCGAATAATCACAGCATCACATGGTTGAATTTTAGATGTTGTGTTACGGGGTTGAAAAATAACTCAACATTTTTCAGACCTTCAACTACCCTCTAGCTACATTTGTACTCTTCTCTTATACAATTTAACTTTTTAATTAAGAAAATATTGTATAAATGAATAAATATTCGTTTATCGATAAATGGATATTTATTCATTTAGCAATAAATAAATAAACCCGCTAAATGAATATTTTTTCTTCTTCCCGAGGGTATTTATTTATCGAGGTCAGACTGTATTTGAATGTTATTCCAGAAGTTGTTTTTTTGACTTTTAGAAGCAGAAAAGTCAGAAGTTGGTAAGGTTAGGATTGGTAATTCAGAAATAAAGAAGAAGAAGAAAAAACGTGTTTATGTGGCAAGTGATTAGAACCCTAATTTAGTAAGGTTAGGATTGGTAATTCAGAAATAAAAATTTATTTTGATTATATTTCTCTTTGACCAAACATTAGAGCTTCTCCATTGGTAGTTGTGTGTGTTTCCTACGTGGCAACTCAAATAAGAAATTTTCATTCCAATTTCTCCTTAAATTTAGGGGGGAGAAAATAATTCATCTCCAATGGCGTTATTTGGAATTTTTATGGATTAAATGTAAGTTTTATTTTTAGTAATTTTTAGATTTTATTATAGCTAAAAATGGTTATTTAATATATTGAAATTAATTTTAGTAAGCAAAAACTTACTAGGATAGCTTGAAATTGTCAAGCTGAATGTCTAAATTGACATTCACCTTCGCAATGTCTAACAAAAGTTAAGCCATAAGAAATTGGGGTTGGAAAAGAATTTTAGGAAAAAAGAATGTCTATCCTAAGTTGACTTAGACATTTATCTTCGCATATAGTATTCCATTGAAGAAGCTTTAAATTTGGTGGATTTTTTCCCTCCTCAAATCCATTTTTTCCCCGTATTTACTGGGGACTCATTGTTTCTATCAAAAAAATAAAATAATCGTTTGGTCCTTTTTTAGGTGGGTCCATGTACATTTAGTCCTTTGGTCAAACGCATATTACTTGTTTGGTCCATAATTATTAAAAAATATTAAACTGACAAAAATACCCTTCCGTGTTAATTAGAAAGAGATAACTAATGGGGTACGCATTTTCTCTCTCTCAGCGATTTTTTTCACTTGCTACAAAAGAATTAAAAATTGACTTTTCTTGTAGCAAATGTTTGGAACTCGATTTTTTGCAATTTTCATGTTTTTGATCGCTTAGGATTTCGATTTTTTTGTAGGAATGAAGTCCATATAAAAACATAAAAACAGACTTCATTCGGGAATGAAGTCCATATAAAAACCTTAAAAACAAGACTTCATTCAGGAATGAAGTCCATATAAAAACCTAAAAAATGGACTTCATTCCGTGAATGAAGTCCATATAAAAACCAAAAAATGAGACTTCATTCCGGGAATGAAGTCCATATAAAACCTCAAAAATGACTTCATTCCGTGAATGAAGTCCATATAAAAACATAAAAAACAGACTTCATTCCGGGAATGAAGTCCATATAAAACCTTAAAAACAGGACTTCATTCCAGAACGAAGTCCATATAAAAACTTTAAAAACAGATTTCATTCCGGGAACGAAGTCCATATAAAACCTAAAAAAGCGGACTTCATTCCAGGAATGAAGTCCATATAAAACCTCAAAAATGTACTTCATTCCAGGAATGAAGTCCATATAAAAACTCAAAATGGACTTCATTCCATGGAATGAAGTCCATACAAAAACCTCAAAAAAACAGACTTCATTCCAGGAATGAAGTCTATAAAAAAAACATCATCATCTTCATCTTCTTCAAGGTCTTCAACACCAGAAGCAACATCGATCGTCTTCATCAACAACATCATCTTCCATCGTCTTCATCAAAACAGACGGGTTCATCTTCATCGCCGCTCGTCTTCATCAAACAGATCGGGTTCATCTTCATCTTTTAGGCCGTCGTCTTCATCAAACAGTTCGTCATCGTCTTCAAAACGACAAATCTTCATCGTTTACAGTAGCAGATCAAAATCTTGAAAAAAAATTCACATCTTCAACATTAACACCAGCAGCAACGATGATGAAAAAACTAGAAAAATCGTTTACATCTTCAACAGTAGCACCAGCAGCAAAAAACGATGAAGAAAACCCTAGAAAATCGTTTACATCTTTAATTTTTAGTTTCAATCTTCATCTCCGTTTCTTGTTTCACAAAAGAAAAAAAGAGAGAGAAAGTAGATCTGGAAAAGAAAAGAAGATGAGAGAGAAAGTGAATCTGAGAATGATTTATTCTCTCCTACTTTTTTTGACTATATATATGGTCCTTATCCAAAAGGGTATTTCGCCATTTCTGAGGTGACATTTACATCATCCATGACATCAGCATAGGACCAAATGATAATTTTTAGGACCAAATGATAATTTATATTACCAAATAGGACCAAACAGACAATTGACTAGGTCAAATGGACTAGACTGATACATATATTTTATTTTTAGGACTATATGGTATTTCCTACAAAAAAAAAAAATGGTGGATTTCTTTCCCTCCTCAAATCAATTCTTTCCCTCCTATTAACATGACTCATTGTTTCTAAAAAAAAAAAAAATCAAAAAAATCAAAAATAAATCCACAAGTAAATCCCGCATTTCAAATGGGTATTCAAACGTTGATGCAAGCCCAAGATACATACTTCGTTGGGTTTACACTGCACTCACGTCCAAATCCATTATTAAGCTCTAGCAATATTTGTCGTGCCAAATTGTTTATAACGAAAACGAAAACCATATCTTCTTGTTATCAACTTCTCGGACCAATAAACGCTCGGATATGTATGGTTTTGAACATTGGCTTTACTGTTTGCATATACGACAATCGAAGCACTAGAGAATCAACTCCATGGTTTAATTGAATCGAACTTGAAGGGACAGGTTTGCAGAGCACAGTAGGTGATGTGTATGAAGTTTGGAAGGTCTTAAACGTGGAGTCAAGATATCATTTGTCTCCATGCCCCTTCAAAAACGCCCCCATCAAAAAAAATTCTATCAAGATAGAGTTTTGACTTATTTCAGCATATTCTGACTGATGACTGATGTTTGACTCCATCAGCAACCATAAAAAATTCTGGGCATAAAATAATCACTGTTTATTGGGCCTATGGTCCATGTGTGTGGCCTATGCAAGCTATGCCCTTGGATCGGCTAGGTATACACTAGAGAACCATGTATAAGTATAATTTATAAATAGCTAATTTGTAAACGCTCCAAGATGTATTCAGTCGATAACTTCTCTCATTTTCTCACTACTTATTCTTTAGTTTATATGCTAATATCTAGTAGTAGTAGAAGTAATAATACTCTCCTCCTCTTTCTTATTTTGAAAATGTTTCAATCCTTCCTGTGGACGTCGAGCCCATTTGATATTTGGCTTGTCAGTTCCCGAGAGGTGACAGCCTTTTATCTTCATTGCTCAACTATTCTTACTCAGGTAAACTAGACGGCCTCGACCACAGCACCACTTCCATTCAATCAAGCACAACTAACCCACTCTTATCAGTCTCCTTGCCCTTGCTTCCTTCTCAGTGATGTTCAATTCAAACACAAAACCCCACTGCAAATCTGCAAAGGAAAACCATCACTAATGGACAACCATCAGCAGCAGCAAGTCTGCGTATTCTCCCCACACTACAAAATCCAAATGTTGTTACTGAAGCAAGTGCTAGTTCCATGTTTTGTTCCTTGTCTGCCAGTAATAATGTAATCTCCTTTTGACTCATTTGTAGTTATCTGAAAGGTTAAAATCCAAATTGGATTTTTCCAATTCTAAAGGGCTACATGGAATAGAAGTGGCGAACTTCATCTCAAGGAACTCCTGCGTTCTGACATCAAGCTTAGGTATCCAAATAATTCCATCATCTAATATACTAAAATGCATTATTCATACGGACACAAATATCATTAATTCCAAAACACAAAAGTTTTGACTTCAAAAACTATGAGTAGGTGAATACGTGAACCAGAACAAATACACAATCAGATAAAAATCCCTTGCAAACAACAGGCACATTTGTTGCTACATAAAAAAAATCACACAGTAGAAGTGGAAGACACGTATTAGCTTTATATGAGGTTTCTTTAAACTGAAACAATATCCATTTAGCTATTAGTGAATACCTTGAAAAAAACAATCCTACTACAAGGTTACAGTGTATCGATGGAGAACTCTGATGCCATTCTAAATGCTGCAAGCAAAGTGATAATAAGTGCCCTCCGAACATGTAACCTATTTTGTTGAAAAAAGAAACTTAAATTGATTAAACAGACTTAGTTTTTAAGATCGCCTAGCCTTACGTCAGCCAACAAAAAAGAGGACACAGGTGACTAGGATGATTCTAAAGACTGCAACCTACCAAGCAAAAGCAACCAGCTTATCAGCATAGCCGTTAAGATGACTAAGAGCATACTTCCAATAGAGAAAGAAACCCTAGCAATAAATTTAATTTAACTATAACTTGACAGTCAGAAATTAAAAGAACATCACATGGCTGCAACTGAGACAACCAAAAAGTGCTGCCTGAAGGGCTTTGGACTCTGCAGCTACAGATTCAGCATCAACATCCTTGCTGTACCTAAAAAATCAACAAGAATTAGACCAAATCCAGATATAGTAATCCGAAAAGAATGCATACAAAAGCATAACGTAAATCAGAAATTCTAAGAAATTCATCCTTGATGAAGAGACATAGCATTTTCGCTAAGAAATCCCTCTCGCTCGAATAAAAACAGCCTACACATGTCAAATTCTAGAAATCGATTTAATTTTCTCCAAGTCTACGAACAAGAACAATCTTACAGGAGAATTACTTTTATTATAAAACATTGAGAAACTTAAGAAACTAAATAATAGTGTTAATAAAAGATACTAACTCACCAGCTTCAATATCAAACTCTACTCTTCACTATCCGACACCACCACCGGTCCTCTTACTTTAGAAATAAGTTTTGTTGGAGTTGCACATTTTTTTCCTTTTCTTCTATATCTGGGCCTGAGACATTCATCATCTGATTCTTCTGATAATACCATCGACTGTTCACCCACTGTCCTCCTAGTTCTCAATATCCGAGTTGAAGGCTCTCTATTCTTAATTGCTCTCTTTTTACGACCAGAACTAGACACTTGACCAGGTTTGCCATCGGGGTAGCAAGTATTCTTTTTTTTATCTGCGGGTGAGCCTAACTCCTGATCACTATCAGATGATTGCTTGTCAGAGTTGTAATCCATCCCTGAGAAGTCAGAGTAATTTCAATACTCACGCCGAGCTGTCAGAGTAATCAGCAGCAGTCTCCCTGAGTTGAACTTATCCCATCCGCCTCCTCCATGAACGCCTCTGGATGAAGTCTTATATTCTCCAACTTGGACCTCCACTGTCGAATATCTAAATCTAGACTATCGTTCTCGTAGAGTACTTGACACTTCTGATATCAAGCGACTGTTTGATACCATCGAAGTTTCGCTTCAGGAATTGAGTATATCTGAAGCACATCGTGCTCGAAGTCCTTGAACACGAATGTCATGTTAAACACTGTCATCTCAGGTTTAACTAGCACCAAACTAGCAATTTCGACCTCTTCTAGTGTGACAACAAAGAAAGGTGCTTTTACGAGATCAACTAGGCAAGGTTCAGTCAGGCAAAATACACGTGGTTCCTTCAGGGGAAGTTCCCCCTTGAATCCATACTCCCTCTGTATCTTTCTCCAGAAAAGGTTAGGCAACGGTCTCCAAATACGACCAACTCCAGCGAGAAAGTTGCGCATAACTCGATTAAGATCCTCAAACTTACATGAATCATGAACAGATCTCTTCCTTCCCTTAAAGGTATGTACCATGCGGAACTGGATATCCTTTTCCATCTCGGGTCCCCACCTTGATTGGGTTGTGCAAGTGCAAGTGTAAGAGAGGCGGATGGTCTCGCCTCCATCTTGAAAGAAAGCATGCTTTACATTACTGTACATAATAACATCTATCTGGAAAGGTGTACTTGAAGTTGAATAACGGAAACCGCTCAAATATGCATCAAGGGTGCCAATCATCTCTCTACAAGTTCCTGTCACCAGTGCTGGATATATTGACACATTAGACAACCGTACACGAGGGAGTTTGCCTTCTAGCAATTCAAAGCGGTATCATTTCCTTTTCCGAAGAATTTGTTGTACATCTCAACGTTGTAAAGAGGCTTACGGACCCCAACCTCTCATAAGTTTGTGTAAGGTACGTGAAAGTTTAGCCTGATTCTGCTTCCTTAACTCCCCCTGGTATACTTGTAACGGTTGTCGGACCTAAAAATCTCCTGATACAAAAGGTCTGGACGGTAACGCCTCATAAACTTCAAATGCTTGCTGAAGCTTTTGGAGTCGTTTCCCAGTAATTCATATTCCTCCTCCTCCTCCTCCTCCTCCACTAGAAGAGAACTGTTTAAGAGGGATAGAAAAAAAACAATTAACATATGAAATCAGACTATCAAAAATATATAATCATAATAAATGGGAAGAATTTGAGAGATGAAATTGAAACAAAAACCATGGATTATTGAACAATTCAAAACCCTAGAAATGAAAAGAAATGGAATTTGAAACATTGAGACATGAAATTGAGATCAAACATAACCATGGTTATCAGGGAAGCAACTTATAATCATGAGAATCAGTTACCAGTATTATATATAGTGTAATCATTTGAAACATTTTGAGAAATGAAATTGAAACAAAATCCATGGATTATTGAACAATTCGAAACCCTAGAATGAAAAGTGAAACACTGAGATATGAAATTGAGATCAAACATGACAAATTGAAAAACCTAGAATGAAGAAACCTAAAACAATGTAAAGGATTACAAACATGGGATCAAACAGATGGGATTTAGTTAGGTTTTGTGTATACCTTTTGTTGTCTGGAGTGCTGATATTGCCTTCTGCATCCATGTAAAATTACTTACTCGATTCGAAGCAGAGAATCTCAAGAACCCAAATAGTAATAAGACTCGGAGAAACAAACCACCACGGAGCAGCTTTTTAGACTTTAGATAATACTGTATTAAATCGTTCAAGGATGCACGCACGTATCCCTACGCGAGCTTTCAAATAGAAAAATCATAAATATCTGTTTGATGCTAGACTTGGTGGGGCAAGCAACGATCTTGCTGCCCATGGCTACCATCTGGCCAAGACATAGAATATGACTAAAACTCTCCCCATAACCGTTTCCTCTCTTCCAAAAACTTCTCCTTAAACCAAATCTTCGATATTTGATTTTCCTAATCCAAATCTGTTTGGATCCTGGGATTCTCTTCCCTTAGCCGTTAAGGAATATCTTTGAACAATTATAGAAATAAACATTCACAGCACGTGTTCAAAATCATCTCGATTTATTGATTTTCTAAGCAGATTTGGATATAAATAGTTAGATTGTATTTTTAAATAAAACAATCGCTATTATAAGTGATTTGCAGGTTTTCTAAGGGTTTTTCTTCATCAATTTCATTCACTTCTCTAATGGTGTTATATCCATCAGAGATTTATTATAGCCTTTTACAATGCTCTCCATCGATTGCAATAATCGTTTCAAATATGTTAACAAGGACGATTTCTCCACCGTTGTGACGTGATTCTACATCAACGGCTCTAGGAACTAATCGTGATAATAATGTTTTGGCTTTTTTTTTTTTGACGCGGCCCCATTGCCCCTTCCTTAACCCCCACTTCTCATGCTCTACCGCACATTATAGTGCTAGATGAATCGATCCGGGTCTCTCCTATGGAGAGACGATGAGTAATCCATCGTGCTTATTATTCCCTTTTGGGGAAACTTTGTCTTAGCGAAGAAGACAATCAAGAAGAAGAGAATTTCTTCAAATCAAAATGGCGTAATCTTAATCCAAAAGCCATTATTCAAATACCATTAATTTCCTTTCTGAAATTCATGTATTTATGTATGATGAATTGCAATTTTACTGTGATACAAAATATTTGTATTTTATTATGTTTTTAATCTTTGATGTATTTGATCTTGATGTTTGCAATCTTCTGATATTAATGAAATTGAGAGGTTCACCTCTTTTCCATCAAAAAAATGACTAAGCATTTCAGCAGTCTCACCGCGGGTGAGGAGAAAAACAAATCCCTTTTTCTTTTTTTTCTTTTTCTTTACTATCTCCTTGCCGAATTAATTGAGCTAGTGGGTTTTAAAAGAACGCGAAATTGGGGATATAAAAAGGAATTGGGGGATATTGATTACTTCTCCCAACCCATGGTGTGTGTTAAGGGGTGATTTTTGGGTATGAAAATACTAAAATACCCTTTGGTTAATTAAAAATATTATGAAAATACCATACTACCCTTTCTACTAAAACAATAAAATCAAAACCAAATTCATATATCCCCCATTTCTATTTCAAGACATCCTTTGTTAGGGTTAGGTTTTGAAAAAAATTTTTATCGTTCTTCATCCGTTCTTCGTCGATTAACCTACGCGAATCATAAACAATGCCTCCACGAAAGAAACCAAATGCCCAATCGAACTCAACATCGATTGCTCAACAAAAACAGGCAGAAAGACTTGCTAAGATTGCTCAAAAGCAAGAACACGAAGAAGCAACGTTCTCGACGATCAACTACTCGTGTAAATATGGCTTCGTGAGAAGGTAAGTCAATTAAAACTGTTTAATTAGTGTTTCAATCGATTTGTAGTTATGGGTTTAGGTTAGAATCACGAACCCTAACTCAAACAATTGAGTTTTGAGAGTACCCCAGATCGATATTTGTATGAACACAATACTAGGTTTTGTATTCCTACATTCAATCTAGGATGAATACAAAGGTCCGGTTTCCAACCCCTGCATTCACCGTAAATCAATTTTCCCTACCGCATTCAATCTAGGATGAATACAATGCCTAGGTTTTTAGTCTGGGCAGTTGTTTGATGATAATTCGTGTATGTCAGTAGGGACTTAAAACATACAGAGAGTTTATGAATTTGTCACCAGTACCGGCATATATTTTTGGTTTCATTGCATGCCGGTTTTGGGTACCGGCATTCTTTTGTAATAATTCGAGCGGTACTTGGTACCAGCACTGTCGATAGTCAATGTGTACTGCCGCAACATTGTACCAGCGTGGTTTATTTAAAGGTAATCAATGCCGGTACTAAAACTGAAGGTGAGTTGTCTTATATTTATTGCTTTCCGTGTGCTTACGATATAGGTCAAAAGCAAAGGAAACTAACAAAAGAAAAAACTAAAGATGTTGTCACTAAGAGAAGAAGGAAGGACGGTCTTGATACTCCCGCCTCTGCCTCCTCGAGGGAAAGATGAAGGTCGTAAGATACATTTGGGGGATGGTACAAGAGGGATAATTTGGGAGAGTGGTGGTGACCGTAGTCGACTTTCAAACTGTGATCACGATGATCAAGATGAGCAAGATGAAGAGGAAAGTCAATTAGCAATCCAAAGCGAAGTTGGTGGGCCAAGTCACCAACCAACACAAGGTAATGGCAAGAAGGGCAACGTCACAAGGAAAGTTAAAGGTTCCCACCTTCCTCATATTAATGACATGATACCTAACCTTGAACGTGGTAGAATTTGGAACGAAGCTCCGGAACCAAAAACACTATTTGGATACAAGCACTCGTGGGCTCGTACTATCTATCAAACCTATGTAAGCATTTTTTATCTTGTACATACGTATTTTTGTATATTTATGTAAAATCTCTTAATTGTATTGTCTCTCCTAATTGTAGGATCATAAGAAGGTCTGTGCGTGTTTTTAAAACCAAGCCGCGGATGGTTGGAATTTGTCCGAGGAATGAGAAGAGGTCCAAACAATAGTAAAGGATTCTCGGTCTATATGCTTTGCTGAAAATTATGTGCAAACTGATTATGTTATTGTCAATTGCTTCGTCGAAAGGTATCATGGTGAAACCGATACCATGCATTCCCTTTTGGGGAGATGACCTTCATCCCTCGAAGATGCTCATAACATTCTAGGCTTGAATGTTATCGGCAAATCAATTGCGAATGAGTTGAGTCTCTGGACCTAGAATGGTCGAAGTTGCATGGTCTCGACTAACAAGTTGTTTGGTTGGGACTTCAAAACTTCGGGAGAGCTTTTATAAATCCACCTGTAAGACAAAGACAATCAAGTTGATGCCGCTTAAGAAGAATTTTGAAAAACAAAGAAAAGAAGTTTGGAGGATGGATGGGACCCTAAACACATTCTTTATACTACCACCGCACTGTTATACATCTTGGGCACTAGGGTATTCCCGACACCAATGGCAACAAGGTTGGTGCGAACTACCTTGATTGATCCGTTGGAAGATGTCTATAATTATTCTTTGGGCACCGCCAGTAATGGCACATTTGATGACGGAGATGAGAAGGGCCTCTAAGGCTAAAACCAACCAATTTATCTGGAATTTCACTCTACCTGCAGTAATTTTGTTCTTAAACTTATGTTATTATGTATATTTTTCATATGTACTCTTATCGTTAACTTAGAAACAAAAATTATTGCTTCACATTAGAATAGGTGTGGGCTTATGAACACTTCCCAACCTTGTTCAAGTTATACCCCTCATTGAAGATCATAGACCTTCCAGAACCCGATACGCCTATAGCTAAGAGATACGAGTTCAACAATACTCCAAAGCCCGGTAAAGTAGGTCGACTGATCGATATGAGATTGGCTTTGGACGCAATGAGTACCAAAGATGTTGTGTTCGACTCTTACAAGGAGTCTAGAGGAAACCACCAGGTTTTGAGGTTTAGTAACGTTGCATTTTACCATGGGCCGTTGTTCCACCCAAAATGATACGTTATGGCTAATCCTACACGTGTGATGCGCCAACTTGGATATAAGCAATTAGCACATTTCCAGACGGTCTCTTTTCAATGTTTTGATCTTGAACTTTCTCGGTGCTTTTTAACTCCAAATCGGTTGCATGTAGAGTATGTTCCAAAACCGAGCCAACAGATTGAAGTGATAGGGAACCACGTCGTTTGGTAGATATTAGTCGGTGGGAGAAGTTGGAGATTGTCAAAACGGTGATGAAGTTGATTCCGACTACATGGAAGATTACTTGTAATGGTCACATCCTTATGTCGTCCGCCCGGATGACGTCCAAGTTCCTCCCGGAAAAACCCTCCCGTTCCAACTCTCGCACAAGCACCACCTACGATGACCAAACTTAATAAGACCGTTGGATTGCTAGTAAGTATTGTTAATTGCTTTGTCGTTTAATGTACACATAATCTTATATGTATACTAATTATGTGTTTGATGTATTAAACTAGCGGCGCCGGCTTGCAAGTTAAAGAAGATGTTGGGTTGCAAGTACCAAGAAGGAGAGGTGTTATCCCTTGAAGAAATGAAGGAAGTCGAGGAAAATCTTGATAGAATTGAAGAAATCGACCCTAGTGCAAAAGCTTTGTTCTGGGGAAACTAAGAACAAACCGGCCCAAAAGAAGCAAAAGACTCGATGATTAACTTTTTTAGTTGTGTTTCTTTTTTTGGATGGTGGTTGTCACGCTGGAACAATTCCGAACTTGTTTTCGTTTGTACCTCGTGATTAACTCTTTAATTGTTTGGTTTGCTTTTGGTTTAGGATACCGGATTAAGAACATTTGATACAGAATCCAGCTTGTTTGGTTTATGTTGAACATGTTTTGATTTCTAGTGATTCGTTTATGTTGAACATGTTTATCCTTGTAAGATTTATTTGCGACTTTTAGCGGATAGATAAGTTTAGGTTCAACAAAGAAATGTACCTAATTCTAAGCATGCAAGATATTTATAAATCAATTAGGTCCTAGATAATGGCAATGAAATTGTTTATAAAACCATACCGTAACAAGAAGATTAAAAATTCCATGTTCCTGTATAGATATTCGAAGGTACCGGCACAATAGTATTTTCTAACATCTATGCCGGTTTTATGATATTTTCAAATTTTCATAGTTGTCAGAAAACCGATATTGTAAGCTTGATTTCTTCCATGCCGGTACTCTGCTAGTTTTGAATATAAATCCATTTCGAATGCTCTTTTATTTTATTCCTAAGTAATCTATTACATTGGATTTGAAACTTTTAATTAAAACATGCTAAAAGACATGGCATGGATTACATTTGGTTAAAGATAATCTATTTCCATCCCTTTTCAACAATTGCGGAACCTTTGATCCTTTCCCAAATATCTTCGAAGACATCGTCCGGATGGGGGTGGCAAGGATCATCTTCATTGGTTCTTCTTCTCTTTCAACATATTCCTTTCCATTCATATAACACCCATCACACCCATAGATAGGCTTGCATTGGCCCTTGTGGTTTTCTCTTGACTCTGCTAGTTCAACAGACTTTGTCAAACCATTGAAACTCATCGCACTTTGGGTGATTCAAACACCTTGAAACATTCTTTCATTTTCAGCATTATCGGTTTTTGCAATCCAAAACCGGCGTGTCCCATCACAGCTTCTACACTTTGAATAAATAAAAGGACAGTCCATGGCTAGATGAGAAGGTGACTTGAAAATTTGACACTTGCAAATAGAGGTAGATGATGAAACCCCCATCCCTTGTGAAGCTTTAACCGTGCTTGCTTTCTTGAGAGAATGATATTTGTTATTTGGTGGGTGGTTTGTGTAGATTTTTCCAAAGGAATGGGGGTATTATATAGAAATAAATCTACAACGGTCTTATTTTTCAAAAAACTAGCCGTTTTTTTTTTTTTGAATTTAACAACTGCCGGCATAGTCGTTATTATAGATTGAATGTCGGTTCCCTGCACGGCAGCGTTTCAAAGTGTTTTGAAACCATGCCAGTATTGGTTGCATATTTGGCCCAATCTCCGTAAAAAATTCCTTGTACCGGCATTGTCATCTTATGATAAACCGTACCGGAACCATATGACGACAACCTATTTCACAGTTACTGCAATATCGGTTTTGGCGATTTTCAAAAATACTAGTCGTTGACGTTTTTCTCTATATAAAGAGAGCTAATTCTATGACCCAAAAGCCAAAAACTCGTGTTCTTAATTATATATCTCCTTGAGCCTCTTAACTTAGAAACCCTAAACCCTAGAATAATCATCAATAAATAGCTTAGTATAGTACCCTAAACCCTAGAATAATCATCAATAAATAGCTTAGTATAGTACCTAATCCCACATTTTTTGGCAGAAATGCGTCGAGCTTCAGGTATAGTCAACTACTTATTTTTTGATTGTTGTCATTAAATTTGTTAGTTTCCAATTATTAATTTTCTTATACATTTCATTGGAACGATCTTTCATTGGCGTAGGTGTGGGCTTATGAACGCTTCACAAAATTGTTCATACGGTATAAAGGATTGAAGATTTTCACTGAATATCAAGAGAATAGGCCTCTAGGTCAAAATACTACTTCGACAATACCCCAAGGCCCAATAACAAAAAACGATTATTAGCAATGAGATTGGCTTTGGACTCGGTGGATGTCCAAGATGTTGTGTTTGATCTATATAGGAATGCCAGAGGAGTTCACTTGCAAAGGCGTGACAATGTTTCATTTTACAACGGACCATTATTTCATCCAAAAGGATTTGTTATGCACAACCCTCGCCGTGTAATGCGCCAACTTGGGTACAAGCAGAAAGATCTCACGGATACATCTTATCAGAAATTCTCTCATGACTTTCCTCAATACCAATCAAATGAGAACCATACTCTCGTAGTTTATGACCCAAAACCTATTCTTGCACATTGGAGTGAAAGGGAAGAAAAATGACTTGTGTTGGATAGGCTGATTGGGAATTGGCTGAGAACGGTTATGAGAGTGAACCAACCTTCCTAAGTGATAGGTGTAGAATACACCATATTTACTATCTAGTAGTTTATGCTTTCTTTGCTATTTTTCTTGTAAATTATGTATTTTACGCTTGTTTTGAGTTTTATAACTACTTTGGAGTCGCACGAAGGAAAAGAAGAAGAAATCACCCAATTTGAGCCAAAAAGGCAAAAAGGTCATTTTACAGGCGATTGATATATGGAGCCCAGTCAAGGTTAAGGGGCAACTCTTTTGGGAGGATCACTACAGACAGGACAGTTCAAGTTAAGGGGCTGCCAAACTGGGTAGCCCTTATCCAGAAACATAGTGCTGTTATCAATGGTAAAAGGATTGGGTTATATCCATGGATGTTGAAACCCAAACCCATTTAACCCACATCTTAAACCCTACTCCACACCTGTACCCGGATCCAAACCCGACCCGGATCCGCGTAATTAAAACCTAAAACTAAAATCGAGAGAACCAACTCTCAATCATTCATTCACCTGAAGTCGAGAGAGAAGCAGCCATGGCTGCTGTTAATTTGTCAAGAAATCGAGAACAGAGTAAGCTCAGGGAGAGATCAATTAGGGTTCGATAGAAAAGAAAAAGGATCGAGAGCGGAGAGATGAAGATGAGAAGCAGTGAAGAGATTGAAACTAAGAATGAGATGGGTTTTTGATTAAAGGTTCAAATTGGAAATTGATGATGTCGATAGGTTTCTGGAACTGAGCTTGAGAGATTAGGAATGGGTTCGAGTTATTTATGGATCTGTGAGTCGATTGAGAGAACAGGTGGAAATGGCAAACACAGGGAATTAAAGTTTGTTGATATTGAGATTCAAATGGATGATGTCTCGATGATACTGATTCAAAGAAGAGGGGAGCAACTGAGTTGGTGGTGCTTTCTGGGTTCGAATGAGAAGAATGAAACAGATGTTGTAGCTATGACGGATTCAGATGAGTTGAGTTGCCGCTGTAATGGGTTTGTGACTATGTATTTGAAACGGTAAGGAAGAGATGGGTCTGTGGTTGAGTAGATGCCACTGTTGGTGGTGAGAAGAAGGAATTGAATTGGAGTTGCACTGACAGATGGGTTCTGGTGAGGTTATAGTGAAATGGAACTGATGCTGCTAAGATTGAAGAAGAGAGATGCAGAGACTCAACTCAGAAGTAGAAAGTGCTAGCTGGAAGTGCAATTGTATGGAATGAATTGGCCAGGGAAGATGGCTCTGCAGTTTGTAGATTGGTCGAACCTCGGTGGTTTGCGGCAGCGTGGCAAGTTGTACGTTGTGTTAGGTAGGAATGATGAGCTGTTGCTGGATAGAGAAATGGATGAGCAGAGGCAATGGTTTGAGCCATAGTTGATGCTGTCACTTAATGGCTGAGTTGGAGGAGATGAAGCTGCAGAAATTGGTTGTGCAGGCATGATACAAGGGACTGGCAAATGGAGGTTGCAAGAATTTGTGTATGTGCAACTGAGCTTAAGTGCAGTTCAGGTGCAAATGGTGATAATGAGTTTCAACAAGAAGAGGTTGTTAGAATGGAGCAGGCTGGTGGCTCAGGGCAAGCTGGTGCTATGAGTATACTGAGAATGGCAGTATTTGGTTTAGGTATTGCAGGTGGTGTTTCAGCTCTTGGTGGTTGCTTACAAAGGGGAGCTGAGGTTGAATTTCAGTTGGTAGTGATAAATGACAGGCAAAGTAGACTAAAGCTGCAGAATGAGTTTTGATGGATTGTTTGCAGAGTTATAGAGAATGAGCAGGATATGATGGTACTGAGCTGGAACTGGAAGTGAATTGAGATTGAAGGGAATGGAGCCGAAATTACAGGGTGGAGTGCAATTGCGGTGATGTAGCCACTATGGCTGGGAGCAAAGTTGTGATGCACCATCCTGGTGCAACACACGCTCCGGGCCGAGCAACGGCTTATGCCATGGCAACTTAGCCGAGTCAGCCCGATTAGCGGGACTCAGATCTCGACTTCAGTTCGACTTCGAGTGACTCACCCCTTGACCCGCTGATTAACGTTGACTGACGGTTTGACTTTTGACCGTTAGTCCTAACGGAGGACCGGACGGAATATTCCGTCGAATATTCTCTTGACGGAGAAATTTCAGTGTGGCCGGCGGTGACGTTTTCCGGCCAAATTCCGGCCATAATCCCAGTTTTCCGTGAGCCAAAATTTCCGAGAATTTTCTATGGACTTCTCTCATGGGTGTGAAGACTTGGGCTAGGAATTGGATGGAGAATTGGACTCAAATTTGGAAAGAGAAGGTGGAAGAGTTGAGAAAAGCGTGGAATTGGAAATTGAATTGCAAAAGGAAAAGGATTCTACTCCTTAGAAGATTTGGAGAATATTGAAGCTTATAAATAGAGAAGTTTTCTACAACTTCTACACACCTCTCTACACACACATCACTTGTGTTTTTGCTTGCTTTTCTAAGATTTTTCTTTTTAATTACTTGTGTGAATTTGAAAATTCTTCTTTTAATTATTATTATTTGTGTGAATTTCAAAAACATGAGTAGCTAATTTTCTTATTGATTGAGGATGAATTCCTAGTTCTTAACATATGATTTAAGTTTTTGTTTTCAAATTCTATCTTGAAGTTTTTTCACATAATTATCGTTTGTTTTTACTAATAGGAGTGATCTTAAAGACATTCATGATTGATTGATAGATTGTTTGGAGTGCACGCTAAATTGATTTGTTAATTTAATATAAAGCTAGTGAAAGTTAGGAGATAAGTAATCGTTTCTTGACTCTTTACATAAGTAGCAAACACGAGACCTTCGGAGGGATTCCGTGGAGCAATTGTGTGTAGAAACAACGTTAGCAAGTGGACCTTGAGCTAAGAGTCTAACTACTAATATCAACCTAAGAGATTCATAAAACTTAATGCATAAGCCAAGTTACATCTAGGTTGAGCTAATTCTAGGTGGCTTGGTGATTAGAATCCGGTAGTCGAGAACTTCCGTGTCCCGGTGATATAAGGGATTTGGGGTTTAGATCGAGCTAGCTGCTTTACCTACGGTTGGTGATAATTTGTGACTAACAACAAGTAGAATAGAACATAACTTGATTCATTGTTTCGTAACGAAGAAGGATTCCTTGGTCTTGTCTCTCTTATTGTTTTCAACTTTCGATTTTAATTGCTTTGTTTATTTTTATTTTGCTTTTACACCCCCTTTCGTGACAACTTTTACAACTAAGATCACTTGCTCCTCGTGGGAACGAACTTGACTTCCATTATATTATTTTTAATTGAGTGGAAATATTGAATTAATTTGATTGCACCTACGACACGCATCAAATTTTGGCGTCGTTGCCGGGGAGCAACGGGCGATTTTTAGTTGTTTTTAAATTTTATTTTTGCTTTATTCTTGCTTTGTTAGATTCTTTACCGTATCTAACTTAGTTTGTGAGAATCTTGTTTTGGTGTTATACCTTTGGTGAATGCTTAAAGGGGTAGACCGAGTCCAATACGTCTTCGATCCGGCACTCAACTAAAGGATTTCATTCGGGCGGTTAACACTCCTCTCCCTCCTTCTTCATCAAGTGATTTCACAGATTCGGACAAAGAGGAAGAAATAATGGCTGATCGTACACTAAAGGACCTAGCTTCTCACAAGCTTGATACACAACAATGGTGTATCCAAACTAATTCAACCTTCGAGATCAAGCCGGGGTTGATTAGAGAGTTACCAAAGTTCCATGGCATGGTGAATGAGGACCCAAATAAACATCTTATGGACTTCTATGCCATAGTTATGGCTATGCTTCCACCGGAGACTAATGCGGATGGAGCATTGTTGAAAGCTTTCCGTTTTCTTTGGCGGGTAATGCTAAGGAATGGTTATATTATTTGCCTTAGGAAGTATCACAACATGGAATGGTATGAAGAAACTTTTCCTCGAGAGATATTTTCCGCATCCAAAGCTACTCAAATTCGCATGAGATTTGTGGATTGAAACAACAAGTGGGAGAATCATTGTATGAATGTTGGGAGCGATACAAGAGGTTGGTGGCAAGCTGTCCACACCATCAATTTAGTGACGTTATGATACTCCAATACTTCTATGAAGCTCTCCACTCAAGTGATAGGTCTCTTCTTGACGCCGCGGGTGGTGGTGCACTAATGAACAAGACTTTGACCGAAGCTAGAGAGTTGATTGAAAGTATGGCGGCAAACTCGCAACAATTCTACACAAGGGATGAACCTATGGTTAGGCGAGTGCATGAAGTTAGTGATTCTTCATCACATCTTGATCAAAGGATGAGTAACATGGAGATAATGATGCAAAGGATTGCCGCGGTACTTATTCCGGATGGTGAGACCGAACAAGTGAATGCTTTATATCCAAATCAAAGGCCAAGGTACGATCCATACTCCAATACCTATAATCCCGGTTGGAAGGATCATCCCAACTTTAGTTATGCAAACACGCAAGCGGCGGCTCCTAATCCATATGCGCAACAAGGAGGTTTTCAACAATCACGATTCCAACCACAACAAGGTGGTTCTCAACAATTTCAACCACAACAAGTCAAGGAACGTGATTCTTCAATTGATGATAAGCTTAATGTCATGATGCAAGGTATTACGTCATTGTTTCAACAAAATCAACAAAAGACCGATTCGGCTATCAAGGATTTACACACTCAAATGGGACAATTGGCGACCGATGTGAACCTATTAAAATCTCAAGCATCCACAAAACTTCCTTCACAACCATTTGTGAATCCAAGAGAGAATGTTAATGCGGTTACTCTAAGAAGTGGAAGACAAGTGGAGGGCCCAAGTCATCATGAAGAAGTTATTGAAGAGGTAGTCAAAGATAAGGAGGAAACCGCACCAAAGGAGAATTCAACACCAACCGATCAATCAAAAGAACCGGTGCCTTCTTTCACTACTCCACCTCCTTTTCCTAGTCGTTTTGCTAAATCCAAGAAAGAAGCTCAAGACAAGGCACTTATGGATATCTTCAAGAAGATTGAAATCAACATCCCATTCATTGAGGCCATTAAGACAATTCCAAGGTATGCCAAGTTCATGAAGGAATTATGCATCAAGAAGGATAGGTTGCTTGATAATGAAATTACTAAAGTTGGCGAGAGTGCGTCGGCTATGCTATTGAAGAAGATGCCTACAAAGTGCACGGATCCCGGTGGTTTCACGGTGCCAATTACTATTGGTAAGCAAAGGTTTGAACATGCTTTACTTGACTTGGGAGCTTCCATTAGTGTGATGTCTACGAAATATATGACTCCTTGAATCTTGGACCTTTGAAAGAGACGAGAGTTATTATCCAATTGGCAAACAAGTCTAACATATATCCAAAGGGGGCTTGTAGAAGACGTGCTAGTGCAAGTAAATGAGCTTATTTTTCCGGTGGACTTCTTCGTGGTGGATATGGACAACAATGAGAACCGAGCATCTACTTCTTTACTTCTTGGGAGGCCATTCATGAAGACCGCAAAGACGAAGATTGATGTTGATAAGGGTACACTCACTATGGAATTTGACAAGGATATAATACACTTTAACATATTTGAAGCCATGCGCTACCCATGTGATGTGCATTCCGTTTACTCCATTGATGTGGTTGATTCATTAGCGCAACAAATGGTGGAATTGAACCGAGAGGATGAACTTGATGTGGTGTTGCAAAAGAGCATTGAATTGGACGTCCATGGCTTGTCTAACTTGGATATTGAAATCTCCAAGGAATTGGTGGAGTTATGTGGAGCTTTGGCGACATTGCAAGAAGCTAAAAAGGGTGATGTTTCATATATTTCTTTACCCGTGAATGATGAAATACTTGTACCATCTATTGTGAAGGAGCCCAAACTAGAATTGAAGCCGCTTAGGACCATTTGAAGTATGCTTTCTTGGGAGATGGAGATGAGCTTCCGGTGATTATTTCTTAGAATCTCACACCGGTACAAGAAGACCGTTTGCTTAGAGTCTTGAAAGAGCACAAAACGGCTATTGGGTGGACAATTGCGGATATCAAAGGCATTAGTCCTTCCATGTGCATGCATAGGATTCTAATGGAAGAGAACGTGAAGCCGGTACGTGATGCTCAACGTCGGCTAAATCCTCCCATGATGGAGGTTGTGAAACAAGAGATACTCAAATTGCTAAGTGTGGGGGTAATCTACCCAATTTCCGATAGCAAGTGGGTAAGTCCGGTTCAAGTGGTACCAAAGAAATCCGGAGTTACGGTTGTTCGCAATCAAGATGATGAACTTGTTCCTACAAGAGTTCAAACCGGTTGGAGAGTGTGCATTGATTATAGAAAGCTTAATTCCGCAACCCGCAAGGATCATTTTCCTTTACCTTTCATTGATCAAATGTTGGAGCGGTTAGCGGGGCATTCTTATTATTGCTTTTTGGATGGTTATTCGGGATACAATCAAATTGTTATTGCACCGGAGGACCAAGAGAAGACCACTTTCACTTGTCCGTTTGGAACGTTTGCATATAGACGGATGTCGTTTGGCCTTTGCAATGCGCCGGCTACTTTCCAAAGATGCATGGTGAGTATATTCTCGGATTATGTGGAGCGCATCATCGAGGTATTTATGGATGACTTTAGTGTTTATGGCAATTCTTTTGATGGTTGTTTAAATAACCTTGAACTAATTCTTAAACGATGCATAGACACAAACCTTGTCCTTAATTGGGAGAAATGTCACTTTATGGTAAACCACGGCATAGTACTTGGTCACATTGTGTCCTCTCGAGGGCTCGAAGTGGACACGTCAAAGATAGATTTAATAAGAAACTTACAATATCCCACTTCGGTGAGGGAGATCCGTTCTTTTCTTGGCCATGCAGGTTTCTATAGGCGGTTTATCAAAGATTTCTCCAAAATCTCCATGCCGATGTGCAAGTTATTACAAAAGGAGGTACCTTTCGACTTCAACAAGGAATGCAAGGATGCTTTTGATAAATTAAAGGAGATGTTGACAAGTGCGCCAATTATCAAATCACCGGATTGGAATCTTCCATTTGAATTAATGTGTGATGCTAGTGATTATGCGGTTGGAGCCGTTTTGGGTCAAAGGGTGGACAAGTTGTCCCATGTTATCTATTATGCATCTAGGACCCTTAATGATGCACAAATCAATTATTCTACCACGGAAAAGGAGTTATTGGCTATAGTTTTTGCGTTGGAAAAATTTCGATCATACTTGGTGGGTACAAAGGTTATTGTGTATTCCGATCATGCCGCACTAAGACACTTAATAAAGAAGAAAGAAGCTAAGCCAAGATTAATTCGGTGGATCCTATTGTTACAAGAGTTCGACATAGAAATTCGTGATAAGAGGGGTGTGGAGAATACCGTTGCGGATCATCTTAGTAGACTTGTTATGTCTCAAGAGGAACTTCCATTACATGACCGCTTTAGGACGAACAACTTTTCTCCATGGAAGAATCAACACCTTGGTATGCGGATATAGTGAATTACTTGGTGACAAGGAAAGTACCTAATACAATGTCTAACTTCCAAAAGATGAAACTTAAGAAGGTAGCTAAGCAATATGTGTGGGATGAACCATACTTATGGAAATATGGCGTTGATCAAATAATGCGAAGGTGCGTGCCTAATTCCGAATTTCAATCCATTCTCTCCTTTTGCCACACTTTTGCATGTGGTGGCCACTTTGGTTCAACGCACCGCTCTCAAAGTTCTCGAGAGTGGATTTTATTGGCCCACCTTGTTTGAAGATTCATATGTTTTTTGTAAGTCGTGTGATAGATGTCAACGAACGGGCAATCTAGGTGCTCGAAATAAAATGCCACTCACACCAATTCTCACCGTTGAGATTTTTGATGTGTGGGGTATTGATTTTATTGGCCCTTTTGTCAATTCGAATGGGAATTTTTATATACTTCTTGCCGTTGATTATGTTTCGAAATGGGTGGAAGCTAGAGCCATCAAGACTAATGACTCTCAAGTTGTTTGTGATTTTGTAAGGGAAAATATATTCAATAGGCATGGTACACCAAGAGTGGTGATAAGCGATGGAGGCTCACATTTCAAGAAGGCTTTCCACGCTCTCCTCAAGAAGTACAACATAACACACAAAATTGGTACGCCTTATCATCCACAAACTAGTGGACAAGCGGAAATTTCAAATCGTGAGATAAAGTCCATTCTTGAGAAAACGGTGAATACCACGAGGAAAGATTGGAGCTTTAAGCTCAACGATGCACTTTAGGCGTATAGAACGGCGTATAAGACACCGATTGGTATGTCTCCATATAGGATGGTTTATGGCATGGCTTGTCATCTTAGGTTGAACTTGAACACAAGGCTTATTGGGCGATAAAGAAATTCAACATGGAGTATGATGAAGCGGGAAACAAAGGAAGTTACAATTACATGAGTTAGAGGAGATACGCAATGATGCTTACGAGAGTGCCCGTATTTACAAAGAAAAGACCAAGCTTTTTCATGACAAGATGATTTTCGTAAAAGCTTTATTGTGGGACAAAAAGTCCTTTTATATCATTCTCGCCTTAAACTATTTCTGGAAAGTTAAGGTCCGTTGGATTGGACCATATGTTGTTACTAATGTTTTCCTCATGGTGCGTTGAAATTACTAGTCTTAGAGACAATTCGGTTTCCAAAGTCAACGGCCATAGGTTGAAGCCATACTATGAGAACATCGCTTATGTGAATTTGGATGAACTTTCATTTGGAGATGCACTCCCTCTGGAGGAGTAATGTGCCGCAAGAGCTAAGTCGGGCCGTCGACTTTAAAACAAGCGCTTAATGGGAGGCAACCCATCGGTTTTGTATTTCTTATCCTTTTGCTTTTGTTATTTCTTTTTCTTGTTTCTTTTCATGTTAAAATTTCCCACCTTGACTTTACTAGGAGGATTCAATTACATTGAGGACAATGTAAGGTTTAAGTGTGGGGGAGTGGTTAAGCATGTTTTTAAAACAAAAATTACAAAAAAATTAAAAAATTTGAAAAAAAAAAAAAAGTTTTACATAAAAATTCCAACTTTTAAAGATTTTAGAGTCACTAGCATACTTCTAGGTATGTTTACATAGAGATTTTGACCGACATAATTGAACTTGGAAATGTTAGAGAATTACATTCGGATTTCTTGTTTGTTTGAGTGTTAAATAATGGATTTAATCATGCCGGTGATGCGAATTTGGTGCAGGGAGAAGTGCGTTATTAGAGTTGCTGATCAATCATTAGTGGAGACTACCCGTATTCATATCATGTGAGGCACCGACCAGAATTTTCCATCTACTAAAGAGCTTCTTTTGAGTGTGTGTCACCGTACGTTAATTCCGGGTAGAATGGTGAGCTACCCAACCTCCCACCAATAGAAGCACTACTCTTTGATCTCTTGAGTGCTAATTTTGTCAATCATGAGGGTGACGTCCATGGATGAAAGCTTCCTTCTTGTAGTTCGATTTGCAGTTAGCACCATTCTCTCTCGACAACAACGGATCCATAGAAACACATTCATCATCAACAAGGAGCGACATCAAAATCTACAAGGAAAGTTGAAAAAGTTTAAGGTTTACAAGCAACGGAACGAGAAAAAGAGCAAATTTCAAACTCAAGTAAAGCAACATACAAATGAGCGGATTTTACATATATGTTGAAGACTTACACTACAATGAGGTAATTTTATATCCAAGTATGAAGACTTATTCATAAAAGCGAAGAAAATTAAAAGGTGAGAATTTTTGAAGTTTATGATTTCAAGACGATACAAGTTGTGAAGAATCAAGCGGAAAAATACTTCTCCCACGGCCATGGTTTATTTTTGTATTTAATTTCTCTTGTTTAAAAAAAAAAAAAAAAAAAAAAAAAAAAAAAAAAAGATGAAAAGAAAAAAAGAGAGAAAAACAAGAGAAATATTTGTTCTTATTTTTATTTAATGAGCCGTGGGGAAGGAAAATGTATAAGGAAGTTTCAAGCGACAAGGATTTTAAGGTAAAAAAGAGTTATAAATTGTCAAGGATTTATGAAATTCGAGAGTTTATCATCAATAGTTGAAACCGAAGACGAAGATCAAAAAGATCAAGACAAGGAGCGGAAGACGTTTCTATTGGATGCCGTAAGAGTGGTGTTATCATAATTGGCGATCGGATGTGAAGGTAAGTAAGTAATCTCATCCTCGATAAAAATGGTTGATTTCCTTTCTTAAAGATCGTCAGAAAAATGGTTTTTCAAAATATTAAAAGATGTGGGTTTTTCAAAATTTGGAAGTTATCCTTCCCACCATTCAACGTGTCGCAGAATTCTCTCTTCATTCCTACCGCACACATGTGAGAACCATTAAAAAAGCTGTCTTTTTGAGTGCAATTATCATAAAATCTTATTTGGTGAGGCAGAAGTCGATGCGAAATGCTTATTGATCGTTTCTCAAACACGCGTTCTCTCATTATGGTGTGGTTATTTCTCACTCAACATTTAAGAACGAGAATGTGTTCTTTAGTATTTCTAACTTCTTATTACTAGCATGCAGAAATTCTATGTCCTCATAACTCTTTGGATGCTTGTAACGCTTGAATGCTTTGAAGTTGTGAGTTTTTAGTTTGATTTGCTCGAGGACTAGCAAAGTCTAAGTGTGGGGGAATTTGATAGGTGTAGAATACACCATATTTACTATCTAGTAGTTTATGCTTTCTTTGCTATTTTTCTTGTAAATTATGTATTTTACGCTTGTTTTGAGTTTTATAACTACTTTGGAGTCGCACGAAGGAAAAGAAGAAGAAATCACCCAATTTGAGCCAAAAAGGCAAAAAGGTCATTTTACGGGCGATTGATATATGGAGCCCAGTCAAGGTTAAGGGCAACTCTTTTGGGAGGATCACTACAGACAGGACGGTTCAAGTTAAGGGGCCAAACCGGGTAGCCCTTATCCAAACATAGTCTGTTATCAATGGTAAAAGGATTGGGTTATATCCATGGATGTTGAAACCCAAACCCATTTAACCCACATCTTAAACCCTACTCCACACTGCACCCGGATCCAAACCCGACCCGGATCCGCGTAATTAAAACCTAAAACTAAAATCGAGAGAACCAACTCTCAATCATTCATTCACTGAAGTCGAGAAGGCGACCATGGTGCTGTTAATTTGTCAAGAAATCGAGAACAGAGTAAGCTCAGGGAGAGATCAATTAGGGTTCGATAGAAAAGAAAAATGATCGAGAGCGGAGAGATGAAGATGAGAAGCAGTGAAGAGATTGAAACTAAGAATGAGATGGGTTTTGATTAAAGGTTCAAATTGGAAATTGATGATGTCGATAGGTTTAAGGCCGAGCTTGAGAGACTAGGAATGGGTTCGAGTTATTTATGGATCTGTGAGTCGATTGAGAGAACAGTGGAAATGGCAAACATGAGGGGAATTAAAGTTTGTTGATATTGAGATTCAGATGGATGATGTCTCGATGGTACTGATTCAAAGAAGAGGGGAGCAACTGAGTTGGTGGTGCTTTCTGGGTTCGAATGAGAAGAATGAAACAGATGTTGTAGCTATGACGGATTCAGATGAGTTGAGTTGCCATTTGTAATGGGTTTGTGACTATGTATTTGAAAGCAGTAAGGGAAGAGATGGGTCTGTGGTTGAGTAGATGCCACTGTTGATGGTGAGAAGAAGGAATTGAATTGGAGTTGCACTGACAGATGGGTTCTGGTGAGGCTATAGTGAAATGGAACTGATGCTGCTAAGATTGAAGAAGAGAGATGCGAGAGACTCAACTCGAAGTAGAAAGTGCTAAATTTGGAAGTGCAATTGTATGGAATGAATTGGCCAGGGAAGATGGCTCTGCGGTTGTAGCGATTGGTCTGAACCTGGTGGTTTGCGATGGCGAGTGGCAGCTGTATGTTGTGTTAGGTGGGAATGATGAGCTGTTGCTGGATAGAGAAATGGATGAGCAGAGGCAATGGTTTGAGCCATAGTTGATGCTGTCACTTAATGGCTGAGTTGGAGGAGATGAAGCTGCAGAAATTGGTTGTGCGAGGCATGATACAAGGGACCAGAGGCAAATGGAGGTTGCAAGAATTTGTGTATGTGCAATGAGCTTAAGTGCGGATTCGGAGTGCAAATGGTGATAATGAGTTTCAACAAGAAGAGGTTGTTAGAATGGAGCAGGCTGGTGGCTCAGGGCGAGCTGGTGCTATGAGTATACTGAGAATGGCAGTATTTGGTTTAGGTATTGCAGGTGGTGTTTCAGCTCTTGGTGGTTGCTTACAAAGGGAGCCGAGGTTGAATTTCGATTAGTAGTGATAAATGACAGGCAAAGTAGACTAAAGCTGCAGAATGAGTTTTGATGGATTGTTTGCAGAGTTATAGAGAATGAGCAGGATATGATGGTACCTGAGCTGGAACTGGAAGTGAATTGAGATTGAAGGGAATGGAGCTGAAATTACAGGGTGGAGTGCAATTGCAAAATGTAGCCACTATGGTGGGAGCAAAGTTGTGATGCACCATCCGGTGCAACACACGGCTACGGCGAGCAATGGCTTATGCCATGGCAACTTAAGCCGAGTCACCAGTTATTTGGACTCGAATGCCGACTTCGGTTACGACTCAAGTGACTCACCCTTGACCCGCCGATTAACGTTGATCGACGGTTTGACTTTTGACCGTTAGTCCTAACGGAGGACCGGACGGAATATTCCGTCGAATATTCTCTGACGGAGAAATTTCCGGGTGGCCGTGGTGGCGTTTTCCAAGGCCAAATTGGCCATAATCCCGTTTTCCAATGAGCCAAAATTTCCTAATTTTCTATGGACTTCTCTCATGGGTGTGAAGACTTGGGCTAGGAATTGGATGGAGAATTGGACTCAAATTTGGAAAGAGAAGGTGGAAGAGTTGAGAAAAGCGTGGAATTGGAAATTGAATTGCAAAAGGAAAAGGATTCTACTCCTTAGAAGATTTGGAGAATATTGAAGCTTATAAATAGAGAAGTTTTCTACAACTTCTACACACCTCTCTACACACATCACTTGTGTTTTTGCTTGCTTTTCTAAGATTTTTCTTTTTAATTACTTGTGTGAATTTGAAAATTCTTCTTTTAATTATTATTATTTGTGTGAATTTCAAAAACATGAGTAGCTAATTTTCTTATTGATTGAGGATGAATTCCTAGTTCTTAACATATGATTTAAGTTTTTGTTTTCAAATTCTATCTTGAAGTTTTTTCACATAATTATCGTTTGTTTTTACTAATAGGAGTGATCTTAAAGACATTCATGATTGATTGATAGATTGTTTGGAGTGCACGCTAAATTGATTTGTTAATTTAATCTAAAGCTAGTGAAAGTTAGGAGATAAGTAATCGTTTCTTGACTCTTTACATAAGTAGCAAACACGAGACCTTGCGGAGGGATTCCGTGGAGCAATTGTGTGTAGAAACAACGTTAGCAAGTGGACCTTGAGCTAAGAGTCTAACTACTAATATCAACCTAAGAAATTCATAAAACTTAATGCATGAGCCAAGTTACATCTAGGTTGAGCTAATTCTAGGTGGCTTGGTGATTAGAATCCGGTAGTCGAGAACTTCCGTGTCCGGTGATATAAGGGATTTAGGGGTTTAGCACTGAGCTAGCTGCTTTACCTACGGTTGGTGATAATTTGTGACTAACAACAAGTAGAATAGAACATAACTTGATTCATTGTTTCGTAACGAAGAAGGATTCCTTGGTCTTGTCTCTCTTATTGTTTTCAACTTTCGATTTTAATTGCTTTGTTTATTTTTATTTTGCCTTTTTACACCCCCCCCTTTCGTGACAACTTTTACAACTAAGATCACTTGCTCCTCGTGGGAACGAACTTGACTTCCATTATATTATTTTTAATTGAGTGGAAATATTGAATTAATTTGATTGCACCTACGACACGCATCACTAAGAGGCCATCGGAAGTTCACGCATCCTTACGTTGTACGCCCGAATATCGTAGTTGTTCCTCCACCACCAGCACATCCCTCCACAACTCCGGAAACTGTACCCGCACTTGTACAACTCGTTACGTTGTTGGTACGTACGTCTTGTTCATTACCATACTTTTAATCTATGTCTATGAACTTATACAATTGTACATACTAAGTACATGTTTAAAATTTCTTAAACGTCGGTAGATTGGAAATTTTTCAAAGTTCTTTAAGAAAAAGAACAAGAAAGGAGAGGTGCTGACCCAGAAAGAAATGGAGAACGTCGAGCAAAAAATGGACAAAATTGAAGATCCGAAGGCAAAAGACTTGTGGGGCGAAAGGAATAAGAGGGTACACAAGAAGCCAAGAACCGAGTGATTGTGTGTTTATTCTATAGTATTAGTTTGGTTTGAACAATCTAGTGTTGGTTTATGTTTGTTTGTAAGTCTTAAACAATGTGTTTGTTTGTGTGTCTTTCTAAACTCTTTGCTTGACTTGGTTTATGTTTGATTTGTTTTCGGTTTGTTCTTGTATACAATCTAGTATTTTTATTATATTTATTATTTTGATAAACTTGTGTCAAATTACCTCTTTTACAGAGTTTGAATGTGCCCAGATCACTTAAATTTCTAAGTTTTTCTTCATTACCGGCATGCTCGAGAACAGTAACAACAATGCCGGTTCTCTAAATGACAGAGTTCCGCATTTAACTGTGTTTGGATACTATGCCGGTTTTCTGTAATATCCATGACAAATATGATTTTGACAGAAAACCGGCACAATAATGATGGTAATTTCAATAGGAAAGGTTACTGATTTCTCTGGAAGTTTTTTCTGCATTTCCGGCATGGGTTTAAACGAAAGTCTACGCCGGTACACCAGTTCCGGAGTTGTAAATATAAAACACAACTATGCCGGCATGGGCATCAAAATATGATTTAATGTTTACAATTCGGACTTCCAAAAAAAAAAAAACGTTGTGTACCATCGAACCACATAAATCCAAATTACTCATCGTCGCCTCCACACGTAATGGGTTGCATCTTCTCCTCTTGGAGCGGTTTTTTTGATAAGGCCAACGCATCCCAAAATTGGTGATTCTCCTCATACGATGCCATCCATCCCTTCCAGGATATTGGGATCTAGACCCTTGTTTTAATCATCCCACATATAGGTGGCAATGGGCAATTTTCTTTGAGTTTTAGAATAACGAAATGATTACCGTTCACGAGCGCCAAAACAACTCTTCTCTTCTTAAGGGATCCTTCGCATTTTTGCCATTTTGGGTTAAATGTTACTTCTACGGTGGGGGTAAAATAATGAACAATACATCTAAATGTATCCGCCACTAGAAGCCCACAAAGCGGCATTCTCATCCAATATTCAGAAGGAAGAAAGATAATCTGTTGCTCGGGACCCAATACTTGAGCATGTATATCATCAAACCCTTGCCTACACCAACCAATTGCTCATAAAAGCTCCTCTTGTTCACAAGTTGTTCGACCATCCTCATTCTAGCATATTGGCATGGTGTCATACCTCTACTAACCGCCGTGTCAAAGATTCCTAATTGTTCAATCACAGCATGATAGCCACAATTTCCATCTCCGTCGACATCATCCGTATATAAAATATACTGCGAATAACCTCAATAAGTTGGTCAATGTAAGACTGTATCTTGGTATGATAACTTCTAATTGTCCTACCTGTTCGGGATCCTTATACATCTTCATATTACCCTTTTGTAACAATAATATATCCAAACCATCCTCTGCAATCTCTACACTTGCAATGTCTTCGATATGTGATGGGAGTCCGTACTTCCTTGTCCTAACCCTTCCCCTTCGAACTAAAACTATGTCAACTTTGCTATCACTTTGGTTTGTCACCACCTTTGCCTCGTCACCTTGTTGTTATTTGTCGGTTGATGATGATACCTTTGGCGGCCTACCCTTTTTCCTTGGAACCTCCACTAGATCGACTATGGGTATGGATTCGGAATTCTCACCTTGTTGTTCTTTGTCATTTGATGATGATACCTTTGGCGGCCTACCCCTTTTCCTTTGGCGGCCTACCCCTTTTCACTTGTTCTTTTCCATTGTTAACATACTCCGTTCTGTGCGACAAATCAATAAGGAATCAAGTCGACTTTTGCAGGTTGTTACTTTGAAGATTAAATCGAAGATTGAAGATTTTGCAGATTTGAAGAAGAAGTTGTTGTGAATCATTAAGAAGATATACTAGATCTACTCCTAAAGAGAACGTCTGTTCAGCTAGGATATTGGGTATTAAATATCTATTGAGAACTTCGGTTCTGCTAGATATTATCAAATCAAAATCATCTTTGAAGTGAGTAACTAGGATTTTAGTTTACTTAGTAGTTTCTACGAAGTTCTGAGGTTTACTTTTTGTAGCGTCTTAATTCATTGAGTATTCAAATCTGGACTAGGTCCCAGGGTTTTTCTACAAGATTGTAGTTTTCCTCGTTAACAAAATTCTGGTGTGTGCTTTACTTTATTTCCGCATTATAATTATTTTTATATTAGAATTAAAGTAATTACACTTGTACGTTAACTAGGCACTTGATATTTATCTTATAAGGTTTCGTTATAAAGTGAACACTTTGTTGTAGTATTGTCTCGATTTCATCCATAGATGA
The DNA here is from genome assembly GCA_023531295.1 of Papaver armeniacum. Taxonomy (NCBI): domain Eukaryota; kingdom Viridiplantae; phylum Streptophyta; class Magnoliopsida; order Ranunculales; family Papaveraceae; genus Papaver; species Papaver armeniacum. Next base: position 310,026 of record JAJJWW010004488.1, read on the forward strand.
TCACACAAAGTGTATTGGATTTCTCCACTTGTCTGATATAATTATTCACGTGTTAGGCCAGTCCGGACTAACCCTATTTCAAGTGGACATTGTGTTGAAATATTCCTTGAGTGATTGTTGCTCCAAGAGGTTTATACACAGTGGGTCTTGTATAGGTTGTGATCAAAATTAAAGATTGTGGAGTATTTGGGTACCCTCTTCTTTTCAATATGAATTTATCTAGTTAATAGATAAATCTACAGGAGTATATCAAATCAGATATAGCATTCTTTAGGTCTTTCATATTTGAAAAAACATGAAAGGTTCGAATATGAGTTAGGTTCTTATAAGATTTTTAACCTCTTATAAAAAGAAACTTTTTATTCGAATTATTTGAAAAAATTTCGGAAATCTTACTTAAGAGGAAATAACTGGAATTACCCATTTTAAACAAATTTCTATAACACAGGAGTGCTTGGGTACGGAGAAATTTGTTCTTATGTAACAGTGCATTATTTTTACTGTTTTTCCTCTTCCATTTCTTGAGATATGATACATCATCATAATCGAATAATGGTTCAGAGACTACTCCTTTTGAAGGATGAGAGACAAAACTTGCTCGTTTAAAATCATTTTTCTTATGCCCTATTTTAAATGATTTTGGAGTATAATGAGTAGACGAAGAATCAGCATAATAGTCTTTTACTCTATTTGTTAAGAGTCGAGAATCAAAGTTTATCTTTCCCAATTCCTTTGAAACAAATCGAATAACATTTTGCATTTTACAAATCTTGCACATCATATGAACATGTTTTTTACTACCACAAGAATAACAACGTTTGGTATATATTAGTAGAGTTATAATGTTGGGGCAATACCATGTTGGGGGACCAAAATATTGTAATTGACAAAATAAGGGGTGGATTTAATAAAATTCCTAACTAAAGGACTTCGGTCTTTTTCGTCCGTGACAAATTTGAAAATGACATCTGCGTCCCAAAATTCATGCCTATTTTTTTGTTGTCCCCGTTTCGCGTTGTCCAGGGCAATTCGCTTTACAATTCGCCATCCACCACATACGCTCAGGACAATTCTCTTTACACCTTGTTATACACCGGGTTGATAGCGAGGAAAACATACACAATTCATTTTACATCTTGGTATACACCGGGTTTGTTAACGAGGACAACATGGACAACTCGGTTTACATTAAACTAGCACGAGTTGGACCAATGGGCCCGTGCCGATGGGCTCGACTCTTCAAGAATGAAAAGTGCCATGGAATCTCATGTACTTAGAACACCATGAAATTTGAACACAGTGTTTCGTTCTGTTTTGGCCGCAACAACAAAGAGGCTTTCAATAGGCAGTGAACCCAAAATATAACCAAGGAGTCTGCAGACGGCACGACTAGTTAAAAACCTATATTGGTTAAGGTCTTTTCATGTGGGCTATTCCTTAGTCTAATAAATTTTCACCAAGGTTCCCAGTCAAGATACCCACTAGCTATGCATTAACAACAACCGAAGATAACTACATAAAAAAATAGACATTCTGTTTGAGAAACCCTATAGCTTGAGCAATGGAAGTTCATATGCTCACCTTGATCATTGTTTCATGTATAGAAGGCTTGTCAAGATACCCATAGCTTTCACAATTGCATAAGGCTGAGAAGATAAACATCAGAAGAATAATGACTGACAAGAAAAGAAAAAAAACAGGAGAGAAATTCTCCCGCCTTGTCAATAATAGACTGGATTAAAACACTATAAAAATATATACGAAGCACCATGAATAGCGCTACAACAAGCCTGAATCACCTATGAAGAATCTCAGATTTACTAAAAACAAAAAGTCAAGATGAAGTACTAATACTAGTTAACACAGTACATTAGTATAATCTTCATAGCTGGTACGAGTGACTAATGGGAACACTAAGACGAAAACATACGCTCCTCTGAGGCCTCAATCTACTATAATCTTCTATTGCAGAAACAAGGCATCTCACTTGGCACTTCGGTCAGCTCTCGGCACGAGTGACTAACGGGAACAAGTAAGACGAAAAACATCAAAGACACCATGCATTGTCAACGATAAAGTTATAACACCAAAGACTAGTCTATCTAGACTGTACGCTTAAATCTCCCGCAAAATGTAAGTACATTACTAGTGGTAGCCTCACATCCTTCAACACCACCAAAGGCCAAATTAATCAACAAAAAGGAAAAAATAAAACTTCTGTAAAACACATGGATGAACGGAAATTGTTAGGAATTACCGTACCAAAACCAAAATATCGATTTGTCTAGAAATACAAAGCATATATCAGGAAAACTCGGAGGAAAAATGACGAAGAAAGGGAACCTATTTTGAATATAGAGGTTAGGGTTTCATCCCTTCTTCTACTTTAGTTGATGAAATTAGGGATTCTCGATAGATTTCAAGTTGTCTCATTCCACCCAGAGATAAGTAAAGCCTCTAAATGCAAGAAATATACTTCTTATTTTCTCTTTTGAGAAGTCTCTGGATAAATCAATTTGCACTTTTGTATTGCTTTAATAATGGAAATTTAAATTACTTAATCTTTTAAGATTTAAATCAAAGATAAAACCCAAAAATCAACCTACAACATTAAACAAATCTATGAACAAAAAATTATTTGAAGCAAAAAAAAAGAATTTATTTTGAGAATTACAGAACAAGCAAAATTAAAGTCGAAGTCTGCACAAAAGAAGAACTCACCTTCAATAGAGCTGATGTTCGGAAGAACACGCCCTGAACTAAATCTGAAATAATTAATAAAATAAACTCAAAATCCTTCCTTCTTAAGATAATCAGGCACAAAAGGAATTTTCGAAATCAATCAATTTCGATTTTACTTATCGGAAAGCTTCAATCGATTAGCGGAAGAGATTATCGAGTGAAGAACGCAGAAGCAGACGAAGAAGTAAGAGAAAACTTCTATCTTTCTTTTCAAGGCCAGACAGAAAACTCACTCTCAGGGAAGTTAGGGTTTGTCTGCAAGTAGAGATAAGGTTTTCTTCTTTAGGGTTTCTACGATGCTTCTTTGAAAAACCTGATATACTGCACAAACAAAACAAGATGAGAAACCTGTTGAAATCGGACGGATACGTGAAAAATAATATAGTCACGGACTAATTAACCCTGTCGCTGAAAGAGGGAAAACGAGATGAAGCTCTGCGGAATGGTGGAAAACCAGAGAGCTCTCGTTAAAAAAATCGATATAAACTCTACTCTCCGTTGTCCAGGACAAAAAAAGACTTGGGGATCATCATTCATTAGCATTTTTTTATACCTTCTTGGTACAGAGTTCCTTAGTTAGGAAATACCAATTGGCACATCCATAGGGGGGAAATCATAAAAAGGCCCATCCTTTTTTCAACCATTACAACTATAATGTTTGTTGTTACCAGTTTGTGCAAGGTTGTTGAAGACTCCTTTGTTTTTCTCTACTCTTCGTAGCTTCGATCTATTCCTTTCTTCATCATCCTTTTTCTTCTGGTTTGAATGATCATCAGTTGTTTGTTTATCCCTATTAGTTTTTCCACGGCTATATTGATTATTTTCATTTAGATAAGTCTATGTTTCTCTGCACACAGAGATTTGATAAACTTTATTTCATTCTTAGGAACATTGGTATTACCACCTTCCTATCCTAAACCATGTGTGTCTCCATGACTTCTCCATGTTTCCAGTAAGGAGGATAAGTTGTTTGAGCTCTCATTAAGTTTTCTCAGCATAGACATTTCCTCTTTTAATGAATCATTTTCACCACGAAAAGAGTTAAGAGTTTCCTCTAAACGCTTTATGTTGGAAAGAAGACTATTTTCTTTTTCCCTGAAGTACTCTCGTTGAGAGTTTAATTCTATTTTAGAGTCATCAAGCTCTTTTTCTAAAAGACAAACCTTTTCAAGGGTTTTATCCAAATTATTTTCACAAGTTTTTATATGATGACGTTCAGTATTCATCTCCTCTTCGAAATCACAAACTTGTTGCGAGAATTTTCCTTTTAAAACGTTATGCTCTTCATCAAGATTTTCAAACTTTAAAGTTAAATCTTGTTCTCTTTCAAGTGCTGAAAGAAGTTCAATAAAACAAAAAAGAAAGTGTTTACTTAATTCTTTTAGTTCAGATGTTTTCACACTTGATCTTTCATCAGAGATCTCAAGTATGGAACTCAAACATATCTCACTAGAGGTATCATTTACTGAGCAACAAGAGTTTGAACAACTATCTCCTTTTAAGAAATTTGACCATTCTTACTCCAAAAACAGATACGCGAACTATAGTTATAGTCCACGGTTTGTTCATTATGTTTAAAAGTCATTTAAAAGGAACTAGAAGAAAAATGACTGTAGAAATGAAAATTATGTTGATCATTTAAAAAATGTAATTTAGGAAAAAACTTTTGGATGTAATGATATAACATATCTAAAGAAATGAAAGAGGAAAAACAGTCAAAAATAATGTACTGTTACCTAAAAACAGTCTCTTTTTACCCAATCACTTCTTGTGATTTAGAGATTTGTTTGGTCAAAATGGGTAATTCTAATTGTTTCCTCTTAATAAAGATTTCTGAATGTTCTTCTTTGAGAAAAAGTTTCCTTTTATAAAGAAAAATATTATAAGAATCAGACTTACTCGAAATCTACTTCCTCTTCATGATTCTCTTGTAAGGAACATCGAAGATCTAAAGAATGCTATATCAAAATTGATATACTCTTGTAGATTTCAAGATCTTTTAACTAGAAAACTTCATATAATTCTTTTCACTAAGAATGAGAAAGTTTACATTGAATTTGTTGGAAAATATTGTATTCAACAAGTAGAAGGTATCCTGGATACTTTTAATAAGAGAAGATCCGAACTCTGTTTTGATTTATGCTCATTCCAGATTATGCCCTCCCTTACAGAAGTTAGAGAAACTAGTCTTTGTGAAGGGGTTCTTGAACTGATTAGAAGAAAAGAACTCTTGAAAGAGTTATCCTCAATTGCCCGTATTGAGATCATTTTTCATGTTGTTTGTTGGGCATCCTATACATATTTTGAAGATCATCCGATGATTAGATTTTACTACGCCAAACTGGAATTTTTTGAAGAAAATCTAGAAGAAACCTTGGAGACTGAGAAGAACAAAGATGAGTTTGAGTTAATTAATCTAGTCAGAAAATTGACATAAATGTATTGATTTATTTCGATATCTTTGTATAAAGTCTATTTTGATTAAAATTATCAATATTATTTATGAATAAAAATTTTATTTAATAGTTATTGTTTCATGTGATAGTTTCTGGTTCCATAGCCTGTGTATGAATGTCTTTATTTTGGATATGTGAATTTCGGTTTATGAGATGTCTGATTTCGGTTTTTATTAACCTTAATATTCGATCTCATATGATGTTTCCCTTATGATTTGTGTGGCTTGTTGATTTAGCGGGATTAAGTTCTAGCCCATGTTGGTAGGCTTTATCAAAGGATCATAATAAGGTGTTCTGATTGAAACTCATATGTGAAGAGTCACAGTATATTGAATCGATTTATGTTTACATAACTTGTGTTTAGCATAACATATGTGTTTCTGTTTTTCAAATTTTGCTATTGGTACGCACTAGCTAAAACCGATTCAACATTTCTCTGGAAAAGGTTTCTTTTGTTGTTGTTCTTTTGTTTCTTGTGAGAGGATGAAAACACACATGGGGAGAGTTCTTATTTGAACTTGCGCTTGATGATATATCTTTCTGGGGAGATGTGGCTGCGGAAATTAAGGTAACAATTTTATTTGTTATTCAATCATTTTTCATGTTTAAGAAAAGTTTGTTTATATTTAATATATGTTGCTTTAGCTTACCAAAATTTTGGTACAATTGATGTGTTCCGTTATCTTTCTTTATAATAAGAGACCCCTAAATTGCCACATGGCATTACCACATTTAAACTTGAATCTGGTGAAGCCACCTTAGCATTAATTTTCCATGTCAGCGGAGTCCGATTAGCCATCACTCTAATAGGCACTACTATTGAGGCGCGATGCATTTAGCAACTTCAAGCGTCACCTTTAAAATATAAAATCCTTTCACGGATGCAAAAATAAACCATATTGGGTTATTTCAATTACGCTTCTGTTCACCCACATTGTTGGACAAGAGTTATTGTATCCCTGACTGGAATGGACGGTAAGAGATTAGTTCTCATGTTTCCAAATTACCCAAATTACTGATTTTGATGCGGTGGATCCATATCATGTTCTCTCCCAATCTAAGAAGCCATTTGAATCAATTGATTAGGGGACATGTACAATATGGCACCTGTTTCCTAACAATATGAAAACATGTCTTTCAAGTTTCCCTGCAGTTTAGTTCACTACTACATTAGAAGTGATATATACGTGTCTTTTGACCAAAAGACATTACCTAAAATAACTGTTTATCAGAATATATGAGAAGATATTCCTCCGGTACACGCCTTTAGACTTTAACGACATGACTCTTCAGTTGTATAAATAATGTAGGCCGAATACCAATCCAAATTCATATCGTTCACAAATCCATTTTCATATTCATCTTCAATATTATCATTCCTGCCTAACCAAGGTAAGAGATTTTGTAGAAGGGAATTGCTTCTACCTGCTCAGAAGTGAGCCTAAAGTCCTAAAACTCAATATCAGTACACTTCTTGGAGAAACAGAAATGAGAAGGCTCTTGAGATTATAGGAATGTGGTCCAGAGTTGCTTCTCCAGTAGAACCATGAATTGGCCTCCGATGCTTACAAACTGTTAGCGCGGGAAGCAACTGCATTAGCGAAACAAAAAGGTTAGTTAGATCTAATCATATATGTACAGGTAAAATTAATTTATGCGCGTATATATTTATCGTCTATTGTGGTTACAGTTGCAGTGGAAACAAAACTAAATGAATTTATAGAAGATGGTAAAGTTCTAACTCCACACAGTTAACGAACCCAGAAGGTCGACATTAAAATTACTTAGACAAGTATTCGTTCATGGGGTTGTGGATCACTGGATAGAAGTTTTGAGTGTGTGTTTGCTTCATCAAACTCTCGCCGATCGAGATAGAAAATTGGGGCCTATCAAGCGTTACGAACATCATGTGTATCAGAGATGCAGCTTCACATTGTGCACACCAGTGTGTCTTGTGATAATTGGAACCAGTTAGCACGACTTGCTGCTGCTTCTACAGCAGAAACAGGTTAGACCAATCTCTACACTAAACTAACTAATTGCTTTTTTTTTTTTCCTGAATACGCACTTAAGATGCTATTGTGGTGTACTCATCTCAGAGAGATATAGTAAGATGGTAGCATCAGCATTCGAAGTAAAAGCATCAGACTTCAGGGAATGTATGGAGGTAAACAAATAAACAATCAATAGAACATGATATTTTACCTAAGAAAAATATGTTGACTCCCAAGATTCCAAGAAGCACATGGCATCCCCACAATTATTCTGATTTGTGGTGAAGCCAAGTAATCTTCTCTTAAAAGGTCAACAATGTTTTAAAATTCACGATGTTAAAATAAAATGTAGTCTTATATTTGTCCTTTCACAAATCACTTCATTTTTGAGACTCTTTCGTATGGTACATAATAACAAACTAAAGAGCTTAACTTCCCAAGCGACCTCTTCCTTTGGATTTAGAAAAAAAAAATGGTATGATTCGGTTCTGAGATAGTCAGAGAATGTGCTAGAGAGGTGTTCTAGAAAAAAGAATTCTGAGAGGAGAGTCAGTAGAAAATGCATTGCTCTACCAAGTAAAGAATCTTCGATATATCTTATACACACACAGATAATAAAGAAAGAGAATTAACACTTCAAATGTCGTGATACAGACTACAGAATTCCCATGAGCTGGTGGAGATGATTTTCAGATGCACTCAGAATGTTCCAAGGAATTATCGTACTGAAGAGAATGGGTGACACAAAATATACAAAACTGGGAATCTAATTAAGGTATTTTTCTGAGATATTTCATTAGTATTTTTGGTTAAACTGGGAATCCAAGTGCATCATCCATTAAGTTGCTCTTTATATGTCAACACCAAGCCCTCAACATCCATTGCAGCACTAAAAGAATCACAATCGCTTTTATACCCTTATCTGTTCATCATGGCGTCTGTGTCGGCATTTAAAAATGGCTTAAAGCATTATGTGTGTGGGTGCGCCTTATCAGAAACATATAAATTACTGTGACAAAAGCCAAAAGAGGCTAAGGTCTGGCTACTTTGATTTTAAGGTCTATTTCGTTGGCTCACATTTTCTCAACTGATGATAATCTAACAGTATGAGATAAATTTCAAAGGTTACTCTATGCAAAACAGTTTCTTATTTTAGTTTTTCGTTGGAGAAATTGACAGGATAGATCACTCGGTGTAAAGTAAAATGGCGATAATATCAGAGGAGTTACTATAAAATGAATTGTAAAGGTAGATAAAAATATTACACTCAAACACCAAGACACATTTAAGTGATGCAACAGGGGCTTAGGTTCCGTTTTCCTAACAGTTCAATGTTGATGAATAAGAATATCGGTGTTTCTGTGTATTGAATTGATTTTTGTTTATATGCCCTCTTCATTATCAAACTTGCTTCCCATACCAATTAAAACTTTGCATTTATGTGAGTGATGGCATCATTATTTAAAACTTATCCTCCCTAGGGAGAGATTGTATATTCTCGCCAAAAAGAAGAGTTGTCGATAATCCAATAGCAACTAATTCCATTTCAGTTATTGTTATTTTTATATCTTGATGAGAAAAAAATGGGTTTGAGACATCCCAATTACACATGTAGGGATGCCAACTGACCAACCCAATTGAGTATCCGAATGCGAACACCGTTTAATTAACAAAAAAAGTCAAGGAAATGAAAATAAGAACTACCCCTGTCTGACATGGCGAACGAGGGATAGCCTTACTGACAGCAGCATGGAGATTACATGCAATTTCTTGGGGAGGTTAGTGAATGACAGTCCTCTATAACGAACCTTTTTCTAGCACACCAGCAACAAAGTTTGCCTCTCTATATTAACGAGTAATATTGAGAGAATATACTAGAGTCAAATATGCCTCCACTTTACTTTCAGTTTGCCTCCCATCCAAATGAGATTCATAGGGTCATACCGGTGCATATGCACTGGGTAAGAAGCTTGTTGTATATAGATTGTTTATGTGATTCAATTTTTTCCGGTTAAGAAAAACGGTGTCAATTTATTTGTCTTATGAGTTGGTATCTTATTTATTTTTGGGTATCAAGTGTTTTTGCTTAAAGAAATTCGGTGCAATTGAGGTGTTGTAATGTATATATTTGTTTCAACACTACACCAAATCCTGGCTTTAGCAACACTTCATTTTTGGGGATGTGCAACGGATACAGACGTTGCACCCTGAGCAACATCTATATCCGTTGCGCACCAGGAAATACGTTGCACTAAATATTAATTAATAGGAAAAGAGAAGGGAAAAAAAGAATAACAAGACGCGGTTTTCTTTGTTTAACTAGTTTAAGGGCTGAATTGTCTATCTTATTTATATTATCTCCCTTATATTTTCGTTTTCTTATTTTTCTAAAATACTCTTCTTTATCAGGCGAGTTCTCCTCGAGTACTCCTCCGCCATTTTTTTCTTCTCTTTGGACCCTAGCAGAAATCTCCGAATCAAACCCCAAATTATCATAAATCAAAACCCATATCTCCTAATCCAATCTCATAAATCAAAACTAGTCCAGAAATCTAAACCCAATCAATAACTCAAACCCTAGAAATTCTTATTATGTGAAGTTGAATGATTTTGTAAGGTGTGCTTGAATCAAACCAAGTTTTTTCTTCTAGTGATGAACTAATGGATCCGGTTTTGTATAAATGTTAGATTCATAGATCTGTTACCCTTGTCAGATTAGTTTTTTTCCTTATAATTTTCCTTTAATGCCCTAGATTTGTAATTAGTTTTCCTAATTTTTTCTTTGTTTCTTAATCTGGAGATCGAGATGTTTATGGTGTTGCTGATGATAACCTTGAGGTGATTACTTCAACTGGTGAAAGGTTTGTGTGTGGACAAAGATAACCATGTTTTGCGGTTCCGTGGAATTTTAGGTTGAGTTGAAGGAATAAGTATAAATCAAACTATAACTTCTCTGGGTAAGTTTATACATTGATTATGTGTGTAGCTGATTTTTTCAATTCATTGTCTGTGTAAGAGTAAAAACACAATAAAAGAGTTTATACCACCACCACCCCTGCAACGACCAACATGTTCAAGTCCAGCAACATAGCCAGAACAACTGCCATTATCACTATGGTATCCTGTACCATGATTCACTCTAAAACCACTATTTTTTCCTATTTGCAGGATCGTTTGTCCTTTATCAAAAACTTGAAGCTGATCTTGTCAAATGACTGTGTTTGATGAGCTGATCTATGCTCAATAGAAGTTTAGGCTTGCTAAACCCTGCCTCAGGACTAACTATTCTACATGCTTTCTAGATGAGTAAGTCTGTTATTCCCACACTTTCAGTGAATTTAGTGTTCATTCATACATATTCTTCTGTTTTTGAATCATTCTAAGTCTTCTAATTCATGATAATTTCTTTATATCGTGTTTGTTTTTGAAGATTTCTCAAGTTTTTTCTGTGATAGTTTAACCATCACTGATTGGTTAGTATGATTTTTTGTTTTCCTTGTTGTAGTATTAGGTTTGGTGTGGTCTAAGTTGGGGTTTTATATCCCTGTTAATCCTTACCATTACAAAGTCACTCACACCTACGTTCCTGTGACTAAGAAAGGTTATCGGCAGGTACATTATTCACCATGTCCATACACTTTAGTTCTCTATTCTTCCTATTTTTAACTCTCCATGCTTGGTTTCATGTTCTCAGTAGTCAGTTCAATATGGTTGATGTGCTTATTGCTGGCAAGATAACTGGTAACTAATGTAATCCTTCTGTTTTTGTGCTTTTGCTAGTGCTCCAGATAGTTCTATGTCAAATCCTTCGTCGTTGTTTTGGCAGCAGAGCAGGGGTAGCCCCGAGTGTTCCCCGAAACCTAACCCTAGAATGACAAGTCCATGACCTAGCTCCCGGATCCATAGCGGTGTTGTCACCCCTCTTCATCCACGGGCTTGTGGAACAACTATAAATGCAACAACAAAGCGGCCGATGATGGGAAGCAACAAAGTCACCGTCTGCCACTTCCTCCTACTTCATCTCCTTTCTCTCCATCAAGCTCTTTCTCAGGATCTTATTGAGTTCCCGAAGTCCCGGAAGGAGAGACTCGGGTAATCCCCGGATCGTGCCGGAAGAAGGGGAAAGCTACTAGGCAGAGGCACATTTGGAAATGTTATGTTAGTTTTCCCTTAATTTTCTTATTACAATGTTCTGTTGTTATTAGTATGATATTTCTGTGTGATTATGCCTGAATTTAGCCTTGCAAGCTAGTCTAGTACAGAAATTTATATTAACATGCATCATTTGAGCCTGCCCCATGTGCTATATTGTTATTCTCGGTCAATGTATAGGGTTCTTTGCAAGCAATTTGTAATTTTGTTCTCTTTTTAAATAGTCATCCTCAAGTGATCACGTATTGTTGTTGGAACTTATGGAAACTCCGCTCTTATTTTATGTTGTTTCTATTACAAAGAAAGTGGTGAAATGTGTTCAATGAAGGAGGTTACACTTTTTGTTGATGATGCGAAGTCAATAGAAAGTGCGAAGCAGCTGGGGCAAGTAAGACATCCAATAGATTGTAGGGGCCTGGTTGTCTTCTTTGTGTTCTCTGCAACTCATTATATTCTTCCTCTGCATTGATATGTAAATCTTGGATGTCATTTTAGGAAATTATCCTACTGAGTCGGTTGCGGCATCCAAATATAGTACAGTACTATGGGACTGAGACGGTAAGTATTAAATTTGATGGTTTCAAAAATCATACTTGTAGACTTCTTGTGATTGCCATCGATGAATATTTGCTTACTATCGTGACATTAACTCTTCATGAATTGCAATATCACGTTGATTATATCCTCCCATAAACATGCTTTCTTATAACTATTCAAACTCAAATAAGAGATGATTTCATACTTTTTCTGTGTTATGACTTGTGACATTTCTTCCATTTTGAGGAAATTAAATGGCAGCTGATGCCTTGAAGATTTTGCCCTTTTTTTTTGTCAGCTGATGGTCTGATATGTTTTTCTGGAACATGTAGATGATAGGCTTTTTATCTATTTGGAATATGTATCTGGTGGCTCCATCTATAAGCTCCTTCAAGACTATGGGCAGTTTGGTGAACTAGCAATACGTAGCTATACCCAACAAATTATTTCAGGGCTTGATTATTTGCATGAACTAGCAATACGTAGCTATACCCAACAAATTCTTTCGGGGCTTAACTAGCAATACGTAGCTATACCCATTCGATGAATATAGTTTACAGGTACTCTCTTCTCATTTTAAAACATTGAGGGTAATAATGATGTAGACTGTGGTGTCTAATTTATGTAACTAATGCAATCCTTCTGGTGGATGTCCTTATTGCTGGCAAGAAAACTGGAGCTATACATGTAAATGTTATGAGGAAGCAGTTCTATTTAGTTCAACTCGGATCCTTATAGCCATAGGAGCTGCAGGTCAAAGAAACCCATTACATGATCGGTGCTATGGATGATTTTGGAAGTACCTTAGGTTTGGAGTTCTTATCCTGCTTGTAAGGTGAGCAACTCTAAAACCCCAGTTTGAAAGAGTTTTTGCAAGCAAAGGATGTGACCAATCGTGTCGTCATATGGATATTCGAATCTAGTAGATGACAAAAAATCCAAAGAATCTATTTCTTTGTTTGTTGTTGCTTGATTTGGATAAGGTTCATATGTTTCGCATCTAACATCTCAGAAATCAAACCAGTTTCATTGATAGAAGATTTCGTGCATAACCAGAACTGATTTTAGTCAGAATTCAAATTGATATAGCTTTTGCATCTCTTCTTATATTTTCTAATCAAGTGCTGATTGTTTCTTGATATGTAACTTGTTCTTCATCATCTCTCGTCTGAATTTCGGTATTTGTACTTAACATTGTAATTGATATTAACTCTTGAAGGCAAATTGGGTCAGAACATGAGCAGATAACATCTCGCATTATGGGTTGGTTGATGTACAATGGTATATGAAGGTGCAAAATATATATTGAGTGCAAAAATCTTAGGAATTATCATCGAATCTATTTTTTTTCACCTGTAAATAGTTTTGCAACATATATACATGTTGCGCAAATTAGTGTAATACGTTGCCTAAATTAAGGTAACCGTTGCACAAATTTAAAAATACGTTGCACAAATTAAGGTATCCGTTGCTCAAATTGCAAAATAAAACGTTGCTAAACCAGTTGACCAACGTTTATATACGTTGCACAAATTATTTTGTGCAACTGATTTTGGCGTTGCAATTTGCTACGCCATATTCCCAACGGATATAGGCGTTGGTTAAATTCATTGCAACATTTATATCCATCCCAAATCGGCTGTTTTGGTGTAGTGCAATTGCTTCTGGTTAAAGAAAATAATTTTTCAAGTCAATTTATTTTGGTTTGTATCTATTGTTTTTGTCTTAACAAAATTACGGGGTAATTTTTAGTCCATTTGATTTCGGATAAGAGAAACTAGTTAGACTTATCAATTGGAGGATTCGGTTGTTCAAGTCTAATTGAATGCCTTGACAAGAAAAACTAGTTAACTAACCTAGTGTTTGTCTTGTCTAAATGGAAATGTCTAAGTTATTGTCTGAATAATTAGATCCTGATGAGAAATATAAAGTTAATTCTGATCTTGGTTTTGGTTTTATCGAAATAAGCGATTATACATACAATCGGTTCAACAATTAAATTCTATTGATTGATTTGTTTTTATTTTATTTTTTTCGACAAAGAGGCAAGCCTCAAATACATTGATAACAATACTCCGTTTTCAAAACGAGAGAGATTACAGGGTTGCAATCGGTTACATGACTGACCAGGAGGTTCCCAATCATCAAAAATATTTCAAACAAACAACCAACATAATGAAGTCACTCAACAACATAGTTACATGACAAAATCCAAAGTAGAATCCTAACCCTTGCATACGATTTTCTAAGTAATGGCGAGCTAGTTTAAATGGTTTTGTTTGGTTTAAAGTAGGACAACAGAACTGTATAACAAATCTACAATTAGCAGAGATGTTATGATCCAAAAATCTAACCATTTCTCAAAGGTTTTATCTAAAAGATGGTAAAACATATGACATAGGTTTTAACTACTATAGTGTTTATAAATTTAGAATGTGTATGAAATATGAATGTCTACAGGTACATTTAAAAATCTTTGAACTACATTTGAGTATTTTTTTTACAATTCGAACGGTCAGTTTTCAGGATATGACATAGCAATCGGTTAACAGTAATTCAGTGGAATAAACCGAAACCGGCTAGAAACAGGGATGATGCTTAATGGCTTGGTGATGATAAGAGTTTTGGAAACCGAGAGTAATGGTTTAGGTTTTGGTTTGGCTGGAAAATGAGCAGAAAGCGACCACGTACAGCCCCAATAGTTGGTAATGGTGTTAGCTTCATTTTCAAGATAATCCACACCACGTGAATTTATTAAATAACTAACTAAAAATGAATCGAAAGAAGAAGATAAACTGACATTATTACGCAAAATGACTTTTCCTTTTGACTTCTTTTGCGTTATTCTCTTCCTCCCGAATGTATTTTTCTCCCTCGTGTATCTCCAGATACATTTAGAAAGTAAGGCAATGTTAGTAAGCTTCAAATTCTTCACTCCCAAACCACCATTGTTCATAGGTATAAATCTTCCTCCATGATACCCAATATATTTTCCTCTTTGTAATCTCTATTACCGCTTCAAAGCAGCAAGTGTAGCATCCCAAGTTATCTCTATTTTATCATAAACGAAATTCTGAGTTTTATCCAATTCAAAAAAAAAAAATGATAGAGAAAGTTATTTCTTTAAGGTAGTAAGTGCACTAAGATTGAGTGACAACTTATAGATTGGGAGCCCAACCCCTGGCCAATCGGGCTAATGCCAGTTGGTTTTCATCTCCTTCTTCGGATTCATTATCGTTAGTTATCCGATCCTCTCATAACACCCTAAAAGGTTAAAATCCAAATTGGATATTTTCAAGGGTATTTACAAAAACAGTCACACTTTACTATGCCGGTTTACAAATCGATCCCACTGTTACAAAGTATTAACAAAACGGTCACTAGACATGTAACTGCCGAGTTATGTCACTGCTCAGACGTTTGTCGGCCTAGTAAGTTACCTAAATACCCCTAAGTCGTGGGGTTTGCACGTGTGGGATCGATGAACAAATCTCTAAAACGTATGAGACGTTGGATCATAACCAAAGAAAACCTAACACAAATACGAGAAACATCCATTTCTCGCCTCATTTCTTGTCGCCTCTGTTTGATAGCTTCTTCTCTTAAGAAGTGGAGAAGATGATGGAGATCCCATGAACCAGTACAGATCGATCTGTTTCTTCAGAGATTTCTTTGAGATTTGTTCATATTCATCTCGATCTACTAAATTGTTCAAGTGAAATACGAGTTTAGATAGTTCATGGCATCAGTTATGGATCTGTGAAGATAATCAGTGATATTTTTCGCCATCAAGATGTTTACAAACATCACCAGGTAAATACCCTTCCTCGTTATACTATTTTTGCAGATTATAAATTCGATTCAAAAACCCTAATTTTCTGGTGACCGTTTTTTACTGATAAACCCTAGATTTCTTTGTGGTAATATGGTCTTCATAAACACTATATTTCTGAATTTTGAGTTTTTAATGATAAGCCCTAAATTTGTTTTAATTGGGGTTTTCTTCATAAACCCTAATTTTCTGAAATTGGGGATTTGGGAATTTCAAAATAAAATTGAATAGATTTTTATTATATGTAAAAACTTGGTAATTATTCACTCATTGTCAATTCAATTTTGTGCAGGAAGTATGTGAAGTACCCAACTAGGAGTTTTATGGTAGAATGGTTTTGGACTAATAAGGTTCAGTATTTTGAAAATGTGGATGTTAATTCTGGTGGGTTGAAGGCATTTTGTGATAAAGTTCATGCATCTTTTAAGTTAGCACCAAATAAGAAGGTTGAGGTGATTTGGATTGGTAATGATAAACTTAATATATGGTTGATGATTCACATTGGTATGAGATGTGGAATAAGGTGTTCTTCAAGAAGGGTATGTAAATTTATGGTGCAATGTTAGTGATAGGATTGTGCCTCCTGGTGATGGATGTGCTGAAACTTCTGGTATATCAAACAACAGGGACTCAACACCATCCAAGGTTATAAGAAGTTCAAGAACATGCATTAACTATGCTTCTTCACCAGTCAGACTTGATCCAGAGATGTTTGCAACACCTAAGAAGAAGTTAACATGCATTACATCACCACATCAGGTCAGAAGGAGTCCAAGGATAATTAAGAGATCTGTTGATGCAGTTACTGGAGGTTCTAGCAGTAGCAAGAGGTTATTTGAGAATATGGATGAGTATGTGAATGTTGATGATGATGATTATGAGAATTTTGTCTTAAGTGCTGAGACACTCCAAGCTGAAAGGGAGTATGAGAACATTCAACTACCTAATGATGCTGAAGATGTTTGTCATCCCAATGATGATCCTAGTAGTCCAGTTTCTGATACTGATGAAATGGGACTTGGTGTATACTGTGACTTTGTCAACAATTACTTTAAGGACCACCAGTGGGTTGACTCTGTACATCCAAAGCAGTATATGGAAGCAGTCAATGAAGAACAAGCAAGTGTTGTGGAGAAGGAAGGTGAGCAGGAGGATCCTAAAGGAAAAGCAATTGTTCCTTATGATGCTAAGGGTAATGAGGAGTACAATAGTGGTGAGGACAGTTCAAGCTCTGAAGGTAATTGTGTAGCTTATTTGGTTATATTTTGGTATTTTTAGTTTTAATCATGGCATTAGTCTGTTTTGCTTCCATATAAAAGAATTGACAAACCAGGTCCTTATGTGTATGTAGGTGTAACAGAAGTACAAGGACTAAATGTATGTGGTAATGAGCCAACTCATCAGAAACCTCATCCCTGGTACAACCAGTTTGAGCAAATACATGGGCCAGATATTGATGCAGATGGCAATGGAGATTTGTTTCCTGATGCTGATGGGAATACATTACTCATGGTTGATGTTGACACAATGTTTGTGGGAATGGAGTTTATGGACAAGGATGACTTCAAGAAGCACCTAAGGGGTTATGCCATTAAGAAGAGATTCCAGTACAAGTTGAAGCCCAATGACAATGATAGGATTAAAGTAATATGCAGGTTCAATAAATCTCAACACTGCAAGTTCTTTATCTGGGCAAGTGTTACCAGGGGTGAACCAACTTTTACTGTGAGGAGGTTCAACTTAAAGCATACATGTAGCACTGAACTGAAGACCAGGAATAGAGCAGCTAATGCAGAATTTGTTGCTGAGTATTTGTATGACAAGATAAAGAGAGGAGATGCAATGCCACTTCCATATGCACTGAAAGATCAATTTTTTACTACTCACAACACCAATGTTCCATATCATGTTGCTTGGAGAGCAAGAACTATGACTTTAGAAAGACTGAATGGGAGCTATGATGAATCTTATAAGCTGATTCCATCCTTTTGTGACATGGTAAAAGCAACTAATCCTGGATCTGTTGCAAATTACTCTTTTGGAAGGTGAGTTTGAAGCTAACTTTAATAAGAGTTTATTTGTTATAGTAAAAGTACTATGTACTGGTTATGTGTTATGTATAACCACATAAAATACTATGTTAACTTATGTCTTATGATTATGTTTGTTTCAGTGAGGACAAATGTTTTGAGTCCATGATGATTGCATTTGCAGCACCAATTCAAGGATGGAAGGATGGTGGTAGACCATTCATTGGTTTTGATGCCTGCCACTTGACTGGAAAACATGGTGGATGTTTAATGGCAGCTACGAGGTTTAGATGGATTTAATGGGATTGTTACTCTAGCCATAAAGGTGGTAAGGAATGAATGTGGTGAAAACTGGCACCTATTTATGAAAGAGTTGCTGCCACTTATTGAAGACCATCCAGCTGGGAAGATAACCTTTATCTCAGACAGACAAAAAGGTCTTCAAGAGTCATTGGATGAGGTTTTCAAAGAACATTTCAAAAGATACTGCCTTCGGTGAGTCTTACATTATTAAAGAAAACCTTGTTATTCTTTAAACACTTATTATTTAAGAATTCTAACTATTGTGATATGTTTTCAACCAGTCATATGTTCAAGAACTTTAAGAGTCACTTCAAAGGATCAAAGTTGCACTACCTTGTATACGATGCTGCAAAATGCTACAAGGAGAGACACTGGAAGGTAATCTCTCTTCCTAATTCACAGTTGTCGACTTTTTGGAGTCATGTTAATAATGGATTTGCATTTAATTAATCTTGTTTATGGTATGTGTAGGCCAATATGGATGATCTCGATCAAGTTGTCACCACTGCAGCCTTACATGATGAAGGAAACTGCAGAACAATGGTCTAGGGCTTTCTTTAACCCATCTCGCATGTTGTGAGCATCTAAACAACAATTTCTCAGAGTCCTTTAACAACTTGGTTAAACCTATGAGAGACAAGCCTATTTGTACCCTTGGAATGATGTATGGCCAGCTAGTTATGGGTACTATGTACAAAAGAAGAAATTTGAGTGCAAATTGGGAAGATGGTAAGTTGGTGCCAACTGCTCAAGACTTGATTGATGAGATGCAGAAATGTTGTGGAGCATTCAGGGTTAATGGAGCTATTATTGACAAGTTATATGAAGTGACTTCAAAGACCAATCTTTGTCTTTCATGTTGATGTGGTTGAGAAAACTTGTTCCCTGTCTTCAATGGCAACTTAGAGGCTTTGTATGTCAACATGCGGTGTGTGTTTGATGGACATGAGAATCAATTGGGCGAGTGAGATTTATAACCTACTACACTTATTATTGCACTGGTTTAATGCATCTGTTTTAGTTGTTGTACATTTATTTTTGGGTTGTTAGTGATAATGGTTACCTATTTATCACTTATTATTGCTGTGGTTATTTATGCAGTTATTGCAGCAAGTACTATCATGTGGAATCTTACAAGGCAATTTATGCACCTGAGATGGGGTTACTGATTGGAAGAGAAGACTGGCCTGAGGTATGATGTGTTTCTTTTTTAACTTTTCACATTTTGTCATTTTTTCCTCTGTCATTTAATGTTTTTTGATGTCATTTAACAATATTATTGTAGGGAATCTTCTGCTTTTTGGGAAAACAATATTTAAAGTTTAGGGTTTTCATTTGTTTATATATACTTTATAGATGCTTATCTTTATCTTCCTTCTCATTTCATTTTGCAGCCATTGGTAGAAATCAACCCACCCATTGATATGAGGAAACCAGGGAGGCCTTGCAAGAAAAGGAAGAGAGCATATGATGAACCTCACAGTCAGAAGGTGGTCAGAACTTGTAAGAGATGCAAGATGCCTGGTCACAACAGGAGGACATGTGCTGGTGCACCAGTTGGATCCAATCCAAAAACAAAAAGACAGAGAACTATGGTGGAAGGAGGAACTCACAAGACTACTTACCCGAGATCTGCAGAGCTTAGTACCAGTAGAAGGGCAAGTAAGAGGGAATAGGTGGGAGAGGTTAGGAGGTGCATCATCTTCTCATCCTACCACTGCATCAAGTTCTCAGCCTTGCACTGGATCATCTTCTCAGCCTACATCTGCTTCATCTAGTCAACCTACATATGCATCATATAGATCTAGAGGTGGCAGGGGTTCTAGGGGAGGTAGGTCTGGTGGTAGATCTGGTGGTAGATCTGTGCAACAGACATTGAGCCAAACCATCAGTGGTGCTGTTGGGTTGTCTCAGACTCTCTCTCAGACCTTCACAATCCCTAAACCAAAGAAGGTGACCTTCTCTGCTACTCAATGAAGACTAGTTGTTTTTGGTAGTTAGAATGGATGTTGTGTTGGGTTTAGTTAGTTTCTTTTTTGAATGGATGTTTATGGTGCTTGTTACAATGGATTTCCTTTGCATCTTTTGCAGTTAACTTTACTTAAGAAGACTTATATTAAGTAATTATTAATGGGTAATATATGTAATTAACTTAATTTCATGTCTTTATTGATTGTCACCGATTACATTTTACATAGTTAGATTGCCTATCTGCTTGCATAGTTCGCCATTTCGTGGTTGCGGCTTTGGTTTCATGGAAAAGAGCATCGAAAGCCATTGAAACTCGCAGACAGTTGGAACATTTGAGGTAAGCTATTCCAGAGTTATGTTCATTTTTACATATATTTAATGTTACTATGCCCTTACATTTCTTTTCTTGCAAATTTGATTAGCCCATGGACGGAGTTGATTTTTGTATGGCTTCGTCACCACAAGCAAAGCAGAAAGTGGAGATGGAAGTGAATTTGCATTGCTTTTCGGTGTTGTAGCATCTCGCAAACCACTCAAAGTATGGGCATATGGAGCAAACCAAGAACTTCTCACCGGATGATCATCTGTTTCGGCTTTCAATAACTTCCTCAAACCATTACAAGGTACCATTTTGCATCTAGAATAGATCCATGGACAGTCTATTTCCTCATGCATACCTTTCTCACACATACCACAGTAGTTGGTGCTGCTGCTGATCTTGTTCTTGCTACTTGATGAGTCCCCTGAACTGCTACTACAATATTCTTCCATCTTTCCACCACCCATTCTAAACATATCAATATATGAGGATCGTGAATGATGAATGAGTGTTAGTTGTGTCTGCAGGTGTGTGGTTTTATAGTGAAGGGAAAGTTAGATCAAGCCGTTGGGAACGGTCACATTTCTAACCACATAGAAAACGCCACGTGTAACAGTGCCAGGTGGATTGCCACGTCTACAAGCTGTCAGGTGCCGTGTCAGTGCCACGGATGCATAGATCTGCCACATAGACGTATGTTAACCGTGGTTCAACTACCACGGTTAGAAGAGACCAAGGGGTAGATTAGTCCAATACTTTACCGTTTTTTTCATTTTCTTTGTGTCGGATGTAAAAATACCTGTTTGTAATCACAAATATAAAGTGTGACCATTTTGTGAATCAATTAGCGATAGTGTGACCATTTTGTAAAACACCCTATTTTCAATTCTAAAGAGTTCTGACATCGAGCTTAGGTATCCAAATAATTCCATCATCTAATATCCTTAAAATGCATTTTTCATACCGACACAAATATCACTAATTACAAAACAAATACACTACGATCAGAGACAAAAATCCTTTGCAAACAACAGACACATTTGTTGCTAGCAAAGTAGAAGTGGAAGACACGTATACTAGCTTCATATGAGGTTGCTTTTTACCGAAACAATATCCATTTAGCTATTAACGAATACCTTGACAAAAACGATCTTACTACAATGGTACAGTGCGCCGATGGAGAACGCTGTCACCATTCTAAATGCTGCAAGCGAAGTGATAAAAAGTGCCCTCTGAAGATATAACCTATTTTGTTGAAAAAAGAAACTTAAATTTATTAAGCAGACTTAGTTTCAAACTATACGTTTTAAGATCGCTTACATCAGCCATAAAAAAAAAGAGGACACTGGTGACTAGGATGATTATACAGACTGCAACCTACCTAGCAAAAGCAACCATCTTATCAGCATAGCTGTTAAGATGACTAAGAGCATGCTTCCAATATAGAAAGAAACCCTAGTAATAAATTTAACTCTAACTTGACAGTCAGAAACCAAAAGAACATCACATGGCTGCAACTGAGAACACCAAAAAGGAAAAAGCGCTGCCTGAAGGATTTTGGACCCTGCAGATACAGATTCAGCACCAACACCATTGAAGGACTTTACCTAAAAAATCAAAAAGAATTAGACCAAATCCGGATAGTCTGAAAAGAATGCATACAAAAGCATAACATATGAGAAGGACAAATTTACTTGATAATGATAATTGGTTTTCATAGAACTAGTATCGGACACCTAGTCAGGACTAGAAATTTATTATTTAGTCATAAAAAGCGATGCCAAATCTAAAATAAATACTGCATGTCAGAAATTCTTTATATCCTAACAGCTACCATTTTCGCTAAGAAATCCCTCTCGTACGAATTAAAACAGCCTACACAGTTTTAAATTCTTGAAATCTATTGTTTTCTCAGAGTCAGCAAACAAAAAGTAACAGTGTTGATAAGATATATTAACTCACCAAACTTCACTATCAAACTGACAAACTCTACTCTTTACTATCCCGACACCACCACCCCGCTGTCTGCGTCGTAATGCCCGAGCTGAAGGCATTATATTCTTTTCTTTCTTCTTACGGCCAGAACTAGACACTTGACCAGGTTTGTCATTGGCGTAGTAAGTATTCTGCTCTTTCACTTCTGCAGGTGGCTCCAACTCCTGATCTCTATGAGATGATTGTTTGTCAGAGTCGTAATCCAGCCCTGAGGAGTAATTTTCAATACTCGCCGCAGAGCTGTCAGAGTAATCAGCAGCAGTCTCCTCTGAGTTGAACTTATTATCCCATCCACCCTCCATCATGAACTTCTCTGGGTCACGTAATATTTCATCCAACATGGACCTCCACCCTTTAACATCCAAATCTAGATCATCATTCTCGTAGTACTTGACTCTTCTGATATCAAGCGACTCTTTGATGCTATCGAGTTTCATTCGAGGAATTGAGTATATCTGACGGACATTGAGATTGAAGTCCTTGAACACGAATGTCATGTTAAACGCTGTCATCTCAGGTTTAACTAGCACCAAACTAGCAATCTCGACCTCTTCTAGTGTGAGAACAAAGAAAGGTGCTTTTACGAGATCAACTATGCAAGGTTCAGTCAGGCAAAATACACGCGGTACCATCAGGGGATGTTCCCCCTTGAATCCATGCACCCTTTGTACGTTTCTCCATGTAAGGTAAGGAAACTGTCTCCAAATACAACCAACTTCAAGAGAAAGTTGCGCATAACTTGATTAAGATCCTCAAACTTACATGAATGATGAGCAGATCTCTTCCTTCGCCTTGAAATATACATCATACGGAACTGTATATCGTTTTTCATCTTGGTCCCCACCTTGATTGGATTGTGCAAGTGCAAGTGCAAGAGCGGGGAGATGATCTCATCTCCAGCTTTATTTTCCTCTTTGTCTTGAAAGAAAGCATGCTTTACATTACTGTACATGACATCAATGTGGAAAGGTGTACCGAAAGCTGAATAACGGAAACCATTCAAATACGCTTCAAGTGTTCCGATCATCTCTCTACGGGTTCCTGTCACCACTTCTGGAAAGATTGACAAATTAGATAACCTTAGACGGGAGAGTTTTCCTTTTAGCAGCTCAAGCGAATCCGAAGTGGTTTCAGGTCCTCTTCGGGAGAGTTCTTCGTACAGCTTAACGTCGTATAGACGCTCTTTGACACCCAACCTCTCATAAGTGCGTCTGTGTAATGTGCGTGAAAGTTTAGCCTGGTGCTGCTTCCTCAACTCCTTGGTATACTTGCCAGGGTTCTTAGACCTGAAAATCTCCTGGTACAGGAGGCCTGGGAGGTACCGATTCAAAAATTTCAAACGCTTGCGGAAGGTTTCGAAGTTCTCTCCCAATAGTTCATATCTATCGTCGTCCTCCTCCTTCTTGTCCTCTGCAGGAAGAGAACTGTTCAAGGGGAAAAAAAAACAGTTAAAATTAACAAATGGTCAAAGACGAGTAAATCATCACGAGAATCAATTTCAAAAAGAGATGAGACTATCAGGGAAGCAAACATATAAAATCATCACGAGAATCAATTTCATAATATGAAACATTTTGAGAGATGAAATTGAAACAAAAACCATGGATTATTGAACAATTCAAAACCCTAGAATGAAAAGAACATGAAATCTGAAACATTGAGACATGAAATTGAGATCAAACATGGCCATGATTATTGAAGAATTGAAAACCCTAGAATGAAGAAAACCTAAAATAATTGTAAAGCATTACAAACATGGAATCAAAAAGATGGGATTGAGTTAGGTTTTGTGTATCACCTTTCGTCATCTGAAATGATGTTGCCTTCTGCATCCATTTTTGGTCTCGATTTCATGGCTGTTTTCAGAAATTTAGTCGATTCACAGAAGAAGATCTCAGAAGAATAAGACTCAGAGACGGCACCCTCATACAGACGCAGCTTTTAGCATTATCAATACAACCTACTAGGATGCACGCTCGTATCCCTAGGAAGACTATACGCACGTGCGTCGCGTCTGCTTAAGACCGTTTCCAATGTTTGGGTTGGGATCCTAGTGAGTAAGTTCGCGAATCATTCGCGAATTTTTCCGTCTTATTAGCATATGTTTGTAACTCCGAACCCAAGACGCGTATTATATGGCATTCCCGGATTATTCACGAATCGTTCACGAACTTTACGTATCCAGAATAATACGTCCACTTAATTCTCCGTAAATTCTTTAGCTTTACGTTTTCAAAGGCCCCACTTTTTGGGCTTTCTCGCCTCCCGAGCATACATACCCAATATTAGACATTGTTGTAACTTTTACGAAACAAAAATGACTGAAGAGATTTGAAGGTGAAGGTGAGAGAGATCTCAAACTCACTAGCCAAGCATCTAAACCACTATACCACGTCCTCTTGGATGACTAATGTTGTATATATTATTAATATCATCATATTAAGTTTATTTTTTCTTTAAATAACTCACAAATATACATAAAAATTAGTCTATGTTTTATAAATACTAATTATTTATTATATATAGATACCGAATTTTCAGAGCCGAACTCACATTTATAAATCGAATTATACACGTACGTATGTTGTTCCGAATTACTGACGAATCACGTCCCGTTGACCGAATTTTGGACCGAATTTGGGTTTTTAAAAACCGTATGATACTCGTACGTTTGTCGTTCCGTACGTTTGCCGAATCCCGAATCGCTGACTAGGGTTGGGATGGGAGTTAAATTCCGCATTGTGCTGGAAAAAAATCAAAGGCAGGAGGGACAACCTCCATCATCCATGACTGAATCTAGCAGTCTGATGGTGGAGCATATGTACCACAATCGCTCAACTTCATTAGGATCATTCCCTGAGTGTTCGAGTAACTGCTACAGCTACAAGTTATAACAGCTACAAGTTTATCTTCATTATGTGCAATTTCTAATAGCAGCAGCAGCCTACTCCACTGGTGCAGCATGTGACTTCAGTCCTAATTTTTTTTTTTTTTGGTTTTAAGTATCAACTAACAAAACAAAAGCAATAACCGCAAAGATTTTCGGGAATCCATAAATAACCTTACTATTTATGGGTCTTCAAAAATGCCCTTATCCATTATATTAATACCCCTGATCCAAAAATAAGGAAATTCAGATAATTATATTTCCTTTAATGCCCCTCTCATAATTTAGTGTTTGCTTTTGTTTTCCAGATCCGAACGAAACGAATTAAACGATCCCTCTCCTCTATTTTCTTTTTCGGGCATCACCACCACCCCATCTGCCATTACCATCACCTTACCGTCGCCACCATCCCCATATTTGCTAACACCACCACCATCTTTATCCCGACCACCGCAACCACCACAACCATCTTTATCTCCTTCATCAACTACATTTTAAAATTTCAGAGAAAAATATTTTATTGGTCGTAAATCAATTTGATTTAAAATCATCATCAACGATTTATATTCTTCTTTTCCTCCTATACTCCTCATCGTAAGAGTGATTTCCAAGGTCGGTTGAACATTGATTCGTGATTTGTAATTGTTTGTACCCTATTAAAATAGTGTGTGTGCGTACGCACAAGCTATTTGGTGTCGTGACAATACGGTTTATTGAGGAAACCGGTGGGTTTGTTGTGAAACCCGCATGGCTTATTATGGAAGCCTAATAGGTTTATTGGGAAACCGGTGGGTTTATTGTGGAAATCATGGCTTATTATGGAAGCCTAATCCGGTTTATTGTGGAAACCAGTGGGTTTATTGTAGAAACCCACATGGCTTATTATGGAAGCCTAATCCGGTTTATCGTGGAAACCCGCATGGTTTATTATGGAAGCCTAGATTTGGGTTGTTAGGGAAACGGTGGGTTTATTATGGAAACCCACTAGGCTTATTATGAAGCTCAAGAGTCTTGAATAATTATTTATTTATAATTATTAATGTTATTTGAGATAAATGCAGGATCCTAAATAAAGAGGATAATTATCTTAAATACTTATAATTATTATTCAAGATAAATATTATTTAAGATAAATGAGGATTATGGTAAATATTAGGATTTATCATGAACTGGATGTTATTTGAGATTTATACTGAGATGAGGAAGTTATTAGGATAACTATCAAAACCTTAAAGCTACATTTATTTCCTCTTTATATATAGAGGCTAAATCTTAACACAAAAGGTACACAATTTCTATTCATTTTCTTAACAACCTACTTGCATAGAACTCTTGGTGATTTTAGCATCGGAGTGTCTTTGCAGGTACCCCCACCATTTTCAATCAACAATTCTTTGGAGAATCTAATCAACGGCGGTGATTCGATCATCATACATACATCTCGAAGATTGTTGGGGTGATTAATTTTGCACCAACATCTTTTGGCGCCGACCAAGGGGACACGAGAAAAGATCGTGTTCTCCAATTAACATGAGTAGTTTCCGATCGATTTTCGAGACTAGGGTTTCAAAGTCATTGTGAACAGAAAAGTCCCAGGAAGATCACAACCTTTCAGAAAGTTGCAAAACGCATCGCAACTTTTCGAGGAAGTTGCGAAGATTCACGACGTGCACGAAAGTTGCGAAGCTTCCAAACACTTTGATAAGGTTCTTTGGAAGATTGAACTTTTTCATAGAGTTGTTGAAGATCCAGAAAGGTCGCAGAAAGTTCCGCAAAGTTGTTGAAAGAAAATCTAAAAGAAAAAAGAAGAGAATGGAGGCATCAGGTGCAGATCAACCTGCGATGGATGTAGATGTACCCACTCGGAACCAATCGAATCAGCAAACAAATACTCGAACTTTGAGAAGTGCTATTGTCCAAAACTTCGATAAAAGGGATGGAAGATCGACGTCGATGTCATCAACAACATCGCCTTCTCGTTCAAGGCGTTCGAGGGACCTGCCCAAGGGTGAATTACGTGTTGCTGAATAGATCACCACCTCCGGCCACTAGCAAGATAGTTCGACATCAAGGGGAGAATTCAGGTCGACACCCAAGCATCCAGGCCCTTCGAGAGGAAGATGTAGCTAGCAGAGGCGTGCGGGCTCGAGCTAATAATCCCCCTGTTGGTCAGGATAACGCCATGCCTGCTGTACAGACCAACGTCCCACCTTTAGTTCAGACTAATCTCCAATCGGTTACTCAAGTAACCAGTGTCCCACCTATAGCACCTGCTGCTCAGCATAACCCACAACTCGAACTGAGGAACATCACACAGGTAACGCCTATTGCTTTAATAGTCCGTGAGCGATTGCAGCAGCTGGAAAGAGAGAACAAACGACTCAAAGTCGCGTTGGAGAAGAGAAGAGAGCTAGAAACGCCAGTTATATCTCGTTCTGAAAGTGGAAGGACCAATCACCTAGAACCAAATAATCCACGAAGAAGAGACAGAGTCGTTGATGATCGATGGCGGAGTCAGGACGATGAAAGAAGAACTGAGGAGGAAAGGGACCGTAATCAGAGTCGAGGTCATCGTGGTAATGACCTTTACGATCGTCGTACTCCTAACAACGATTATTATGGAGTCGAAAGAGGTAGTCAAGCAGGGACAAGTGGTATGAGGCATGGACGGAGAGCAGATCGAACTGATGGTCACTCAAGGAGATCGAGGCGTGAGGGGAATCATTCGAAAAGAGGGTCAGACCCTGCCAGGAATGAGCGAATTCGAAGAGACACAGAAAGTGACTCAGAAAAGGAGGAAAAGCTCAACAAAAAAAAGACTTAGCGCCATGATCGATGAATTGTTAACACAGAAACAATCCATAGACGAAGAGCAACATATTTTATCCATGAAAAAGTCAATGGATTCTCCGTTCATTGCAAAGATAATGCGGTACCGTCCTCCTTCGAATTTCAGCCAGCCTCAGTTCAAGGATTTCTTTGATGGCGGAAATGGAAACCCGGTGGAACATGTCAGCGTTTTCAAGCTTCAATGAGTTTGTGGGGATACAGTGACGAGCTACTTTGCAGGACTTTTCCAATGACTCTGAATTGGTTCTCTCAGTTAGAGCCTAATTCAATCAAGGATTTTGGAATGTTGTCGGATTCTTTTTTCGAGCAGTACAAGATCAATCTCGGGATAAAAAAAGAGAGTAGTCACTTGTTTCTCTTACACAAAGAGATTGGCGAAGACCTTTTTGATTTCAATAGGAGATTTCGTCAGGAAGTTAGTGAAATCGGAAAGATGGACGAAAGGTTCATAATAGAAGCATATAAAAACGCGATGGAATATGATGAGTTTGGAATTTACAACTCATTAGCAGTAGAGCCGGTGGGAAACCTCAGAGAGCTGTATGATAGGACTGATAGGTATGCAAAATCAGAAAAGAAAAAGAAAGCAAAGCTATCACGAACATCAAAAAAGCCAATGGCTGAAGGATCAGCAAGGCCGAAGCAATAGTTGGAAATCAATTCAAAAAATAAAAGCCATGAGGGTCCTACAATGAAGGTGAGGAACGAAGAGGAGCCTCGTAAATCACAAGAAAAGCACAGGGCAAGGTTTCCCAAGCTGAACATTGGACTTGGGGAACTTTTAAGAAGATTAGAGATTCGTTTGTCTGTTAGGACCCACTACCGGTGGAAACAAGGGATAAGAGGGACAGAATAAATATTGTGCTCATCACAAGGATCATGGGCACAACATGAGACACTTGTCGTGCGCTCAAAATGAAGTCCAAAAGATGATTTGAGAGGGAAAGCAAAAGAATATGTGAAGATGAGTCCGACGCAGTCAACACCGACCAACACTCTAGATTTACGTGAAATCGAGTAAGCCACGAAAGGATTAATACAACCTCGAGAAAAGCTCGAGGAGAACGCTACACGGTTGAATTTGCGCCGTATCAATGAATGGCGAAATATCTAACAAGGTCGACTATGCCAATCATATTGGTACGGAGATTTTGGAAGAAGGAAAGGCGAGATAACTTTTTCGAATGCCGATCTTGTTTGGAGTATACCAACCACATAATGATGCAATTGCGATTACGGCTCTCATTGGAATGTACAAAGCACGATCGAAGCCCGGTCGATCTTGGGAGTTCAATTAGCGTCATATTCTCGGAGCGTATTCTTCAATGAATTTGAGTGAGAGCTAGGTTGAAGCGGATGATAGCCCCATCATCGGATTTAGTGGGGAGACGATGGCGGCATTGGGAAGAATTAATCTACCTCACAATAGTGGGAGGAAGTCTTTGTCATGCAATATTTCTCGTTGCTTGATTGCCGCGCACCTTATAATGCTATCAGGGACGCGATTGGATTTACGCAATGGATGCGGTAACTTCCACTATTCACCGGTGCTTGAAATTCATTATTCCGGAAGAAGAGTGATGAAAGTCGAGAGCGACTGGTGGCATCTCATAAATGCCATGAAAGCGATGGAGGAGTACAGAAAGTCAGAACTAAAGGGTTCAAAAATACTCCGGGCAGAAAAGAAATTATAGCAATCACAGTACTTCCCAACCTCTTATCAAGGAAGATGGAAGGAAGGGCCGCCAACTATTAAGGAGTTGGTGGAGGTACAAGTTGGGGATCAAAAGGAGCAAACAATGTTTATCGGAGCAGAAATACCGTTAGGCGAAAGTGAAAGCTTGATCACCTTGTTGAGGAATAATAAAGATGTCTTCGCCTGGAGTCTCAGGGATATGCCAGGCATTGACCCTGACATCGCGTGCCATCGGTTGAATATCAGTGAAGGATTTAAACCAGTAAGGCAGAGGCCGCGAAAAATGGCACCAGAACGGAAGGCAAAGGTTGCTGAGGAGATTGACAGGATGTTAGAGGCGAGAATAATAAGGCATGTCAAGTATCCAAAGTGGTCGGCAAATATTGTAGCAGTTCCGAAGAAAAACGAGAAAATTCGGGTATGTATTGATTCTACAAATCTAAATAAAGCTTGCCCAAGTGATCCTTACCCAATACCCAGGATTGTGGAATTGGTGGACGCTATCACGGTTTCGATAGATTGTCATTTATGGACGGTTTTACTGCGGCTATAATCAAATTCCACTTTATGAGGAAGATCAAGAACATACGAGCGATCATGGAAAAAGGGATATATTGCTATCTCGGTCATGCCATTTGGTTTGAAAAACGCAGGAGCAACTTATCAGCGTCCTGTGGATGAAATGTTCAAGGATATGATCGGGAATACCATGGAAGTTTATATTGATGATATGCTGGTCAAGTCCAAAAAGAAGGAGTCTCAGCTTATGGACTTGAAAAGAACCATTGATCGGTTACGACGATATGGAATGAAGTTGAATCAGCAAAATGTTCCTTCGAGACTTACGTCCGGGAAGTTTCTTGGGTATATGATGACACGGAGAGGAATCGAAGCCAATCCATAGCAAATTAGAGCAATATTGGAAATGCCATCGCCAAGAAACAAAAAGGAAGTACAAAGGCTTGGGAGATTGGCAACGTTGAGCAATTCATCTCTCGAGCTTCGGACAAATGTAAACCTTTTTCCCGATTCTAAAGAAAGCGGAGAAGTTTGGTTGGAACGAGGAATGCGAGCATGCTTTAGATGAGATTAAACGATACTTAACTTCACCAGGTCCTCACGAGCCCGAAGACCGGCCAAGTTGTCTACATTTATTTGGCGGCAAGTGATTACGTTGTTAGTGCGGTATTGTTTGTTCGGGAGCGGAGGAAAGACCCGTCCATTTCGTTAGCAAATCCCTAACAGACGCCGAGACCAGGTACTCAAAAATAGAGAAAATGGCGTTAGCTCTTATGCATGCAGCAAGACGTTTAAAGCCATATTTCGAAGGACGACGACTTGTAGTCTATACTGAGTACCCGTTAAAGAAGGTATTAGGGAGAACTGATGATTCCAGCAGGCTAGCCACATGGGCTACTTATCTCGGCGCACACACCATTGATTATGAGCCAAGAACAGCCGAGAAGGGGCATGCAATAACATCATTGATGGAAGATTTCCTAGTGGATGATATTCCAGTTTCAGAATCCATGCTCGAGGAAGAAATCTTGCATGACAACGATGGTATACGACCCATCCCGCTGCCATGGGAAACCATAAACGCTAGTAGGAAATCTTCAAAAGCAGCGATGGAGCAAGTAAGTAACAAGGACTCAATAATGACGCTTGAAGGTGATAATGGAATGTGGCAGGTCTACACAGACAGATCCGCAAACACGGATGGGGCAGGTGTTGGATGTGTGCTGATTTCCCCCGAAGGATTACGGATTGAAATGGCTGTCCGATTGGGATTTCTGACCTCAAACAACCAAAGGCGAATACGGCAGTAATTTCGGGCTTGAAGATGGCTCTCCACTTGGGGGCGCGGAAGGTTAAGTTGACAACGGATTCAAGACTGGTTGCCAACCATTACAGTGGCGTGTATAAGCATCTTACTTGGAATTCATACATGAACTAGCAAAGGAATTCGAGGTATTTGATATCGATCAAAAGCCAAGGATAGAAAATAGGCATGCGGACGCTCTTGCTTACGTGTCGGCAGCCGTTGTGTCAGAAACACCACGGTATATTATAGTCGGTTTCCAAGAGCTTCCCAGCATTCACAATACCGTCAACGTTGCACACAAAGTTTACGCTGATAAGAGTAATTCTTCCTCATCCGAATCCCAGGATGATCCTATGGATATAGATGAAGGTATCAACGGAATCCACGAGGATTGGAGCGACCTTACGTTCGATAATTGCAAACCCGAGGATCTTCCACGTGATAAGAGTTTGGCCGGGAATATAAAGAAGACAGCTTGGAGATCCGCTCTTATTGAAGGAGAGCTTTACAAGAAGCTAATATCGATGGAGCCATTCCTACGGTGTATAACCCGAGAGATGGGGAAGCAATTGTTAGCAGAAGCACATGAGGGGTGCTGTGGGAACCATTCTGGAGGCAGGAGTCTGGCGCACCAGTTGTTATCTCAAGGATATTTTTCTCCTTTTATGCAAAATGACGCAAAGGAATTTACCCAAAAGTGCCTGGCTTGTCAGCTGCATGGACCTCTAATAAAGAGACCAGCAAATGAGCTGCATCTAGTCATGAGCCCATGGCCGTTTGATAAATGGGGTTTGGATATTGTAGGTCCATTCCCCACGGCACATGGGGGCGTCAAGTATTTGTTAGTGGCAACTGATTATTTCACAAAGTGGGTAGAAGCAGTGGCTCGGGTGAGAACGGAAGCGGTTCACGTCCCATGATTCATCCGGGAGAATATCATTTGTAGGTTCGGTGTCTAGGTAATGATCGTTTCCGGTAACGGGAAACAGTTTGATTGTGAAACGATCAAATCATTGTGTGAAGGTCTGCATATTAAACATAATTTTTCGACTCCATATTATGCCCAAAGCAATGGACAGGCCGAGGCAACTAATAGGGTTATCTTAGAAAACTTTGGATAAGGAAAAGGGATGGTGGACGGAGTTCTTACGGGGTTCGTGGGCATCTGAACAACAACAGAGACAGTGATCGATTTTCTCCGTTTACACTAGCATATGGCACGAAAGCTGTATTACCTGTAGAGTTGTTAGTTCCAACCACCAAGACTCTAGCAGAGCGGTCAGGTTTGAATGTAGAGATTCTTTCAAGAGATAAGGAGTTGCTGGAAGAGGTTCGTGAAGAAACTTCAAGGAGGTCACAAAGATATATCGGCAATCTATGAAGCAACAATACAATAAAAAGGTACGTGAACGAACATTTCTTCCCCGGAGAACAGGTTTTAAGAAGGACAAGACCCAAATCTTAGATGGAAGCGGTGGGAAATTGGGAGAGAAGCCGGGAAGGGCCTTACTTAGTGGATAGACTTTGCTAGCGGAGGTGCATATTGGTTAATAAACTTTGAGCGGGAAAGAAGGGCAAGCCATGGAATTCTTTCAATCTTAAGAAATATTTTCATTAATGTAGTTATGCTTTCATGATAATGTAGATCGTATTCTTTCAATAAATTCGTTTCCTACAACTAGAGAAAGTCTTAATCAGTAGACCAGAATGTCTCGGGCAGTTGACATGGTTGGACGATCACAAAAGGTTCTTCTTTCAGGCAAGGAATAATTTCTTGGAAAGTACAAAAAATTAAATGGAGAATGTTTGATAAAGGAATGGCAAGTCCATATATACTGAAGGATGTCTACCGAAAAATAAAAAAAAATATACGACTGCGATATATCTAAAACTAGCCTAAGAAGAATAACATGAGTTTTCTGGAAACGCAAGAACATCTATCCTCCATGATACTATTCCTCCTCCGGGTCGTAAGGCATGTCATTGACGGCGACGAACTTCTTCAAAGATAAGAAGGAGCAGGCGGTGTAACCGCGTTCAATAGCTTCACACGAGGCACGAACTCGTTGCTTGCACATCAAACTCAGCGCATTATCTCGCTTTCACGGATTTTCTCATGAGTTCCTTAATTTGGCTCTTCAGCTTGTCATTTTCACGCTGGAGGTGATGCAAGGTAAGTTCATGAGCTTTCTGTTTCTCATCTAAAGCTTCGTAGTAAAGTTCTCCGGCACGACGGACAAGTGAAAGGCCCTGCAAAGAAATACATCGAATATCGATTAAAAGTTAAAGACTACCAAAAGAGTAAGAGGAGTAAATTGAGCATTAAACACGTACAACATAATGAAGCTACGCTGCCCGGTCGAGAACTCATGGAATGTCGGTCATACGATCGTAGAAATGGCGATCTACTAGCAAAGATACCGAAAGGCGGATAAGCGCGCACGGTAGTGTCTTTGATAGCTGAATCACCAATGGTCACCACGGAGACAGTCGATTTTTACAAGGCCGGACGAAAGGCATCGTCTTCAAAGGGCAGGCAATGTTGGACTGGTGGTTCGGGTGGAGGTGTGGCAGGAGTATATTCTGCCGACAAACTTAGATTTTTGGTAGGAGCATTGATGCTTCCGTTTTCATCATCGCTTATAGCTACGATAGGCGAGGGTTTGTCTCCTACATTCGTGTCTGCGTTAGGGTTGGAAGAGCCAACGTTACCCATCCCAGATCGGTGAAAATTGAGAGGGAAGTCTCTAATGGCCGACAGACGTTTACGAGATCTCGTTTTCGGATCATCCCCTCAAACTCTTGATTTTCGGTGAGCATCATCAGCATCCTTCGGTGTAGTTCCTAGAGTAATTGACTTGTTGAATGAAGTCATGCTTGCATAGTTGAACAAGAGTCGATGTTGATCATTGGTAGAATGAAGACGCGCCATAAAGTGATCAGTTAGTCATCTCAGATACGAAAAACAGTTAGCAAAGAAAAAGCTACGAGGGCAAAAACAACGTAAAAGAGGAACATCAAAGGAAACTAATGATCATTCTTCAATGTCAAAGCGATAAAGGAAATAAAAATAATCAAACATGGCTAGAATACGGGAGTACAGAGATGAAGGAAGAGAAACAACACTCACCGTACAAGATCGCAAGGCTGGAGCGATACTGGCAGATGTGAGTTTTCACGCGAAGATGATCGTATTTATATTAAGAAGAAGCTTCGGCTGGAAGGCAATTGTTCACTGGAATTTGATGAATTTAGAGTTTTAAAAGAGATCAAACTCTAGACTCCCGTAGACTTGGTTTTCGACCAACGGTGACGACTCAGCATAGGAATACTGGAGATGGAGTAGTCGTATGGAAACAAAGTAGAGACCAATGGGATTTGGTTTCTTAGATTCACTGGGATTCAAATCCAAAAGTTTTACGCGGAGTTAAACTCTTACAGACTACAGAGTTTTTGGCTGGAAAGGATACAATGTGAGTTTCTCTCGAGCAGGGGGATGCACACAGCAAGGTCACGAATAAACATGGGCCTCATACCTTAGATGGGCTACATAATTGGATTTATAAATTTAGTGCTTGGGCTTGTAGCACCAAATGGCTGTTGGATTTATAAATCATGCCGGATGTGCACTACAGTGTGACATGGTTCCTTCATACAATTGTATACATGCCGATGTCAGACGTAGCTTTGGTCTTCTTAACTCTTCGACAAGTCGAGAGTTAAGAGGGGGAGATGTTTGTACCCTATTAAAATAGTGTGTGTGCGTACCACACAAGATATTTGATGTCGGTATAATACGATTTATTGAGGAAACCGGTGGGTTTATTGTGGAAACCCGCATGGCTTATTATGGAAGCCTAATCCGGTTTATTGTGGAAACCCGCATGGCTTATTATGGAAGCCTAATCCCGTTTATTGTGGAAACCGGTGGGTTTATTGTGGAAACCCGCATGGCTTATTATGGAAGCCTAATCCCGTTTATTGTGGAAACCGGTGGGTTTATTGTAGAAACCCACATGGCTTATTATGGAAGCCTAATCCGGTTTATTGTGGAAACCCGCATGGTTTATTATGGAAGCCTGGATTTGGGTTATTAGGGAAACCAGTGGGTTTATTATGAAAACCCACTAGGCTTATTATTGAAGCACAAGAGTCTTGAATAATTATTTATTTATAATTATTAATGTTATTTGAGATAAATGCAGGATCCTAAATAAAGAGGATAATTATCTTAAATACTTATAATTATTATTCAAGATAAATATTATTTAAGATAAATGAGGATTATGGTAAATATTAGGGTTTATCATGAATGTGGATGTTATTTGAGATTTATACAAATGAGGTAAGTTATTAGGATAACTATCAAAACCCTAAAGCTACATCTATTTCTGCCTGTATATAGAGGCTAAATCTCAACACAAAAGGTACACAATTTCTATTCCTTTTCTTAACAACCTACTTGCATAGAACTCTTGTTGATTTTAGCATCGGAGTGTCTTTGCAGGTACCCCCACCATTTTAAATCAACAATTCTTTGGAGAATCTAATCAACGGCGGCGATTCGATCATCATACATACATCTCGAAGATTGTTGGGGTGATTAATTTTGCACCAACAACAATTTTATCGAAGCTTAATAACTAAATTTGGAGCCGAATTTTAATTGATCTCTAAAAGAGTTATCAATCTTGTTTGTTTTAGGTTTTTGATTTTAGAGATTTGAAATCAAAAATCAAATCAGAAACTAAAATTTTCAGATTCAAAGATTTTCCGACATGATTTTGGTGTATATTTGTATTGAAAATCGACTTGAGATTATTGTCATTGAAATAGGTATGATTCTGCTTTGTTTTAGGTTTTTGAATCTAATTTTGGTGTATATATTTGATTCATTACAGTAAATAGGGATCCTTAATATGTTCAGTTTAAGTGTTTGATGAATGTTATTGTTATGGTGGTGGACGCTTGTTCGCACTGGAGGTGATATAACAACAATTAAGGTTGGTGTTGTTGTTGTGGAGGTGGTGGAGGTGGAGGTGGAGGTGGATGTTACAGCACTAGTGTTGGTACTTGTTGTTAGGGGGCGGAGGTGGAATTGGTAAAGTTGGTAGACTAGCCTGTGGAGGCGGAGTTTGGAGATGGTGCTAGTTGTGAAATTGAAATTGGTAGTACATTCTGTCTTATTTTAACCACAAGCTGTGAACTAGAACTATGGTGTATATCTATTTTTAAGAAATTAAGTGGAATGAAATGGTAATGCAAGCGTTTGATGAATCACATTCATAAATTCTTGTTGTTTGGGATATTTTAATGGTGTCGGTACTTCTACATAGGTATTCACTGGCACTTCATTTTTCATGGTTTAATTTGTCACTTTTTTATTGGATTTCCAAGTTAAGGCTATATGGTTGGGAATCAGTAATATCAACTGTTTGAAATTTGTACTTAACATCTTTTCCTTTTTGCTTAGGTCTTATATACGTGGAAGGAAAGTGGGCTCCTGAAGGTTCAGTTGCTTTTGGTGGATTACCATCGGAAAATATATGTGAGACATTGTTGCTGGGATCGTACATCTCCATACTCATGTATAGTATTAATTTTTTACGTACGTTATATGTAACACCAATTCAAAAATGATTTTTACTTACCGATGGTTGCACTGGACATATTTAATCTTTTCATAGTATTACACGCGAAGTGCTGCAGCTGCTGTTCATTAGTATAATATGCAGGATTATGGTTATAATATTACCGATGATTTTTACTTACCGATAGTTATAAAATGCTTTTCATATGGTTAGCTACTTGTTTCTAGTAAAGATTTTTCATTTTCATTAGTATCTAGGATAGATTTTATTTATTTTTGTGGTGGAATTGATGCTGTAGTAGAGGTCAGGTGATAGTAGTAGTTGCAGTACTGGTGTTGGTAATGGTTGTTGTGCATGTGGTAATGCTGGTTTTTGTTGTGCTAATGAGGAGGCGTTGCAACATTAATTAGTGTTATGAATCCAATGGCATCAAACCAGATGAAATTCAGCCTTATCTCTTAACAAACTAGATGTGTACTAGTATTAATGCCGGTGTTAGTGTTTGTGACAGTGGCGGTGGATGTTTTAGCATTATTGTTATGGAATTTGGTGGTTCGCTGGATTGTGGTTGTGTATTGGTGTTGGACTGATGGTATTGGTGGTACTATTGGAGGTGGTTTTTGTTGGTGTTAGTGGTGGAGCAAGAAGGCAGTCTGCTCTTGGTATGTTTAACCAACTGTTGACACCATTCAATTAGTATTATTACAATGAATATAGTAGTCGATATAGTTGGCACAAATAACAGGGTATATGCTATTTGAAATTGTTAATCGGGTTGTTGTTTGGTTCTTATTGTTTTCCGTGTTTATTATAGGTATGTAAGAAATGATCATTTTCCTTTTTGTGGTTGCATTTGTTGATGGTGTTTCAGTTCTTGATCCTCCAAACTATAAGGTATCTCTCAAGATGAATCTGTGGTGTAATGGTAGCACAACTGACTCCACGTCAGAAAATGCGTGTTCGATTCACGTCAAGTTCATTAATTTTAGTATATCAATTTTTGGGATCAACTTTGGTTGTTGACACCATAATTTGGGATCAACTTTGGTTGTTGACACCATTTATTTTCTTCTTATTTTCTGATTTTTGTTTTTGGGATCAACTTCGGTTGTTGACACCAGAATTTGGGATCAACTTTGGTTGTTGACGCCTATTGTTTTTTTGTTTTATTCTTTTTATTCTTTTTCTTATTTTCTGATTTTTGTTTTGGGGATCAACTTCGGTTGTTGATACCAGAATTTGGGATCAACATTGGTTGTTGACGTATATTATTTTTTTTCTTATTTTCTGATTTTTGTTTTTGGGGATCAACTTCGTTTGTTGACACCAGATTTTGGTATCAACTTCGGTCGTTGACGCCATATTATTATTATTATTCTTTTTTCTTATTTTCTGATTTTTGTTTTGGGGATCAACTTGATTGTTGACACGATTTTTGAGATAACCTCGGTTGTTGACGCCATATTATTTTTTTATTTCTTATTTTTTGATTTTTTTTCGGGATTAACTTCGGTTGTTGACACCATCGGCGACGGCAGCGGAGTGGTGGTGGTGGCGGCGGACTGACGGCGGTCGTGGCAGCAGCGATGGTGGTGGTGGTGGTGGTGGAATATTAGTGGTGGCGGCGGTTAGTTGGTGGTGGATTAATGGTGGTTGAATGTTGGTGGTGGTGGTGGTGGATATGTGGTGGTGCTAGTGGTGGTGGCGGCGACGGCGATGAAGTGGTAAAGAAATAAATTTGTTGTTTTTTGAAATAAAGAAAAATATTACATGAGTGAGGGTATTAAGGTAATTTATTTTTAAATAGATAAGGTTTTTAAATGATATGGGTATTTATATTGTTGTATAAGGGTATATTTATTGGGTGTTAAAATAAGGGTATATTTATTGGGTGTTAAAACTAGGGGTATTTATTAATGTACCCAAATTTTATATACTCCGTATTTATATGGAACCCCAAAAAAATTCCTCGAAAGGTTGATTCTTTTTTAGTAGGACCTCCGTTTCTTAAAAAAAACGATACTTTCAATTTTTCATTTTAGCATAATAATAGACCAAATTGAAAAAACAAAAGTAATTATTGTTTAGGAAAGGAGGGAGCATGTTTTATTTTTTCTCTCTTGTGAAGCCTTCTTCTTACGTGGTATGCCGTGTTGAAGCGCCTCGATACTAAGGGCAACTCCAACGGGACACTACAAATAAAATTATTTGTGGTTCCCGCTGGATGGCTAAGCTGAGTTTTGTGAAGTGGAAGGAGGGTATATCGATGCATATTAAGCCGAGCGTACCATATAGGCCGGTCGTCCCAGTACACCAACGGTTACTATTTCACTAACCCCTAACGGCTATATTTTGTTGATGAACCTATATAAAGACGCTCAATCCACCGATTTTAAACACACTCAACTACAGTTCATTCTATTCACAAAAAAAATCTCTCATCTGTTCATTCGTTTCATTCACTATGAATATGAAAAATGAAGAAACACAATTGTTAGCAGAAACATTTTCCCAACAACAAGAAACGTTTATGCAGCAGATGGGTCAAATGGATCCAGATTCAGACGATGAGAGATCCAAAACCAACGACATGCTACAATCATACACCTAGCAAGTTCCACGATATCCAGAACCAGGAGATGTATTGTTCAGAAGATATACACGGAGATTTCGAGAGGAAGGTCATGAACAAATGATACATGATTATTTTCTTATTAGAAGTGTCTACTCTGATCAAGATTTTCAACGCATTACAGGATTATTGGAGATCTTTGTCAGGTAAACCCTAAATTCAACTATCAATTTGATGCATGAAACATACAAGGGCATAATCCTGAACAAAAGGTAACCACGACCATAAGGATTCTGGGTTATGGTTTGCTTGCGGATACCCGTGATGAGTACATTCGTATGGCCAAAAAAACAGCATACGATTATCTAAAAATGTTTTCCGAAAATATAGTCAACCATTTTGGTCCACGTTTTTTACAGCAACCCACGCAAAGATGATGTCAATCGACTACCAGCTTAGAATGCGGAGAGAGGCTTTCCCGGAATGCTAGGTAGCCTTGATTGTATGCATTGGGTGTGGCATGGATGTCCGTATGCTTGGCAAGGTCATTATAAGGGCCACTACAAAAAACCAAGTGTGGTTTTGGAAGTGGCAACTTCTTATAATTTTTGGATATGGAAGGTTTTCTCGGCCTTCCGGGTTGCAACAACGACATCAATATCTTGCACAAATCACCATTATTCGAAGAATTGAAGTATGGAAATGCTCCAGCTTCTAATTTCACCATCACACAACTATAACATGGGGTATTTTGGGGGGTCGAAATTTATCCAGCGTGGTCAACTTTAGTTCAAGCTTAAGATGAGATACCTATAAACGGGGAATTTGTCCGTGCTAAAAGGTTATTTAACAGAAAACAGATGGCGTGTAGGAAGGATATGTAACGTGCATTTAGAATTTTGAAAAGAAAGCTCCATATAATTTGTGGACCATATCGTTCGTTTAAACCAATAAAAATGAATAGAATTATGCTCACCTGCATCATTTTGCACAATATGGTAAGCGAAGAAACTCGACGGGATAAAAGCTGGGTTCATTATACATATAAAGATTTAAGGAAGGAAGTACAACCCGCCTGGGGTGTGCCTACAAGAGAGTATAGAATGGTAGAAGAGAGAATTCAAAATGGTGGTTTACATTTAAGACTAAGGGAGGATCTCACTAGCACTGGTGGGATGATTTTGGAAGAAGAAATCCTGACAGGATTTAGCCTCGCATGATTTAGTTTGTTTTTTTTACTGTAATTTGATTTGTTTACTTTGTTTTCAGTAATTTGATTCGCGTACTTTGATTTTGGTAATTTGATTCGTGTACTTTGATTTGAAGCTGCAACTTAGGATTAGATTTAATTTAAAATTAAAAGGATTACATTAATAATTTAAACTAACAACTAAGTCGATAATTTGAACTAAGCAAGTGTAATGGCATTATTGATATCCTCCTCTAAGACGTCTTCTTACCAGAAGAATCATCATCAACTGATGGCCGTTGCTGGTCCTTCTGTGCTCGAATTGCATTAAATTCATCTTGCCAGCACCGTAATTGTCCCCGATTCACCTTGGAAGTGTACATTCCCAATATTCCTCGTACGTATGCATTAAAAATATGATTTTCAACTGCCTTACGACCTTTCTTCATTTCTGATGACATTTTCTTACGTTGAACTAATTTAACCATATCATTCTTTCCTTGTTTTTCAAAATAATCTTGAAGGTTGAAATCAGCAGAAGTTGATGATTGTGCAGCATCTTGAGCTGCCTTTCTGAGCTTTTTTGCTTTTTTTCACACCCACTCCATCCCATACAATAACATTCAGATTAGAATTACCATGTACTGATACACCATTGTTGGGTTGAGGGTATGAGTTTGTTTCTGATGAAGAATAAGGAGAACCTTGAAAAGACGAGGGTACCCAAATATACCACAATCTTAAACTTTTTCACCTATAAGTCCTCTTACCGAAAGTGATTGTCTATGGACTGAGTCGAGACAATACAACGAATCGGTATTCACACTTTTTGTGATCGTCTATGGATACAAGATCGAGACAATACAACAATCAAAGTGTGATTACTTGATAATAGGTTCGGACTTAACCAAACTCTATAGGATCACAATCAAGTAATACAGAGTTAACGTTTGTGTAATTTACTTACAATTATAATAACAACAATTATAATTACGAAAAACAAAAGTAAATGACACGGCAAGATTTTGTTAACGAGGAAACCGCAAATACAGAAAAACCCCGGGACCTAGTCTAGAATTGAATACTCTCAGAATTAAGACGCTATACAAAATCAAACCAACTTCGTATAGTTGAGACCAAGCAACTAAACCTATAGTTCACCTAGTTTCTTCAGTATCCCTGCACTTCCCTTGGTTCGTATTCCAAACAGTAAAGGAACAACAAATCTGTTCGGTAACAACTTTATTCAATCTCAGTGATATGAGTTAGACAAAGGCTATCTGTTTAATCCAATAAACTCCTTTGTCGGGTTTAGATCTATCTATCCAACCACTACCAAAATAGCAGAATTTAGATTTTGCAATCAAAAATAGGATCTATCAAGACACTATATAATAATGCCGATCTACGCAACTAATCAATCAAATCTATCAAAGATAAACCGATTATAGTTGGATCCCAGCCGATCAAGTTTTGTGCATTCCAAAGATTATGAACCCAATAAGAAATGTTCTTTGTATTCAAATCTTCTTTAATCTTCAGAATCTCTTGTGATCAATCACGCACAGAACGGAGTCTGTTAACAATGGATTATCACAAGACGTCTTTAGATATACAAATAGTTCTAAAGATCCCGTCGACACTTCGATCTAGTTTGAGTGAATCTTATATCAGAAGAGGAGATTCTCAAGAATAAACAAACTGTGCAATTAGAGTTCAACAACCGTTAGTCAACCAAATCAAATCGAAAACTAATAATACTGCAATTATCTAGTTTCCCACCAACGGTACTCGTAGAGCTTCTTGATCCCACAGAAGTCTTTAAACGATTGGTCGTAAGATATTTCGCCTAATTAGGGTACTTTCCTCTCCGAATAGACGGCTCCACCAGTAACAACACAACAAGGTAGTTTTGCTGGCTCTTAGGATAGTTTGCACGAAATGCAAACTTGGGTATTTATAGACCAAGGAAGTTTGGACACCAAGGAATTTCCAAAACCGAAATATTCTTAAGATATGCAATATATTTCCAAATCGGTTTTCATAATTCCTGGAAATGGTCTGTCCAAAATTAACCGAAATCTCACTAGAAAATCTCCAATTAGTAAACGCACATTACTAATTTTTATTTTCCAGAGATATGCGTTTTAATTGCTGGTAATTTAAAGCATATAAAATTAACAACCTTAATTAAAAGATTCTCAACTTATTTCGGTAGGGATCTCCTTTAGTTATTAAGGAATATCTTTGAACAATAAAAGATAAGAGTTACAGAACATGTTCAAAGTATGTCGACATCTTATTCTTTGTAAATCCTTTTTCATATTTACAATCTTGGAACCGATTATACCACACTTTCAAACAAGTTAGAACTGGTTCATCTGATTTCGAAGAACTATGTGATTGATCAAATATCAATACACTAATCATGGGTTTATGGTTCTACCAAACACAAGGATCGTTTCTACCTTAATATGGTTACTGGGACCGGTTACATCAGTTACCAGGATCAATTATGTCAATTACCAGGACCGGTTACCATATTCTCATGGTATTACTTGTGATCGGTTACACTAGTCACTAGTATCGGTTACACCAATTACCAGGACCGGTTACACCAATTACAAGGATCGATTACAACTCTTTTGTGATCGGTCATACCAATTACAAGGATCGATTACAACTCTTTTGTGATCGGTCATACCAATTACCAGGATCGGTTACACCAATTACACATATCGATCATATCATCTAAGTTGATTACTTAGGATCGGTTACACTAATAAAAGTCATACTAATATATAAGTCAGACATTGTGACTAGTTTTACCAAGATACATAACAAGTTATGATCGGTTTTACTAACTCACACATATTGGTAATCCAAAGATATGCAATGAGTAACAATACCAATAAGCCTAGTGAT
Source organism: Papaver armeniacum (assembly GCA_023531295.1). Classification (NCBI taxonomy): domain Eukaryota; kingdom Viridiplantae; phylum Streptophyta; class Magnoliopsida; order Ranunculales; family Papaveraceae; genus Papaver; species Papaver armeniacum. Next base: position 353,892 of record JAJJWW010004488.1, read on the forward strand.
TTCCCTTTCGATTCATAAAACAAGTTCATGAATGTACTTCCTTTAAACAAATGTAAACATTGTTTCCTAGGATTAAATCTTCACCTTTACCCATACACATAATCACAATAGCATTCAAACAATTATGTCGACGTCTTATATACGAAGTTCAAAAGATAGTCATTATACTTCATATTCTAATTCCTTAACACTATTTCTACTAGAGTATATCATTCACAGCTTCGCAATTATGCTTTCAATATAGAACGACTTGAACTATACGTTGGGAATGAAACAGTTTAAGTCAAAATATTACTAACCTCAAGAGGAAGGATGATATCGTCGATGTAGCTTGTTACTTCTTCACATTCTTCAAGTCTTCAAGTAATACTTGTATGTCTCATAATCTTAATATTTCTAGCCTAACCTATACAAAGTTGTCTCTAGTATATAATTAAGAGACTCTTTAATTCAGTTTTGATTCACTAAAATATGACAACCAAACTTGACATACCAATGCTTGGTGGGTTCAACCGAGCTATGCTCTAACAAACCTGGAGAACATTGTTGGGATGCACCATGATGGGATTGACTACCATATTAGGATCCACCGGTAATGACGAAGAATCGGTTAGCCACTTGCTTTTACAGTGTAAAGTACTCCAACAATGTAAGAATCAGAGTAACAAGAAGAGTTTGGTTTTCTCTTACACCTAGCAAGGACCAGTTTTTGGTATTCCCTGAATCATTTTTAAGTTTAGTTGTTTGCTAGTTTCTTATTGGCTTATTGGATAACTAGTAGGAAGCTTGGAAGTTCATAGTTTTATACATGTTGAAGTTTGTTAGGCATAATGAAAAGAGAAGAACAGTTGTATCTTCGACGAGAAGCATTTGTTCAATTCAATAATTTCGAATTTTGTGATTGCACATTTCATATTTCATTAGATCCAATTCATCTCATCAACTCTGGAGAAGTATCGACGATAGGTTTACTAGAGAATTGTCAACTCATTTTAATTACGTTCCAAGCTTTTATCTCTTAATCAAGGTGCATGATATTTCATTCAAACTCTCATCAATAAAATTAAACGCTTATGTAGTTGTTATTGTTGAGGTAATCTTTAACGTAGAACTTGTTGTGGTAACTCTAAAATATCTCAATTCATATTGTTCCCTTTTCTACTTCTATGAGATATAGAAATCCACATGTAACAATATATTGAAACTTCACAATAACTTGCTTAGTGAATAGGCAGTTGTGTCTGAAAGAATCAAGTTTATTAAAAATGATACCGAAGCAAAGGCATTCACTGATAATTTTCTTAGAGTTTCTTAAAGAGGTTCAAACAATAATATATGCTCTTATAGAGGTAGAGGTTTGTTGGAGGAAGATATCCCAGTCCTACCATGTTTTTCAAGAAATGCATCTATAGGTTATACTTCTAATGAAAGACCAATATATCAGATTTGCAATGATGTAGGGCATACGACAATTACATGCAACCAGAGATTGAAATTTTCTATCAAAGAAGAACTCCTCCTGTTAATCTCAGTGAAATGTTAGCATTTGTTGATATATATATATATATATGATGATGATGATGATGAAGAATGGATTGCAGTTAGTGGTGTTAACTCTCTTATCGATTTTGATCATGCTTCCTTACAAGAAATTGGTCTTTATGACGGATCTGAGGTCATTAAAGACTACAAATGTGAAGGTATGCCCAAAACTCATAGAGGATATTATAGGAAAACTGTTAATGATCACTTTTTATTCTAAATGATATTCTTTAAGTGCCATGCATAATGGTTGTTCAAAGGTCGCTTGATCCACGGGGAAGGAGGCTTAGGGCCGGTCTTAGAGGGTGAAGCAGATGATAAGAGAGATCAGATAATTCTAGGGTATGAGGAAGAATTTCTCTGAGAGTTTATGAGAAATATGTGTCTTAGCTTGGAGAAATACATACCCTATTTATAGTTGAATTCTCTAATCTCATATCGGTGAAGATGGGGATTGCTTTTCGTGCGAGGTACTTTTCCCGTCTCTTCAGGAATATATAAAGATAAACTATACTAAGTTTATCTCTTTATTCCACCGCCTTTACTCTCTTCTGTGGGTGAGATATAGGTCAGGTATTTTCACACGTGTCGTAGACCGTCAGACCAAAACCTAATTGATATCCCCCCATTTGTGTGAGGCTGAGTTTTCCTTTGCCATGATATGTTGAGAAATATTATCTACATCCGATTTGGACACGATAGAGAGATAATCTCTTATTTGTGTGAATGACTAGGATGAGTCACGTGAAAAATGGAATGCCTCAGAAATCGTGTGTAGAGAGTGAGATGAGATGAGGTTAAGCTCCCTTTCTCTATACACAGTCACATATGTCACGTCGAGACCGTATTATTGCTTGTGGGTCCCTTTATTGATCATGCAGAGCTCATTGGAGCTTATCCACGTTTTTGGATAGACATGTATAGTCAAGGACCAATTTACTAGTCGTGAGTGTGTGTGAGAAGCTGAGAAAGAGGTATGAGGCCTAAGTGAGACTTGTGCCTGAGCCTTATACTTGTATAAGACTCTTCAGACAAGCTGGCTCAGCTCCGATGAGGCCATCTGAGGTTTGGCCGACGCGGCTAAGGTTGTCTGAGATTTGGCCGACACGACTGAAGCTATCTGAATTTGGCTGATGCGACATGAGGCCGTCTGAGATTTGGCAGACGCGAATGAGTACATCTTAGATTTGTCTCGTGCGATTGAGTCTCTCCGGAGTCAGTTGGGACATATTCGGGAGAGAAAGGAAGGCTTGCACGCCTAATAATTTCTTGGCGAGACTTTGGCTCACTTGTCTGTGACCAGCGTATCTTGCAGAGATGTGCTAGGGGTTCATTGTGTCCGTACAATGGGGACGACATGACCAGTGTGAAAATACGAGGGTACCCAAATACACCACAATCTTTTATTTATCAACCTATAAGTCATTTACCGAATGTGATCATCTATGACAAAGTCGAGACAATACGACATTTCAGTTCACAGTTCGTGTGATCGTCTATGGATACGTGATCGAGATAACACAACAACAAGATAACTTGTGTGATTGACTATGGATACAAAACCGAGATAATACGATAACAAAGTGTGTTACTTGATCATAGATTCGGTAATAACCAAACTCTATAGGATCACTATCAAGTATTACGGAGTTAACTTACAAATGTAATTTACTTTTAATTATAATAAAAACAATTATAATTGTGGAATAGAAAAGTAAATAACACATCAAGATTTTGTTAATGAGGAAACCGCAAATGCAGAAAATCCTCGGGACCTAGTCAGTTTTGAATACTCTCAGAATTAAGTCGTTATACAAAATCTAATACCAACTTCGTATAGTTGAGACCAAGCAGACTACCCTTAGTTACTTAGTTCCCTCAGTATCCCTGCGCCTTCGACTTCAAGAGTCATGCACGTGAATAGCAAGTGCTTTGGTAACCACTCTAACTCTAATCAATCTTGCTAAATATATAGATGAGTCGTTGACAAAGGCTCTTTTGTTTAATCTAATAAACTCCTTTGTCTAGTTAGATCAATCTAATTTTAACTACCGAAATAGTCAAGTATAGATTCGCACTCAATCAATATAGAACTGAAATAGAAATATAGAGAATGCCGATTTCACGCAGCTAATCAATCAGATCTATCAAAGATAAATCGATTCTAGTTGGATCCCATTCAATCAAGGTTTGTGCACTAAATCCACAAGATACGAAAACTAATAAGAATTCTTCTTCATCTTTAAATCTTCTATTCTCTTCAAATACATTCATACACCACTTGAATATCTTGCGATCAATCACGTACAGAACAGAGTCAGTTAACAATGGATTATCACAAGATGTCTTTAGATCTGGCAACAATTAAGAGCCCGTTGATATTTTGATCTAGTTTGATGAATCATATATAAGAAGAGAAGATTCTCAAGCATAAACAAACTAGGTGCAATCAAAGTTTCAACAACCGTTAGTCAATCAAATCAAATCAAATCGAAAACTAATAACACTGCAATTATCTAATTTCCCACCAACTGCACTCGTAGAGCTTCTTGATCCCACAAAAGTATTTAAACGAGCGGTCGTAAGAGATTTCACCTAATTTGGATACTTTCCTCTCCGAAAAGACGGCTCCACCAAAAATAACAAGAAATGAAGTTTTCCTGGCTCTTAGGATAGTTTTCTAAAAATGCAAACTTTTGTATTTATAGACCAAGGATGTTTGGACACCAAGGAATGAACCAAGGATGTTTGGACACCAAGGAATTTCCAAAAACGAAAATATTCTCAAGATATGCAATGAATGCTCAAAATCGGTTTTCATAATTCCAATAAATGTTGGTCCAATATTTCCCGAAATCTCTCAATAGAAAATCTCCAATTAGTAAATGTACATTACTAATTTGTATTCTCTAGAGCTATGCATTAATTACTGTTAATTAAAGCATATAAAACCAAAAACTTTAATTAAAAGATTCTTAATTTATTTCGGCATAGGATCACCTTGAGTACCAAGGAATATCTTTGAACAATAAATGATACGAGTTATTGCTCGTGTTCAAAGTATGTTGACATATTTTCACTGCAAATCCTCATTTCATATTTACATGGATTTGCTTCTTGGAATCGGTTATACCACACTTGCAAACAAGTTTAGAATTGGTTTGCCATTATTCCAAGACTATTATGTGATTAGTCATACCAAATCACAATGGTTAGTTGTGATCGGTCCTACCAAGTCACATTCATGGGATCGTATCGGTTATACCAATCACTAGGATCGGTTATACCTAAACATGGTACCTACTTGTGATCGATCACACCAGTCACTACGATCGGTTATACCAATTACAAGAATCGGTTCCATATACATATGGTACTTGTGATCGGTCACACCAATTACAAATATCGATCATACCATCTCATGGTGATTACTTAGGATCGGTTACACAAATTAATGAAAAACTAGTCATACCAAATCATAAGTCAAGCATTGTGATTAGTAATACCAAGATACATAACAATGTTACGATCGGTTCTACCATCTCTTACATATTGGTAATCCAAAGATTTGCAATGAATAGCCGTACCAATAAGCCTAGCAATTTCCCTTTCGATTCATAAAACGAGTTCATGAATGTACTTCCTTTAAACGAATGTAAAACATTGTTTCCAAGGATGAAATCTTCACCATAACCCATACACATAATCATAACAACAATATAAGATTATGTCGATGTCATATTTACGAAGTTCAAAGGATAAGCATTATACTTCGTAATCTGATTTCCTAATACTATGATCATATGATCATGTCTCACTACTAGAGTAATATGTTTCATGCACAAACTTCAGATTATGTTTTCAATATAGCACAACTTGAAAGATACGTTAGGAATGAAACAGTTCAAGTCAATATTACTAGCCTCAAGAGGAAGGATGATGTCGTCGTTGTAGTCCGTTACTTCTTCACGTTCTTCAGGTCTTGAGTAATACTTGTATGTCTCAATATTCCTAGACTTTCTAGTCTAACCTAAACGAAGTTGACTCTAGTATTTAATCAAGCGACTCTAGATGAGTTTTGATATTAAAATATGACAACCAAACTTGACATACCAACGCTTGGTGAGTTCAACCGAGCTATGCTCTAACAATCTCCCCCTTTGTCAATTTTAGTGACAAAAATCTTATTACATATAGAGCTAAACGAATTACAAAATAACGTATTCTTCATAGGCTTGATTCCTAGTTTCAACATCACAATAACCTGCATATATTCAATCAATAAATGCCGCTGTTGACATTTGAATAACAAAAGCTTTTACTCCCCCCCTAAACGTAAGCTAGGTAAATATTCAATCCGAACATATTTGTTATTCCCCTTTTGTAGTAAGATTTACTACTCAGCAATATGATATGTTTCTCCCTTTGGTCAATGCTTTAATCTTTCGTTAGTTATAACGTTTAAGCACAATTGTCCTTTCCTAGTGATTAAATATCACTAGTTTACTCCATATATTTCTCCCCTTTTTGTCACGAAATGACAAAGGTTCGAGCAAATAAAGGACAAACCAAAAGAATCTTACAAATATATAAGACTCGTATATAACCTATAAGAGTTAAGCACGAAGGTTTCATATACAATTTTAGATAACCAATATTAAAACCGAAACTACAAAAGTAATTTAGTTTCAATATGTTATCAAGGAAACAATTTCCCTGAGTAATTTTCCCTATAATCCAGCAATTCGACTAAGATACTTAATTCCCTTGTTGGGCCGATTGCGTATGCAAAATCACTTGTTTCGATAAGACCAAAATAAAGATCAGAATTAACTTTATTTTTCTCATCAGGCTTGTAGGATCATAATATCGCAACACACAGGGCTCGCGGGATTAATAACGACGATGTCGCGAGGCGATCGCAGATAGCTAAAATAAACGACGCAATGAATAACGACAAGTAAAACATAAAGAAGACGTGAAACCTGGCGAGGGTTGAGGAGTGTCGCGAGAGTGAATGTTTGTGAATTTGCGACACTTCGCGGGACATTCCCGAAAATAAAGGATAGCTAGCTGTCATCCACTATGTATTACCCTATATAAAGGGGCTGAGTGAATCTGTCGTGTGGGGGGATCTTTGGGGGAATTGTTAGGCAAGTCATTAGGAGAGAGAAAGTTTAAGAGTGTTTTAACTTCTAAGTGTAATTCTATTTTCCTGTGTAAAACATTTCATGGATTCAATCAATAAATATTCTTGATCTTACATCTTTCAATGGATTGATTAAGCAAAATTGAGTAAGGTGTGTAGTCTGGGATTACCTGCAACTACAAGGCTCTAATTATTCCGACAATAACTTAGACCTTTTACTTTAGACAAGACAAACACTAGGTTAGTTAATTAGTTTTTCTTGTCAAGGCATTCGATTAGACTTGAATAACCGAATCCTCCAATTGATAAGTCTAACTAAGATCAGAATTAACTTAGTTTTTCTTATCCGGAATCAATTAGACTAAACAAATGATCCCGTATTTTGTTAAACCTCAAATAATAGATACAAACCAAAATAAATTTACTTACACAATTATTTTCTTAACCTGGAGCAATTGAAACAAATATAAACATTACAGCACCGCAATTGCACCGAATTTCATTAAGCAAAAACACTTGATACCCAACAATAAAGAAGATACCAAACAATAAGCCAAATAAATTGACACCTTTTTTTATTAATCGAAAACAATTGAATCACATAAACAATCCATACACAACATAATGGAACATATCGATTGTACTGAAAATTTGTTAAGCAAAAACAAAATATATGCGATATAAATAGGCTTTTCTTAAATAGGAAAACGATTAACTAACAAATTTGTTACCTCAATTTCCGCAGCCACATCTCCCCAGAAAGATATATCATTTAGCGCAAGTTCAAATAAAAACTTTCCCCCAATGTGTTGTCATTCTCTCACAAGAACAAAATAACAACAACAAAAGCAACCTTTACAAGAGAAATGTTGAATCGGTTTTAACTAATGCGTGCCAATAGCAAAAGTTGAAAACCCGAAACACATATGTTATGCTAAACACAACTCATGTAAACACAAATTGATTATACATATTGTGACTTTTGACCTATGAGTTTCAATCGGAACACCTTATGATCCTTTGATAAAGCCGACCAACATAGGATAGAATGTTATAATATGAGATCGAATGTTAAGGTTAATAAAAAGCCACACAAATCATAATGGTTTCATCATATGAGATCGAATGTTAAGGTTAATAAAAACCGAAATCAGACATCTCATAAACCGAAAACACATAGAAATAATATAAACATTCATTCACAGGCTATGTAATTGGTAACTATCACATGAAACAAAATATAAAATAATAATTTTATTCATAAATAACAATTGATAGTTTTATTCAAAATAGACCTTACACAAAAATATCGAAATAAATCACTACATTGATGTCTATTTTCTGTTTTAGATTTAAGAAGTAGAACACTCATTATCTTCGATCCACTTTTGACATTTTTTTTCTAGTTTTGACTCTTGGTCTCCTTCGCCCTTCCAAAACTCTGCATCAATGTTTAAGATACCTAGCAGAGTCTCTGGATCTTTACGAGCACCAAAGGCTAAATGTTTCTGAATACAATTTAATTGTTTGCCAAGACTCTTAAGATGAACCAGAAGATTCTCAATCCTGTTGTTAGAAATCTATGAATTCCCTACAACGTTTTGTTCTTTGGTTTGATTTCCAATCATTTGACTTATTACCTCTTTAGAAACAGCATTAGTGCTTCTTATATCATCAAAGTCATCTCCCATTGTGACTTTACAGATTTTGGTAATGAGACATGGAAATCCGAGATTTCTCTTAATTCCTGGAGATGGAACAGAATCTGATATCTTTATCATTTGACTGATAATGATCCCACAAAGATCAACTTGTGTATCTCCTTTCAACATAAAGTAAACAAGTTCTGCAAATTCTTTATTCCATACTGACTTGTCTCTTGTACTTACTAACAGAGTTGCTATAGAAAGTTTCCCGAAAACCCTTAAGTAAAAAGGGATATCTTTGGTGGGTAATCTACCTTATTCCCAGTCAATCCTTTTTCCAATGAGACGGTTTGAAATGGTACCATGTTCAATTTCAACTCCGGTAATCATGTGCTTACATTCCACATTGTACTTGATGATGTTTGAAATCGTCTTACGATCGACATAGTGAATACCACAACCAACAAGAGTAACAAAGGTAAGATTCTCATGATCAATATTGTGAATATTAGCATAGAAAATTCTTTCCAAATCAGATGAATATTTTTCAAAATCAAAAAGTTTTCCCCAGTTCCGATATTGAACAAACTTCACATAATCATTATCTTGGACTTCTGGATCAAATCTCTTTTCAGCAGTAAACTCTATTCTTTTGAGAGTTTTGTATTTCTCAAAACATGAACTATCAACAAAGGAGTGAGTTCATGTTTATCTTATATTTTGTAAGGAAATCTGATCCTTTCAATCTCATCGTATGTAACAAGATCGTCAGAAGTTTTGTTATCTCTTGATTTCCTCTTTCTCATATTTCCAAATATCGAAGATATATGGAAAACCCTAGTTATTGTTCCGAACAATTTCTCCCATGATGTTTGTAAAAACAACATAAGGTAATATTTTTTTATAGGGAGCGAAGATATCAATTTCCGGTAGTAACTAGTTTTAGGGAATCCTTCCAAAATCGGAAACCATAATTTGTAAGGAAATAAATTCTATTTTGCAACTAGGTCTTTCTTTTGGGAAAACGATTTTTCTTGGACCGGATCTATATTATGGATCATTTCTATATTTATGTCCAAGTATTTGTTAACTCTATAATTACCAGAACTTGATAATATTTCTTGAAATTCACTTAAGAATTTTCCAATAGAGTATACAATAACAAATTTGAACATAACAAGATATTTATATAAAATATCTTTAGAATCACGAATCCAGTAATACTTTAAAAGATCACCTGCTTCATTAAAACTGTTGTGGGGTGTATGAAGCAATCCATTGTTAATAAAATTATTAATTGAAAAATCATCCATTGCACAGTCACAAGGATTCCAAAATCGCATCCTTATCATCGATACATTGACAGTCTTAGATCTGAAAATATACATATATATATTTGGGTAACAAATCTAAAATATATTTAAGATCCTAGATTTTTCAAGAACAAAATAGTTATGGTTTATACTTAGAAAAATCTCATGTGGAATCTTATGCATTTTCAAGATAAAACATGTCACATATAATATTGTTACTAAACTTGTTAGTATTCAATACCATGAGATACAAATCTATGATAGTCAAGGGATTATGCAAGTCAACAGAAACATACATAGACATAATCCCAATTCCTAAAAATTTTAGGAACAAGAGTATTATAATATTCATTTGTGTCTTCCACCACGGGACCTTGAAGATATAAAATCCTGCTACTACGTTAACTGAATCAAACATTAGATTCAATTCTTATAGGTTCGATCACACCAAACAAATATTGTTAGATCTTTTCGTGTTTGCCTGCTCTGATACCAATTGAAAATACGAGGGTACCCAAATACACCAAATCTTTTATTTATCAACCTATAAGTCCTTTACTGAATGTGATCATCTACGGACAAAGTCGAGACAATACAACAATTCGTTTTACACTTCGTGTGATCGTCTATGGATACGAGATCGAGACAATACAACAACAATATAACTTATGTGATTGACTATGGATTCAAGATCGAGACAATACGACAACAAAGTGTGTTACTTGATAATAGGTTCGGTAATAACCAAACTCTATAGGATCTCTATCAAGTATTACGGAGTTAACGTACAAGTGTAATTTACTTTTAATTATAATAAAAAAAAATATAATTGCGAAATAGAAAAGTAAATGACACAGTAAGATTTTTTTAACGAGGAAACCGAAAATACAGAAAAACCCCGGGACCTAGTCCAGTTTTGAATACTCTCAGAATTAAGCCGCTATACAAAATCTAATACCAACTTCGTATAGTTGGGACCAAGCAGACTACCCCTAGCTACTTAGTTCTTTTAGTATCCCTACGCCTTCGAATTCTAGTGTCACGCATGTGAACAACAAATCCTTTGGATCGTATTTCAAATATCAAAGGAAGAATCTGTTTGGTAACCACTCTAATCAATGTTTCTAAAGATATAAATGAGTCATTGACAAAGTCTCTTCCGTTTAATCTATTAAACTCCTTTGTCTGGTTAGATCAATATTACTTTAACTACCCAAATAGTCAAGTATAGATTCGCACTCAATCAATATATATCTCAAAGATAAATATAGAGAATGTCGATCTCACGCAACTAATCAATCAGATCTATCAAAGATAAATCGATTCTAGTTGGATCCCATCCGATCAAGGTTTGTGCACTAAATCCACAAGATAAGAAAACTAATAAGAATTCTTCGTCGTCTTCAAATATTCTATTATCTTCACATACCTGCACAACACCACTTAAATCTCTTGTGATCAATCACGAACAGAACGGAGTCTGTTAACAATGGATTATCACAAGATGTCTTTAGATCTAACAACTGTTTTAAAGATCCCGTTGATACTTTGATATAGTCTGAGTGAATCTTATATCAAAAGAGAAGATTCTCAAGCATAAACAAACTAGGTGCAATCAAAGTTTCAACAACCGTTAGTCAATAAAATCAAATCGAGAACTAATAACACTGCAATTATCTAGTTTCCCACCAAATGCACTCATAGAGCTTCTTGACCCTACATAAGTCTTTAAACGAGCAGTCGTAAGAGATTTCACATAATTATGATACTTTCTTCTCCGAATAGACGACTCCACCAGAAACAACAAGAAATGAAGTTTGCTGGCTCTTAGGATAGTTTGCTAGAAATGCAAACTTAGGTTTTTATAGACCAAAGATGTTTGGACACCAAGAAATTTATAAAATCGAAAATATTCTCAAGATATGCAATGAATGCCCAAACTAGGTTTTCATAATTCCAATAAATATTGGTCCAATATTTCCCAAAATCTCTCAATAGAAAATCTCAAATTAGTAAATGCACATTACTAATTTTTATCCTCTAGAGCTATGCATTATTGCTGGTAATTAAAGCATATAAAACCAAAAACCTTAATTAAAAGATTCTTAATTTTCTCGGCACAGGATCACCTTGAGTACCAAGGAATATCTTTGAACAATAAACGATAAGAGTTACTGCTCGTGTTCAAAGTATGTTGACATATTTTCACTATAAATCATTATATCATAATATTTACATGGGTTTGCTTCTTGGAATCGGTTATACCACACTTCTAAACAAGTTTAGAATTAATTGCCAGTATTCCAAGACTACTATGTGATTGGTCATACCAAATCACAATGGTTAGTTGTGATCGGTCCTACCAAGTCACATACATGGGTTCATATCGGTTATACCAATCACTAGGATCGGTTATGCCTAAATATGGTACCTACTTGTGATCGGTAATACCAGTCACTAGGATCGGTTACACCAGTTATAAGGATCGGTTCCATCTACACATGGTATCTACTTGTGAACGGTCACACCAGTCACTAGGATCGGTTACACTAATTACAAGGATCGGTCACACCAATTACTAGGATCAGTCACACCAATTACAATGATCGATCATACCATCTCATGGTGATTACTTAGGATCGGTTATACCAATTACCAGGACTGGTCATACCAAATCATAAGTCTAGGCATTGTGATTGGTTATACCAAGATACATAACCTGAGGTAAAATCGGTTCCACCAACTCACACATATCGGTCATCCAAAGATATGCAATGAATAGCTGGACCAATAAACCTATTGATTTCCCTTTCGATTCACGAAACAAGTTCATGAATGAACTTGATGAATTCTTCACCATAACACATGCACATAATCATAACACTATATACAAGATTATGTCGATGTCATATCTACGAAGTTCCAAAGATAAGCGTTATACTTCGTAGTCTAATTCCTTAATACTAGGATCATACTATTATGATCATGTAAAATCACTAGAGTATTATATACAATATGTACAGTATATACAGCTTCGCAGTTATGTTTTCAATATAGCACGACTTGTAAGATACGTTAGGAATGAAACAGTTCAAGTCAATGTTATTAACCTCAAGTGAAAGGATAATGTCGTCGTCGTAGTTCGTTACTTTTTCACATTCTTCAGGTCTTCGGAGTTACTTGTATGTCTCAAAATTCCTAGACTTTCTAGTCTAACCTAAACAAAGTTGACTCTAGTATTTAATCAAGCGACTCTAGATGAGTTTTGATACTAAAATATGACAACCAAACTTGACATACCAACGCTTGGTGAGTTCAACCGAGCTATGCTCTAACACCTAGTATCTCGAAATGATATTCTGAGAGTATGTCGAAACGTCCAAGAGGCAGAATAACCATCGTATCTTGAGGGTATGTCCTAAAAATTGTTCGTAAGCCTCGGTAAGTCGAGTCAGAGCCTAGAGTAGACATGACCAGTGTATCTCGCGATGATGTACTAGGAATTAGTCATTGATCTCAAATAGGGTGAGTCTTGCTTACAGAAGACATGTATGTCTCCGCTCTGGGTCATAAGTCCGTCAGGGACGTTTTTACGCAATTACAGAGCCGACATGACCAGCAGTATCTCGTCGAGGATGTATGTTAAATCATGGCATCACAATCATCTGCGTCTCGCGAAGACATGCCAGAATTGTGGTTATTCTGGTTCATAAGTCTGCCGGGGACGTTTTACGCTCTACAGAACCTATGTGACCAGCATTATCTCGTCGAGGATGTGCGTTAAGGAACATGGCATCACGACCAGCAGTGTTTCGCGGGGACGTATACTAGAAATCGTGGGTATGGGTGCCTTGATGGCTAATGGCTTAATCTCTACCGTGAGCGTTGGGTTTGTCTTATGGTCTTGAAATGTCACTTTTGACCCTCATCCAAATTTCACCATCCACAACATTAAAAAAAAAAAAAAGGCTTCACGCATGACAAAACCTAAATAACATTCACATCAAATGATATTTACAGAACACCATCTTTTTCATGTCCCCAATCATTTAGACATAAAACAAACCCCAATTTACACCGTTAATTAATGGATCGAGAAATTATATTTAGTCTAAAAATATAATTTATGAAGATAACCATTGATTAAACCACCTCATAAAATTACCTTTTTGTGAAGCAAAAGAGAAAAAAACAGGTAAGGTTGAGAAGGAAAGAGAAAGGGGTTGAGACTTGGGAACAAAATATAGTTGTAATTTAAAATTTGAATCAAAAGATAGCACAAAAGAGTTTGCGAGTGATGTTTTTTTCCTTTCGCTTTTTAAGTACTATATTTTACAAATTTGACCTCAAATTAGTTTCACTTTTCTCGTTTACATGCGGATATTGCAGTTATAAGATCCAAAATGACCCCTTTATTTAACAACGGTGATGCAGTTTAGCATCTTACTATACAATAATTCTACACTCAGGGGTTATCCAGAAAAATAATCCCGTGTGAGAGAGAAAATTAGTGGGGCCTGCACGGAGTTAATAGAGGGTTGTTTTAGTGGTGGAGCCCACCCTTTTTTCCTTATTTCAGGAATATTTCCGGATAATCCCCGATATACCAAGAATTATTTTTTTTTTTATTTTTTTATCGGTAAAGAAGACGTACTGATCGGAAAAAAAGAGGGTATAAATGAATTATACCACCCTTGCCAAAGTACAGGAAAAAAGAAAAAAGAGTGCTCAAAAAAAGCTAAGAGCACTTATGAAATATCAAAGTTAATTTTACACCAATTCCTCATCACCTCCTTAGAATCCACCTCCTCAAAATATTTGAAAGCTAAGTAAACAAGACATACACATCCTTTGAAGCTACAGTAGCAGCAGTATTGTGATTATCATTGAAAACCCTATTATTCCTTTCTTTCCACATACACCAAATGATTGCAACTGGCACAAGCCTCCAAATATCAGTTTTGGCCTTATCACTGAGAGTTAACTGCCAAGCTTGAAGAGCAGGCACCACATCTGCAGGCATTGCATAAAGCCATTTTAACTTAGTAGTTAAGCTATCCCAAACTGTCTTAGCAAAGTTACAATGAAGAAACAAGTGGGAAGCAGTTTGTGGAGCAGCACAAAAGAGACAATTTTCAGGCACATCCATTCTCCTTCTCAACATCATGTCCCTAGTAGATAACCTGCCATGAGCAATAAGCCAAAGGAAGAAACCAATATTTGGAGGACACTTTAAACTCCAAATAAAAGAGAACACAACAGAATTTTATGGCAGTTCCTCCATTGAGAGCTTGTCATAAACAGATTTGACTGAAAAACACTTATTTGAAGTTAGAGGCTAGTATAGCACATCTTCATGATTCTGGTTAAACTGAGGTAACACCCATCTCATCTACAGAGAAATGTTTAGCTCTTGTTAGTGCAAAAAGATTTGAATACAATTTTTTGATTGGGTGTTCATACAACCAATTATCATGTCAGAACTAAACCAGAACTCCATTTTTTACTTTGAATCTGACAAATTTCAGGAAAGTTGAATTTTTCTTCATGACAGACCTACCAAAAGTGCACTTAGGAATTTTAGGACACCAAACAACATCTCCAACACAATATTTTTCAGTCACAATTTTCTTCCAATGAACATCATCTTAAGTGGCATATCTCCAAGACCATTTGGAGAGTAAAGATTAATTAACTAGCTGCAACTTCTTTATTCCCAAACCCCCAAACTTCTTCTTTTTACATAAAGATTTCCACTTGACAAGATGAATCGTTTTTCTTCCTTTATTATCACTCCAGA
The DNA here is from genome assembly GCA_023531295.1 of Papaver armeniacum. Taxonomy (NCBI): domain Eukaryota; kingdom Viridiplantae; phylum Streptophyta; class Magnoliopsida; order Ranunculales; family Papaveraceae; genus Papaver; species Papaver armeniacum. The sequence goes on from JAJJWW010004488.1 coordinate 369,342, forward strand.
GAAAATCTCTCATAATTTTTTCAAGTCTTTTTAAAACTGAAATTGGCATTTCATAAAGGGACATATAATAAACAGCGAGACTAGCAAGAACACTGTTAATTAATATAATCTTACCAGCTCTAGAAAGAAGAGGTTTTTTCCAGCCAGGCAGTCTAGCTATAAACTTATCCACCACCTTATTCAATTTAGCAACTCCACCACATTTATCCCCCAGAGGAAAACCAAGATAAGTTGTTGGGAGAACTCCATTGCAACAACCAAGAAGAGAAGAAAACACATTCAAGTCACCATCATAACCCACAACAAAAATTTGGCTTTTAACAAAATTAATCTTGAGTCTTGTAAGCATTTCAAATGAAAGAAGAATAAGTCTTAAATTTTTCACATGTTCAATGTCTGCATCCAAAAAGATCAGTGTGTCATTTGTAAATTGCAAATGACTCAAAATCAAACTATCATCCTTAACTTTAAAACCAGATAATAAGCCTTGCTCTTGTGCCCTTTTAATCATAAAAGTGAGAGCTTCACCCACAAGAAGAAACGAAAAAGGTGAAATTAGGTCACCTTGTCTTATATACTTATAACTCTTGAAGTAACCAGTTGCACTCCCGTTAAAAAGAACTGAGAATCTTGTGAACTCAACACAACATCTAATCCATTGCCTCCACTTATCCATGAGCTAAAGACTTCATCCAAAAAATCCCAATTTACATGATCAAAAGCTTTTTCAAAATCTACTTTACAAAAAATACCTGGCTTTCCACTCCTAATTCTTGAATCAATAAATTCATTAGCTATTAAAACTCCATCTAGGATTTGTCTCTTCTTCACAAAAGCATATTGATGCTGAGAAATAATAGTAGGTAGAGTTTGCTTGAATCTCTCTGAAAGAATTTTAGAAACAATCTTGTAAGCCCCATGAATGAGACTAATTGGTCTCAAATCCTTTATTTCCTCAATGGAGTCTTTCTTAGGAATTAAGGCAATGAAGGTATTTTTCAACCTCCAATCAAGAAAAGATTTAACTTATAACTCTTTCACAACATTGAGAAAGTCAAGTTTAATGAAATCCCAACATAAAATATAAAATCTTACAGGAAATCCATCAGGACCTGGAGCTTTATTTTGTCCAAGATTCTTAATAGCTGCCACACATTCCTCCTCATCAATATCTCTCTCTAGCCATGAGCACAACTCCCCAGAAATGGTTGGAAAATTCATACCTTCCATGTTTACTGTCCTGTGAGACTGAGACTGAAAGATGTTTTGAAGAAAAAAATCCACAATGCCATTCTTGATTTCATGTTCATCAGAAGTAAGAGTACCATTAACTTTAATACAACCAATATAACTTCTTCGTCTCCTATCATTTGCAATTACGTTAAAGTACTTAGTGTTGTGCTCAAAATCTTTTATGTGCTTGACTCTTGCTCTGCTTCTTAATTTTTCAGCTCTTAGAATTGTTAACTTACAGTATTCTTGTCTTGTTGAATCTCTCTCCTCCCACTGAGTGTCTGTGAGGCCATCATTTGAATTCTCCATAGCATCAAGATCAACAAATATGTCCTCCAATTCTTCAAGTCTCAATTCAAGATCCCCAAAATGCACTCTACTCCACTCTTTTAATTTTGGCTTAAGCAGCTGCAACTTTTTACAAAAAATGTACCCTGCACTCCCTGTAACAAAAAAGGAGAACCACATTTCTTTGACGAAAAGAAGAAAATGTGGGTGAGAAAACTAGAAATACTCACAGCGGAAAGGAGAGGGTCAATGCTTCACACCTTCACAAATTAAGGCAATTGGATTATGATCAGAGCAGGGCCTAACAAGAGCTTGTTGAATTACTTGATGGTAGAAATTTTCCCAAGAAGCAGAAATTAAGAATCTATCTATGCAACTTCTTATACTTTGAATTTGATTATTTGTCCAAGTATGAGTTGCACCCAACAAAAGAAGATCAATCAAATGATGCTTAGAGATGAAATTAGTAAATCTTCTCATACCAGAAGTAAAATCACCATCTGAAGTTCTTTCATGAGAAAATCTTATCTCATTGGAATCCCCACCAATCACCCATGGGAAATTCGTAAAACATCTAATTAACCTCTTCAATTTCTCTCCAAAAGCTTAACTTCATCTCTATTAGAGGCACAGGGTGCATACACACCTGTGAACATCCACTCAAAAGAGTTTGAAATTATTTTGCAATGAAGAGTAATAGAGTATGGCCCAATTAAAGAATCAATAACCTCTACCTTAGAAGAATCCCACATACAAAGAATCCCACCAGAACTTCCTTAAAAGGGAGAATCCAACCACTTAACATTCTTGTTACTCTAGCATTGCCACACCATTAGGTCATTACACTGTTAAATTTTAGTCTCCTATAGAATAACAATATTCGATTTCCAATCATGAATTTACTTTTATTACAATGTATCTCCGATTTAAATCATTGAGACCTCTAACATTCCAACAAATAGTTTTAAAATCTATAAAAGATTAAAACCAAAATACCATTGAAAAGAAGCAACATTCTAAGATACCTTCTTGCTCTCCAAATTGAAATTGTGAAGATGACTTCTTAATGTATCCATCATTGCATCATCAATCTCAGTCTGTGAACCCTTAAAATGAATACCCAATTTTGGACAAATATGAACCATCTGCATTAGAACCTTTTCAAAATCTTGCCTTAAGATTGGATCAACTTTTAATTTCAGTGTACTCCATTTTTCCGAAGTGCTTAAGAAGAAATCAAATTTTCTTGAAGATTGTGTTGTAGAAACCGAATTGTGAGGAACCAAGCATTTTGATGTAGGTGGTAGTGGTGAGGTACTATTAGTATCAATCATCTGTAGGTATGGAATAGAGACTGCTGTCTTAAGATATTCATTTAACTCATTTTCATATTGAAATGATGAAATAGTGACCGTTGTAGATGTTTCATTTGAAATTGAAGAAATAGTTGTAGTTGAGTTCAAATCTTCCACACGTGCTAAAATCCGACTGTTATGCTCAGTTAATGTAATACAGTTTGAAGGTTAGGCACCCGAGTCCGAGTCCATATTTGAAGTTCGTGATCTTTTTCCGTTTGAATTAGAGGTAAATTCAAAATTTGAATCAGTAGTAACTGCCTTTCCTTTTTCCACGAGAGAAAATTTTCTGAACATATCTTTCCGGCGAGAATCATGTGGTCTTAGGATATTACGAGGAATTTTTGGCCAGTCTACATTGAATTTCAAATTAGTTGTCATATCTACAGCCGGAGAATCTGCAGGTATAATCTCCAAGTTCTGAACCTTAACTTATTGACGAGAAAGATCAAAAACCTCATGGATAACCTTGAATGAAGTGATTAGAATTGGAAAAGAAGAATCCCCAAAATGAAATATAAAGGAAATATTATGCCCATTGTAATTCCTGACCTTAATTCTAATTGTTGAGGGATCGTTCCAAGTAAGAGTTGTGGAATGAACTTCCAACAAGCCACCAACAATGAATCCCAATTCATCAAAAAGTTTATTTCCCCAAAGATCAAATGGAACACCTTTTACCTCCATCCATGTTCCTTCTGAGTTAAGAGCCGGTAAAACAACAGAATTTGATGCATTCCACCAAGGCATCAATCTAATAAATAATCCATCAAAATCCCAATGACATTTGCTTAACAAAATCTTTTTATCGTCAAGAGAAGCAAAAAAAAAGAAGAAGCTTTCTTAGCTGCAAATGGAAAGATATCAAAACCAGTATCTAAGAAAAACCAAGAAAGCAGCAGAAAGCAATTCTGTAAAAGTCTTACTCATAAGATATTGGTAACATTACTTGGCACTTCTAATTTACTGCTTACTAACAATTTAACAAAGACATATGAGTGTGAGAATTTTCTAACAAACTGTTGGAGATATTGCTTCCAATTTAATGTAAATGAATTCAATGAATGATTCACTATGTCAAAAATACGTTAATAGAGAAATTGATGACAGACAATGTGCCGGAAACTAGAAGATGGGCTTTACATCAGAGAGAAATCATAACTTACTTGGATAATATTCAAAGAAGAGTGGCGCCTTTCCTTGATGGTGAGTTGACTGCAATTGGATTGAATTAGGTATCTAGATGCTTGGTTTCTTTCAGTCAAGACTCTTTAATAAGACTCTGATAGTAGGTGCAGGTATGGATAACTTTCCTCATCAGTTTACTTGGAATCCTAATGTGCCTCCGAAAATTAACTCTTTAATTTGGAGTGCTATTTATGTCAATCTAAATTCACTTGACATGTTACAACATAAGGGTATTGATATTTATAGCTCATGTATCTTATGTGAAGACTGTAATGAATCTCAAGATCATTTTCTCCTTCGCTGCAAAACAACACATAAAGTTTGGTCTGCGAAATAGCAAAATAACACCTGATAATCAATGGGTATGGGTGTCTTAGAAACGGTGATCTCCTTTGCTCACTCATGGGGATTGAATATTGTTTCTAGATCTGCAAAAGTTGTTTGGAATTTAATACCAGCTGCAATGATTTGGGTGCTTTGGAGAGAAAGAAATTGTTGTATATTTCAAGAAAAATACATCTTCAAGACTGATTTGGATCTAATTATAGATGCCAAAACTTTGATTCTGACTTGGGCTGTAGCTTGTGGGGAGAAAGTTCATTCGAACATTTCTTATACTATAACAAACTGGATCATCACTGTTTTCAATTAATTTTATTTATTTTGATTTTTCGTTTTTTGTCTACCTTCGGTAGACCGTTGTACATTCTCTCATTCTAATAAAATTCTCTATTCTGATCAACAACAAAAAAATTAGCTAGAGAGATCGATGAATACATCGAATGGATCATTTGCACACAAAGTGAGTACATAGTTGAATGATGTAAGGGTCCGTTTGGCACGCTTAAGCGTTTGGGTATGAGACGTTTCATATATGTTGGAGAATTTGTTCAGCAATTAATTATGATGTGGTTCACAATGGGAAGAATATTAAAATAGTGGAATCCCATGAAAATGTAGACCGACCATTTCAAATGTCACAAAGGAAAGTTCCAGTGGGGTGTCGTGATAGGCATGCACATTCGTTATTTCGCTTAGGGCAACCTTTAATGTATCACACAAAGCTGATAAGACGTACGCATGCAGATGCATACCCAAAAAAACTATGGGAGGCTGGATCTGAGAAAAGTTGGTTGCATGTGAGGATCTTATTATGATTCAACCTTTTAATGTTCATGAAAGTTGGTTTTAGAGAATTTTCGGTCTGGAAAAAACAATGAAGAAAGTTCAATTTTCATTGACAATCAAATGAACCAAGATACATAAAAGATACTAGTAACCTTTTAATCTTCATGGTAAATTTTATCTTTAGCGGTGATTTGGAAGAGCAATCGATGCATAAAAAAGATGATTCCAAGTATCGGGAACACCGGCATTACACCAATGGCTACAATCCAACCCTTTATGCTCTTTGTTGGTATACTGTGAAGGATGACCGTCTTTTCTCAACTGTGATAACAGTGTCACGTCTAACAAATAAACCGGCGAAGTCATTTTGCTTAAAACTTTTTGAATTACTGGCTGTCCAGAAATTTGACCTCCGGGATAAACCGATCCAAAGAATTGGTTCTGTTTGGTTTGCACAAGTCGTCCTCCTCCCTGGAGAACCCCATTCCGTGCCACTGCAAAAACGCAGTCAGAATCCACACACAATTAACCATATTTGGTTTATGTAAAATACTAATTTACATGCGTAATATATACGGAAAATGGGTCATTTGTCCAAAAAAATTTAAAACATGGTTCAAATGGACGAGTAAAAATTATTATGGGTGTAATGGACACAAAAAATTAGCTAGGATGAAACTGGATTCATCCTGGCTTAAACTTAAAAAATACTAGCGATGATGTAAATTAAAAATAAGAAAAAGAATTTGAAAATGGGTAGGATGAAACTAGTTACATCCTAGATAGTTTTATATTTTTGTCCATTTAAACAGTATCAAAATCTAAATGTCTTTTTCACCCAGGAAGTTTTTAATTTTGGTCTTTTTAACCAATTTTATGTAATTATATATTGGAAACAAACTTACTTGTAATGAACCGGGGAAATTCCTAAATAATAAACTTGAGTAGTTTGGTGGTTAATATTTTGGTCAACCCACTTTGACCAAGTAGTCAATCCTTTTTCAAAAGCAACCACCCGATCCAAATCTTTGTACGTCATGTTTCCTTCCTGAATTTTATCCCACCTGAAAAAAATTACAACACAAAAATATTTCCCAAATTTTACTAATTACCACTTCTTTGCTTAACGTGATTTTGCTGTACAATACTCAAATTCTTACGCTTGTAATCTCCCGGTGTGTAACCACCAATGCCAAGTGTTGAAGATGGCAACATCCGCATTCTTCCATGCATCACCGCTGCTTATGGTATCAATCTTGAGAATTCGTTCCGAGTTTTCAACAACTAAATCGACGAGGTATACATTACGAATAAAAACTAGAGAAACCCTGTAATCCTGCAAATCCAATCATAAAATGGCTTAATATCAGCTCCAAGCTAAGAGTGACAAAGTTCACATTACATGTGCATTCGGATTTGACTGACCGTAAAATTGAGGTAGAAAATTCCTCCTCTTTGGGCCGATTCAGTGTAGTTCATATTGGGCACAGCAGCATGAAGCATACAAGAGAATGACCTCCATTGATTATGGCTCAGTGAATCTCCCACAAACATGATCGATTTCCCCTCGTATCTTTTTAAGAAATCTTGCCCATCAAACCTGCATTAATGATAACGATATCAAATAGCAATTAAGGTTGAATCAGAAGAAGAAGAAAATGGTATAATTTCTTTTCTTGCACACACATGCATGTATATATATACCAATAATAACGTAGAAATAAAGTACCTGGGTATCTCGCATCCACTGGGGCTCCATCTGTACTTGAGATAAGAATTATCAGGTCGACCATTACCTTGACAATCAAAACCTCCACCGACGAACGGACATTTTGAAGAATCATAAATAGGATATGAGTCATCATAAACCCAACTTCCTTGAAACAAATCACAATTGTTCAACAACGAGCTACATACCTCACTAAGAAAACAGGAAGAAACTGTAATGACTAACGGAATTAGATTAAGGAAAACATTACTGTGGCTTCCATATGATAAACGCATCTTCATATTAAGAGAAGAAGAAGAAGAAGAAGAAGTTTTGAAACAAGTGATTGCAGTAACCATGTTTTTTGTAGTATTAAGGAGCATTAATTTGGTATTAAGTTTGTGTGATACTATGTGTAATTAATTATGAAACATAAATGGTAGAGATTTTATTCGGTTTTTAATGTATTTTGGAGAAAGTGTGTCAGGCATATTATTTTTTTGGTAAACGAAAGTGTGTCAGACACTCAGACAATTTATGATCTCAGTTGGATCATACAAATTTAATTCAGATAGGATGTCTTTTTGGAATAAAGTATTAAGGAATAATTCATGCCCTCATGGTAATGTTACCCTAAAAGAAAAGAAATGTTTAAACATTCCAAAAAGTGTCCATCAAAGATCAGAAATGGTAGTCACCGAGTGAGATGCAAATCTATACTACATTTACATTCGATTTTTCTCATTTATCGGCTCACAGAGGAGCGCATTTAACCAAAATCATTTGTCTCCCCGCAGTCATCGTAATATCTAACTCGGAATTAGTCCAGTTGGCGAGAACCCGACTCTCGTCTTGAGGTCAAGCCTCCAATTCCCAATTTGGAGATCTCATTGAAACCGGATTAAATTGAATGCTATGGACCAAGTGAGATTATATGGGGGAAAGGTCATAAAGAAAAACTTAAATTTCAAAAGATGATCGATTAGGTAATGCTTAATTACCCGTCCGTGAATCACTTTTGTTAAAAAGTTGCCACTTTAGAAGACCACATGCACTTCTGCACATCACTTGATTTAAACTTTTGAGTTTCCCCATGAGAATACGGCAAACTCTTGCGTGCATTGTATTTATAGACTGTTCATAATTGAAGGAGGTTCACGAGTGCAACATTAGCCAAACCTAGGAAATGCTTTACACTGTATATTCCTTTAGAGTGACTCCTGTTTTTGGCTCTTTACTTGTACAGTTTTGAGTCTGGGATTTTAATAACCTTTCGGTTGAACCTTCTCGGTATATTTAGTTTCCGCTAAATCAGGGAAAAAAATGCTGTTTCTTTTTTGGTACAATTTCAATTTGTTGGGATTGTGTTAGCAAGAATGTCCATTGCTCTTATTATTCTAATATTCCATCAGTGTCGTCTCTTTTTTACAATCCGAACAACATTATCCACAAACTTATGAGCACGACTCCTATAATTGAGATACTGTGTTGAACATACATCAGTTATTGTTGCTTGCCTTCTGAGTTCTGTACCTAGGTTCTCCAGTCTGTTACTAGTTTGTCCAACCAACCATTGCCTAAATGTTGATTAATCGTACACGTCAATCTATTATTACGAAGGGCGTCACATTCCATTAGAGGGGCATCACCTAATAGGACAAAAACGGGTCACCCATAACTAATTTCAAAAACCCTTTATCTCAAATAATTTTGTAATGACTAAACAATCCTTATTTAGTTAATTTTAATTTCATTTAATTAGATAATAATTAAATTAATGAATTTTGTTATATACTTGATGAATTCTGGGACAAAGTTTTTGTGGAAAGAAAAACTAGAGAAGAAAATTTTGGAGATTTCTTTCAAACCCTAGATTTTGATTCACTCAATCAAAATGAATGAAACAAGTTACCAATTTGAGGTGGGTGAATCTTTGTATGATAGAGAAAATTAGCTAAAGCACGTAAAAAAAAAATTGGATTTTTCGACTTCATCGGTCCCGTTATTTTTCGGTTGAAGCTTCGTTCCCAACAAGAATCGGTTTGGTTATTAATAGGACAAAAGAAATCTACATTTTACGGTTTGATTAAGACTAACCTAGCCGTAAGACTAACCTAGACGTAAGACTAACACTAACCTAGACGTAAGACTAACCTAGACGTAAGACTAAGACTAACCTAGACGTAAGACTACATTTTACGGTTTGAATAAACTAGACCTAGACGTAAGACTACATTTTACGGTTTGGTAAAAACAAAACTAGACGTAAGACTACATGCAAATCCTATTTTACGGTTGAATTCAACCATAACCCAGACGTAAGTTCTTCATAATCATATTTTACGTTTAGAAATTAAACCCAAACCCCGGACATAACACCCGCAAAAACGAATCAAGTTGAATTGAATTGAAATTGAAGTTACGAGGAGAGGAAAAGAAGAAAGATGAAGAGGAGCAGTTTTTTCTTGAATTAGAATAAAAAATATTAGGTTTTTAAGTTTTTATTTTAGTTCAAGGGTAATCTAGACATTTTGCTTTGGTGTTAGGATATCCCATAACCCCAATAATAGCCTTCGTTATTATGTGGAGTAAATCATTAATATGCATACAATCGGAAAATCATTCACAAAAAGATAAAAAAAGAAAATCGTGTTATTTCACCAGTTATTACTTCTTAACTTTTGTACGCAGTATTATACAACCTAGAGAAAATCTTTAAAATCTTAACCAAGGATTATCACTCATTAACTTAAGGCTGGGTTTGGTAATGCTTTTATTTTTCGAAAAGCACTTTCAAAACCTATATATGTCAATAATATTTGAAATTGGTGTTTGGTAAAAAAAAATCAATGTGCTTTTTACCCAAAGCACTTCCCAACTTCCTCAATTTTCAAAAGCTGGGGAGGAGGAGCTTTTAAAAGCTACAAAAGCATAAGCTTTGGTCCCACATAAATTTAATGTATGATTTATCTTTTTTGTCCCTAGTTTATTTTAAAAATGACAAAAGTTACCCTTAAATTATATACAATCAATTTTTGTATTTCTTATATTTTAGTCTTTAAATATTATTATTTTTTATTTTCAAACTATTTCATTTACCATTTCATTTATCAATAATAAAAATATAGACAAATATTAAGTAATTACTTAATTAATTTTAGTTTGATTTTTTGTTTGAAACTTATATATATATATATATATATATTAGTGGTTATGTAAAATAATTTTTTTAACAATCATAATAATAGTAACAATTAGTAAATTTAATATTATATGTATTTATATTGAATAGTAAAAAAATAATTATTTTTAAAGCTAATAAAATCGAATAAAACTATTTTCAAAGATATGTCTGTTTTTGTCATTTGCTACAACAACAATGGTTGAATTTGACATTTTACCAAACACACTTTGACTGTTTTTTTAATCAGCTTTAACTTTAGTTAATATTTTACCAAACATCAAACTGTTTTTTTCTCACAAAGACAAAGACAAAGAACGCACAGCAGAAAAGTGCTTCGCAAAAGTCACAAAGAATACCAAACTAAGCCTAAGAGAGAACTAGTTGCTCAAAATGCAATGCACCTTTTGTAGAACTTAAGGAAAAATGTAGGCAACTATTACTGTAATTTAAGAAGAAATTACAAGTACTTGAATCCGAAATGACTTGGATTTCAATGTTATTTGGATCAATGTGCAAGTTGGAACTAGTATTGGTGCATCATTGAGACTTTGATATTCAATCAAGTAAGACGAATCTTGTCACAATTGTTCATATACGATTAAATGAATCTAAACACATAGTCTATTTCCTCATATTATGTCCATTTAGTCTAAATTCATATAATGTAATGACCAGACAGTTCGGACTTCTCTACTGCTGTCATTCCAAGACTTCTGAATCCTTAATGAGTGGATATAGGTCAACAGCAGATGTTGATGATTCGACCACCGCCCAATGAGATACTCTGATTGATTGGCTATGATCTATCATGCTTTGGTCATGGCTCTGCTCATGATAGTCTTTAATAGCTCTAAATTTTAAGTCATCGGTAGGTTTACTTCATCGGATTCGAAACAAATTTTCTAAAGGAGTTCGACCTTCAAGCATGCTGACTACCAAAGACATTTTAGGTCTAAGTGTTGGAGATGCGTTAGACATGTGCAAGGGCAATATTTATCATCCGCATAACCTCTTCCTCCTTGAATTTGGATTCCAACTTCGGATCAACCAACTCCGTCAACTTTCCTGTTTCTTGTAGAACTAGAGCCTGAGTGGAAGATGCAATTAAAGGGTTTTGATATAAATCAAACGTGATAATACTACAAAACGAGACAACTACATATTGTGTCTCTAACGTAAAATGATAAGAAAATTTTATTACCCAATCAAGAAGATGAACACACTCTTCTTTTGGCCTGTAGTTTGTATTGCTCATCCCACTGACAATTTCTAAGGCAACAACCCAAAAGCGTAAACATCCGCCTTATCGGGCCGATAACCTCTCATTGCATACTGGGTGCCATATAGCCACCGTAAAAACGAGATTTTACACCCATAATGCAAAGTTTAGAAAGAAATTCACAAAGAGCTGAATGAGCTATACTAGCACCAAATAAATTAAGATGACGTAATTAGTATGTCCTATTGCAGAGGAAGAAATCGTCTCCTAATACCTTGCAAAATAACAAGATATAAACTACATGAGTGTGTTCACACCAAACCAGCACCAAACTACAACAAAAAAACGGTAACTTACTAAGTACCAGCGATGCGAGTGCTAATATGGGTGTTATCTTCTTCATCAAGCTTTGCCAAACAAAAATCAGAAATCTTTGGGTTGAGATCCTTATCCGAAGCACATTGGTACCCTTAATGTCCCCGTGAACAATCTTGATCTTGACTCTTCATGCAAATAAGCTAGGCCTCCTGGGGCTATACCAACACAAATCTTGTGCCTTGTTGGCCAATCAAGCTTCACTGAACCTCTTCTTGACCTATAAATATGCAAACAACTTTTATCATGTGTCTTCAATATTAACCCAAACCTAAAGAGATATTATCACGCAAAAGATGGGCATACTTACCAAACAAAGCACGGAAAGGCTATTATTTTCCATGTATTCATATACGAGAAGTAACTCGATTTCCTTCGATACAACATCCATAAAGCCTTACAAGATTAGGGTGTTGTAGGGCAGAAATCATTCACGAATTCACGATTTCCTTGCTTAGATTTGGAAGATAGTTGTTTGACAGCAATTATTGTACCATCTAAAAGATGGCCCTGCATTTGTACAACACAGTAAGATTTTGGTTATATCATCCTTTTCAACCCATATAAACACACACAATTACCAAGGTAATCGATTACTACCAATGATTTTTGGTGTAGTACCTTATAAACAGGTCCAAAACCACCTTCACCAATCTTGTTTTCAGCAGCAAAGTTGTTCGTGGCAGCTTTTATTTGCCTCAATGTGAAGGAAGTAGTGTTTAGGTCCACACCTCTCAGCTCTATTACATACACAAATTACAGGAAAGAACTTTCATTATTTTTCTCCAAATAAGAAGTTTAAACCGTCAATGACAACGCCCAAGTGTATATGGAATCGCAAATAACATAAATCCAAATGTATTTCATGGATTTCTCAAAAAACTGAAGAAAGACAAAATGTTGTAAACAGCATGTGTTGAAAGCTATTGGAGCATGACTTTGTTAAGTTGCTTAGTCGTTGAGGAAAATTTACCAGAAAGAAAAAAAGGAATCAGAAATGTGCTTAGAAGACATTCACTTCAATACTATACCATGGATAAATTTGTCCTTCAACCTTGTTTTCCTTTGATTTTTTAGTTTTTTCTTTTGCCAGATTCAACCACACTTGACGAAAAAAAAAGAATGCACAAACAAACAGTATCCGGCTCGATCCAAGTTTAACCTAATGAATATTTCAGGTTAGGTCGATTATTAACAAATGCCACCACAAAGTCCGAGGTGTATCCCAGAAAGTTCATGCCTTGGATTTCTCAAACCGTCTTTCTTTCTAAAAGCATAACAACAAGTTCTGGAATTTCTGTAGGATCCTAATTGTTGGATTATATGGCACACATATTAGCCACCGAGGTGATCGAGGTGGTCAGTTAGCTTATGGTGCATTCAACGGACTTGTGGAGAAGATAATTACAAGACCAAGGTCATGCATAGGATTACGCATTCGGCTAGTAACTCCTTTATTCTAATTTGGATAAGTTAGTTTACCTAGTCAATGTATTTTGCTACTCTAGGTTTACTTTTGATTCAATAATCCTATAAATAGGACTCATCGTGTAACGTAACACAATCCCAAAGACATCCGGAGATCAATCTAATTCACCCTACGGGGGTTACAAGTGGACGTAGGCGTTAGTGCCGAACCACTTTAATTCTCTTGTCTTCTTTAATTATGTTTGATTGATTTTGCTTAATCGATGATCCGTCTCGATACCCATAATTTATTATGGTATCGTAGAGCGGGAGATCCGCTTTCATTGCTTCCGCTTTCAATTTTTTTTTTCTTTCTCTGGCTAGTCTTCAATATTAGTCCAGAAGATTTAAATTCATGATCGTCATTTTTATGAATTCTATTCAAGTCTAAGACCTACAGTTGTATAGGCTTTCCTATGTTCACATTAAAGAAATTGTTTTATGAAATGACCGGCTCTTTGTGTTGATCAAGTAAAATAATATTGTTTCTTTGCTCAAACTTGGTTCATTTTCTCAACTTCATCGATCTCTCTTATCATCATGAATTCCTTCTCATATTTTTATGACTATGGATATCGATCATAGTTTCATGACTTTGTGCTGAGAAGATGGTAGTTTCATGATTTTTTTTTCCTTTTCCTGCTCTTGTCGCCAAGATTCATGGTAATTCAATCATTTCCGAAGAGTATTCCATTTTTCGAGATATCTTGTTATCGCTTTTAACAAGTTTATCTTATTGAGGTTTTGCTTTACCAAGACCTAATATTTTCATGTACTCGGGTTGGATTCTCCAATCTATATGGTTTCATTCAATAGTTCAAACTATGGGCTAATCTATTCTTTCGCTATGTCATGTCGACATAAAGTGCACATGATATTCTATCAAAATCTTGCCATTGTTCACGGCAAAACATTTCTCTTAATATCAAATACTCTATACCTTTAAGCTTTTATGGTTATTATGGGTATTTCAATCAAGCACATTGTGGATGATCAAGTATACATCCTGTAATTTACTATTTACTTTTCCTTGGTTTTTCTTTGCCAAGAAGAATTCAATCGAAAATATTTCCATTTCCGAAATTCTTGACAAAATCCGCGAATCAATTCATTCATTATGGACGTTTCCATATTTTCCATCTTTTACGAGATATCCATCCTTTATTTCCGAATATTTAAGGAAAATATTATCTCATCTAAGATTTGGTAACATCATTTTGTTACAATAATATTCTCTTCTTCTTTTATGTTTCGGAAAACATAAGTTTCCTTCGTGAAACTCATAGCAAATTTATTTTTTTGGTGTTCTTCGTGAAGCTAACACGTTGAACTATCGTATCAATTACTTTTCTTCCACCATAGATCCGCGATGGTTCGTATCTATAGCCATTGCGGTGGTTATTTTTTGGTCAATGAAAGATTGTTTTCCCATTGACAAACCAGTCTTTTATCTTAACTCATTCGGGTGTGAAGCTATCATGATCTTCTTGTCCGCTATATCAATCACTAAACACGCGAGATGCCATGATCCTTGGCAGTATGCTTTTTGTTATTCATGATCTTATTATGCACAGGCATCATACACAACCTTTAAGTTGTTGCATTCTTCCGTCAACGGTTTTAATATCACGCGGAAATCTCCCTCAATATCGGAGTTTCCTCTTCTAAGATCATCATTTTCCGATCAAGTCAAGTTCTTTGGCGTAAAAAAAGAAAAACAAGATGTCTTGTCTACAATGGACAATACCAAAATGGTGCTGCTAAAATGAAGACCTGTGAAAAGAAAAGAAGACAAAGGAGCCTAAATCAAGTTCCGCGTAAAAGAAAAGCAATCGGCTCATAAAGTTCAACTGCCACGTCCAAGTACATGAATGAAGCATCCATGCCATGGTGAAGCACGTCATACAAAGTTTAGTTTACAAGGTTCCTTTTCAAGATATTATTGTCCAAGTTGCACACTTCATTTCTCTCCGTGTCCAACTTGAGGGGGTGTTGGATTATATGGCACACATATTAGCCACCGAGGTGATCGAGGTGGTCGGTTAGCTTATGGTGCATTCAACGGACTTGTGGAGAAGATAATTACAAGACCAGGTCATGCATAGGATTACGCATTCTCGGCTAGTAACTCCTTTATTCTAATTTGGATAAGTTAGTTTACCTAGTCAATGTATTTTGCTACTCTAGGTTTACTTTTGATTCAATAATCCTATAAATAGGACTCATCGTGTAATCGTAACACAATCCGGTACATCCGGAGATCAATCTAATTCACCCTACGGGGTTCGTCACAATGGACGTAGGCGTTAGTGCCGAACCACTTTAATTCTCTTGTCTTCTTTAATTATGTTTGATTGATTTTGCTTAATCGATGATCCGTCTCGATACCCATAATTTATTACTAATCATGCCCACTTAGAATTTATATAATATTAAAATCTCAATCAACCAATGATTCAAGTTAACATTAATATCTCCCAGTACTGTTCATATTTCGGTTGGATGATAAACATGATGAAGAATTCATTCTCATTTTGAACTAGCCTGTGATAATCTGAAAATTCACATTTTTTATTGTAACGCCAACTTAAACTATCAACTTCCGACTTTAGGTCGGAAGTTATACAGCTTCAAGACCATCAGGGTATTCACTAATGTGGCACTCACTTGATAAAGCATGGTCCTGCTGTTTGCATAAACTTAAGCATTTGGGCATAGACGTACCTTCATCGATCTCAATTTTTCTCCAAAAACAACCCTTCCACCAGAGAGCAACAAGAATCAAGAAGAGAAGAAACAATATAGAAGCGACAATTCCCACCACAACACCAACAAATATTTTCTTTTCACGAGGTACGGCATCTAAACAAGACACATCATTAAGTGTAATGCAAATTATCTAGCTTTTACTTGTCGGATGTAAAGATAAAAAGCAAAGTATAAGTTTATACCTGATTTAGTGCGTAAATTGCTTTGAAATAAGAGGACCATAGATTCCATTTTGAGGGTTCTTTGTGTGCCTTTCCAGCCCAAAGAAACCGAATTTCCATGGTATTACTAGTCACGGACACATTAAAAGTTTTAATGACTGCCTTACCAGCCCTTTTGCTTCTACAATATCGAAATCAGGCAACTCTAGCTTCCCGCAATGACTATAAAGTTCAATAGAAAATTCCATGTGATCCAACGAAAATGCCTTCCCAACATAACCGAGTTATACCCGAATGTAAACATTGAATACACGCTTCCCAAGACTATTATATGATTCGTCATTTGAGAATATTATCTCGGCGAAATGGAGTTTCACGGTATAGTTCCCATTAATCAAACAAAACCCGTAATATGTTAGAGAGAGGGGAGAAATGCGTGCTTTGTCATGTATAACTCGAATCAGTGGTTGAGAGTGATTAATTTGCACTTGAAATTGTATAACTGTCACCATCACCGTTGTCCATGAAATCGCCGATTGCTACTAAATGCCCAATTACTACTGCTTTGGTAAAACTTTGAAGCACCACTGGATCCCGATCGTCCTCGTATTTCATGTTACCATTTCTATTTTTAGATATAACTTCTCTTCCACCACAATTTATATTGAATGAATAACGATCTGGAAATGTGTAAGGTCAAGGTTAATAGTACTCCAGATATACCCCACTACAACAAATGTAACAATAATACTATATGGAGACCAACATTTGTATATATGAATGTAAAATTTGATGTAATCAATCCCTTTATTTCTTTTTATTTCTTACATGGGATGTTTTCTCTGACCTAAAGTCTGTTCTAAAACGGGTTAGGTTAAATTCAACAGGAGAAGAAACAACATCTTGTGTTCTTATTGTTTATATATACTACCTCCGTTTCATACAGATAGGCTTGTTTCATGTGTAATTTGTACATGAAACCACCTATCTTTTGAAACGGAGGGAGTATATTATATAGACTTACTTGGTTGACAAATGGAGAGAGCTCCTCAAGCATGAAGGTACACGTGCATCGAAGAGCGTGTCGTGGCTTTGTGAAATCAAATATTTGAAACCATGTAATGACCATTGACCGTGAGGAAGAAATCGAAGTAGACTCTATGAAACTTAACAAGCATCATCTATCGAACCGATATTGCATATTTTCGGACAAAAATTATGATCGAAAACTTACGAGTTATTCCTCATCGAAGAGCTTTCAAACAAATTTCTCGTTGAAGAGAAGTAAAACGGTACTCAATTAATAAAACAAACACGGTCGAGAAAAGTATAAGTTAGATTCCAAGAGCTTTTCTTACATAGTGTTTTTTTTGACAACCCCATGAGCTCTCCAACGTAAATTTGTTGTATGAAAGATCACTATATTTCAACAGAGCATTTGTCAGTCAACTGTTTGAGCTAGTTTTTTCATGCTCTAAGATAAAGCTTTTGTATGTAAATGGGAGCATGATCACAAATAGAACTTTGAAACAACAATACCCGATAGAATTAAAATTCATTATTTCTTGTTTCATCATTATCATTTACATATTACACTATCTCACGGCTTATAGTCATACATATGATCGTCAGGATCATGTTTTCGTATTTTATAACCCTCGAAGAGCAATAAAATGTACTCGGGTTGTAGAATGAGTAACGAGTCTTCAAGAAAACCAAGATATCACGGAAAAGCATTAAAGGGTTTTACGAGACGTGAACAATTTAGTTGCATACTTGCAATCATCGCAAAAAAGATGAAATCAGCATGCAAGTGGAAAGTAAATTTACTTGGGTCATATAATAACCTATATACCACATGTCCACAAGGACCGCAACACAATGGGAAGAAAAATTTAGAACTATGATTTTGGGCATACCAAAATCTTTCTAGGCATACTGAATAAAAACAAAAAGGGTTGTGAAATAACAAAATCAGGTATCCCCTTAACCCAATTTTTTTTAATGGCAAATCTACCCTTTACGTATTAGTGCTAGTAATCTGGATTAGTGATTAATTATTTTGTTTAGTGATTAAGATAATTTTCAGAATTATATAGGTTGTTTAGATGAAAAAATAGGGGGAAAAAAATCAAAGTTTTGTTTAAGAAGGAGAGAAAGAAGGAGAAAGTGAGAAAATTTTAATTCTTGATTCAATGGAGGATGAGGAGGGTCATAATTCATATAAAAAACCTAGGAAAATACATATCAACTATGACAATGATTCCCAAATGGCTGATTTCTTAGATTATGAGAATGATTTTACACAAACTCAAACTCAAGCTCAAGCTCAAACTCAAACCCAAACTCAAGATGATGATTTTGATGAGCCAAATTCAGATGATGAGCACATATATGAGGAACCCAATGCTTCTAATACACAGTACACTTCTATCTTATGCTCAATCTCACTTTTATAGCCTGAAATTATCAAAAGTTTGGATTTTTGCTTCATGGTTTGCGAACTGTGTTCGGTCGGCTCACATCTATGAGCCGAATCAACCAAATCATGAACGGTTCGGCTCACCGAATCATGTTTAAAGATGCGCCGAACCTATAATTTTCAATTCCCACCCTTTTGCTAGACACTAGTTCGGTTTATATGAAAGTTTCATAGTAAGCCGAACAACATCCTGCACAGGAATAAGAAAATTGATGGTTCGGCTAATATATTAAAACTATTAAGAGCCGAATATGAATTTGTTAATTTTTGGGTAAAATATTGTTATTGGTTCGGCACATATTGAGAATATCGTATAAGCCGAACATAAATATTGTGTGTGGTTCGGCACATATTGAGAATATCGTATAAGCCGAACATAAATATTGTGTGTGGTTCGGCACATATTGAGAATATCGTATAATGTCTAACATTTCTATTATATTCCTTTTCGAGACAATTAAACTTGTGATATTCTCTTGTAGATCGTGCTTGGACCCATGGAAAATCAACCTGATCTCGTAGATATGATTCACGAGGATACCAAGGATCACTTCCAAAATGATTTGGTATGTAAGAACTTTTTGTTTATCTTAATGTTGTCGGAATATTCCAAAGTTTTTCTTACAAATTATTTGTTTTGGAATGAACGTAGACATGGAAAACTAAACCCGAAGTTCTTGATTGGCTTGAGGAACATGCGATGAAGGTAAATTGTGTACTAGTTAAAGGACAGCAAGGCCGATGGGATCGGTTTGAAATGATTTGGATGTGTTGACACTTTTGTCACGGTTTTTGATGCAATTGATGAATATTTCAAAAGTGATGTTGTGAGAATTAAAGCTGCGTTCGAGCATGACCTTATGTTTAGACACAAGCATTATGGTAGTAATTGGCTTGGTGAATTAACTTATAAAGTCTCCCATCTATGCATTGACTTGTTGATGAAAGAAGTGGATTTGATTAAGACATTAGGCGCCAACTTGGAGGAAGAGTGTGTTTGTAAAATGAAGACATCTATGGGACTTCCATGCCGCCACGACCTACTTCGGTACAAGGATGGGGTCATACCATTTGAGGATATTGATCATTTTTGGAAACAATTAAGCTTCGATCCTCTCCCAACCGAAGACGACGAGGATGATTTAGAGATATGTGACACGACAAATGGGAAAAAGTTGGCGGAAATGTATAGGAATATGTCCCGAACTCAAAAGAAATTCCTATGGACAACATGATGCCGGTCATGTATCCTTTCACCCAAGAAAATATTTTGGAACCTAGGAGAAGTGTGAACCGAAGGTAGGAAGAGTAAGAAAATGAATAATTTTCAAACTAGACAAGCTAACAAGGAACTATTAGCTAATAAAAGGGATCCATCCGGCGTTGAATACCATGATGCAATGTATGACAAGGCAAAGAAGGAAATTGAGAAGTTGATGAAGGAGGAAGAAGTCAAAGTTCCAAAAAAACGAGGTCGTCCGAGTAACAAAGAGGTGAATGATAATGATTGGTGTGCAAATTATGCGACGGAAATGGATCTTTGGAAATCTTTGAATGTGCAACCTCCAAGTGGACAAGTAATTATGTTCTCGAGTGATGAGGATGAAGATGATAAGCAAGAGATCAGTGAAGATGATGAGAACGAGGTCAGTGAAGAGGATGAGATTCGTTTAGGATCTCCATAAAAATGTTTCATGGATTTATCCACGTATTTTGTGTTTTATGATTTTGGTATATGATGAGGATGATATTTTGACTAGAATTACAGTTACATGTACCCTCCAAAATATGATGAGGATGAGTATTTCAATGCAAGCCGAACCTGACCAAATAAAAAATCCAGAGTTTTCCTGTCAGGTTCGGCGTATCACAGTATTTCAATGCAAGCCGAACCTGACCAAATAACAATCTGTGCATAACTTAAGTTACAGTATTCGGCGCAAAACTAATACAATCGAATAAGCCGAACCTGAAGGACACAGGATTCGGCATGTAACTAGCATTACAGGATAAGCCGAACTTAATAAATTCAAGGTAATAAGTAACTAATTAACTGGTACGCTATTGATTAAAACATAAAACACTACACCAAATCAGGAATTTTGTCACAGGCTATACCTGTTACTTATTAAATTTGCAACGGGTATAGCCTGTGACAATTAGGCCGTTATTAATAATTGTGATGGCGTTTTGTGACGGTTTTATCTGTGACAATCGCCAAATACAGTCACATTTAAAAAGCGTTACAATAATTAATAGTCACAATTGACCTAATTTTATGATTGCGACACGTGTCATATTTGTCACATTTATCTTAACGGTTTTAACTGTTACACCATCACTACAACATTTCGGCCAGGGACACGTGTCCTATTTCGTCACGGTTATCGTAACTCATATAAGTGTTACAATAATTTAGCAACGACTACTTTAGAGACACTGTCTTTTTTATCCCGATTCTTCGTAACATTTAAATGTTACTTTCATTTATAACAACATGTTGATGGTGACACGTGTTCTCTTTTGTCACAATTTCTTGTCACGAGTTAACCGTGACAATTTTCTAATAACAAATAAAAAAAATATGGGTAGCGAGGTCATTATGATGGACCCAGGCTTCAGTTTAAAGGCCTCGCAGTACAAGTCACCTGTCATGGACCTGGACTTCCGTTTACAGGTATGTAATACAATTTAACCTGAAACACAGGCCTGCAATACATATATTCTCAATTTACCATTTTACTGAGATCCATACATTCTCAATTTGCTAAAATTCATACATTTCTCAATTTGCAATCCAATCTGTTATTATCCACATCTACGCTCCAAACAATCTTGAGATATCATTCTCTTCATGAATCCTACACAAAACACGCTGAGATATCAGTTCAGTAACAATTTAACAATGCCAACATGGAACACAAAGAGAACGAAATAATAGACCAACTTATCAAGATATTTCAGAAACGATAATTCTTCTATTTTAAGCTAGACATTATGTGCTATTCAGGTGAGGTTCAGTTATGAGAGTATAGTATACATACAAGCTAACCATTATGTGCTATGAGTATAGTATACCTACAAGCTAACCAACAAGGAACACAAAGAGAACGAAACACATCCAGGAAACAACAAGATCTAGGGGTTAAGGAGACAACAAATGGATTAAGATTTCTAGTCGATAAGAATTAGGCCGCATTCGAGTGAGTAAAGGAATGCATTACTTAATTGAGTGTATTTTTCTAGTTGTGAGTATATAAAAGGTTGTGCTGCTGATGTTATAGCAACGGAAACACTTATATGAGCTTAATGGGGTTGACTATGTTCATAACAGTCGTACGCGTACAAGTACTAAATGAGTCGCATAATAATAGAGGCCTATTACAGGGGAGTAAATGATACCTCTATCGCATCAACCAGGTATCCAGAAAGAACGGAAATCCAAAGAATTAAAACACCTAGCCATCTGATTGCTTCCCATAGCGTTATCTCAGGGGCCTCACCATCGTCGGACTCTTCTTCCTTTTGCTCCTCTTCTACCTACGAAAATTTCATGTGGCATATATTTGAGATTGCATCTTCAATAGTATAGATAGTTCTCTTCATTAATATTCCATGCATAATTTTACCGAAAATATAGCCGATTAGTATTAGAAAACAAAAAAACTCGAACATCTTTTCACTTATAAACGGCCTGTTAGATAATCTCACCTCTTCGACATGAGTAGGCTTATAAAGATTGTCCTGAATCTTCAATTGTAAAAAGAGGTAGCTAGAAGTTTTTATCATTACTGATCCACACGAACCACCTTTCTTACCATCAGCACCTGCAAAGAAGTCGACATTTTCAGCACTAAATTAATGCTCAATCTGAAATTCTTTTACAAACCTAACAAAAAAAGTTCAAAATTATTCATACGGTCTACAATTTTACCCGTCATACTTCACCATTTATGTCTTTGGTCGCTAACTAACTCGCTCAATTGAGAAGCAAGGTTCAGCCATCAATTCATTGTTGAGAATCTTCCATAGACAATCTAGATGTTCAAATTCACTTTGAAGCTTTAAACCACTGACAGGATATGCTCTATCTGTACAACACCATTTGTAGGATTATGGACAGTCATCATTACCACTGACAGGATATGCTCTAGCTTTAAACCAATGAGCTCCATAACCAGTTTGATTTTAACTGGACAGTCATCATTACCAGAAGCTTCAGCTTTCCTCATCGCTTCCTGCAAATCAACAATGATATAAATATTTAATATTCTAAAGTTATACCACATTTAGGAACTATGATATCTAGCACCATGTCAGTAAGTACATCAAAGAATAACAAAGTTTAAAGGATCCCAAAGAATACCTTAATATGGAGAACTCCATCAAACTGAAAGAATTTCATTTCAATATCTGCACGAATTTTCATTGGTTGTGGAGTCATACACCTTTTGACGTTCTTAATAAAATCATATTCAACCTCCTCTGTCAGTGCAAGTAACACTTCAATCACCTATAATCAAGGATTGAAAGTTTCCAACAGTTTCAAAATCAACAATAATGAATTCAAGCAAATTCCAGTCGAACCCGCCTTTACCTCTTCTCCATCGGGGCCAACTTCTTTTAATCAAGGGTTCCAACCAACTCCTTGTCACCCTTCATTATTACCCATATCTTTGATCCTATGCACCGACCAATCAACTCGAAATGCACACCAACCAAATTATGTTACCTTTCAAGATTATAAATGCGACAACAATTAACAAAGTTATGCTTATATTCCAATGTATGAGAGGGAATATACCCAATGGGATTTAGGAAAAAGTAGCTTCAAGTCTGCGGTATGTACTGGCTATGATAGGAACTGCGGCTACATCTCCCACTATGGATTGAGAAACGGACTCTAGATGGACTGTTTTCATATGGCTTCACCTGCACCAAAATGCAATGAAATCAAGATCAATATGACTAATATCTCAAAGACACATACAAGATACACCAGAAAGAAATACAACCAAACCAATTATCAGTTATACATTAACTTGTAAATCCACCAAAACTCCATCACCTCTAACATTATACAAACAAGCTCAGTAAAAAATATACCTTTACAGTTTACACCCAGATCTAGGCACTAGTAGATTCAAGTCACAGTATCCTGAAAATCATAAAAGCCAATAAAATTAGGCTTCCATTTTCTTCATAATCAAAACCAATGCACTGACACTAAATCAAATCAATAACAAAATCCAAAGACCTAACCTATAAAATTTTCTTTTATTGAAGCTAAAAAAAAAAAAAAACAGTGATACAAAAAATTAAAGAGGAACAAAAACAAATAAAAATCCATATCAACAACCCATTTCTTCTGTTAGTCATTAACATGAAGCAAGAAAATACTAAGAACATAAGGAAAAAAATCATAACAAAAGCTTCATAAATCAACAAAGAGAATACTTTTGAAAAGACTACAAACCAATAACTTAAAACACTAATACCTTCATAATCGACCGTAACTTCCATGATTTTGTAAATCTGGATATCAAAAACAAACACAGTATAAATTTCATAGATCTGGAAATGGAAAAGACGTATCAAAATGAACATAAAGGTTGGCAACCTATCTCCTCTTCTTCGTCAATATACATAGAAATCTTGTTATCTCTAACACCGATGAAGTTAGGGTTTCTATTTTTCTTCTTCATCTTCAAATAATTTCATGAAATTATTCAGAGAAAACAGCAATAATTTCATTAAATTATAAACAGATTCGAAGAGAAGTAGACCGGGAGTAATAACTCTACTTCGATTTAGTGTGTTAGGGTTTCAAATCCAAAGAGAAGTTTCCACTTTTCTTCTTCATCTTCAATCAATTTCATGAAATTATTCGGAGAAAACAATAATTATTTCATGAAATTAAAAAGAGATTCGAAGAAAACTAGATCGAGAGCAATAATTCTACTTCGATAGTGCTAGGGTTTCACTCGAATTCGATTTGGTGTGTTAGGTCTTGGTCGAAAAGTATTTGTCCTAGGGTTTGGTCGAATAGAGAAGAAGGGAGGGAGAGGCGGAGAAGGAGAGACATTTTAGGTTTTAGTTTCATTTTCTCTCTCATCTAACCTCATATAGACCACTCTAATTCGGCAAGTAAAGTTTGGATGACTATTCTCTTCGACACCCATTTGATTGGTTCCAAAAATCTAATGGTCAACTTCTAACCACGTGTCACAAACAAATTCATTGGGCGTCTCTCTCTATTTTAAATTCCCGGGGTCTTTAGTGGCGACCCCAAAAGAATTAGGGGCGACATAAAAGACAAAATAGGTTGAAAAATACTTGTATACCCCTTCATAATCGGTAGTTTAGGTTTTTTCAACTGCATTGGTTGAGCCTATAAATCAGTAGTAAATGAAGGTATCCTTACTTCCGAATATTGAGTTGCCCCACAATGAGATTTTGCAAAAATCCTCTATTTTTCTAATTTGGTTGAGCCTATAATCGGTAGTCAAAATAGTTCATATAACTACCGAATATAGAGTTTCCCCAAAATGAGATTTTACAATCGGTAGCTAAAAAAAACCTAAACTACCGATTATGAAGGGGTATACAAGTATTTTTCAACCTATTTTGTCTTTTATGTCGCCCTAATTCTTTTGGGGTCGCCCTAAAAATGCTAGGTTTAAATTAGGTGGTGCATTTTCTCACTTGGATGAACTGAAGAAGAAACATATCAGTTTTGAGCATCCTAGGTTCGAAGATTAATAAAGTTAGACCTGAGTTTCTCATTCGGATGAACTGAAGATGGAATATATCCTTTTGAGCATTTTAGGTTCGAAGATTAATAGAGGAAGAGTTTCTCATTCGGAAGAACTGGAGAATAAATATATCGATTCGAACATCCCAAAGGTTAAGATTACTAAAGTTAGACTCGAGTTTCTCATTCATGTGAACTGGAAAAGAAATATATTATATTTGAACATCCGGGTTCAAAGATTACTTTGAGTTAGACCCAAGTTTCTTATTTGGATGAAATGGAGACGAAATATATCGTTTTGAACATCTCAGGTTCAAGATTACTAGAGTTAGACCTAAGTTTCTCATTTGGATGAAGTGAAGAATAAAAATATCATATGTGAGTATCCTAGGTTCGAAGATTACTAAAGTTAGACTTGAGTTTCTCATTGTGAACTTGGAGAAGAAATATATCGATTCGAAAACATCCCATGTTAAGATTACTAAAGTTAGACTGAGTTTCTCATTCGGTGAATCGAAAAAGAAATATATTATATTTGAACATCCTGTGTTCAAAGATTCGGAGTTAGACCCAAGTTTCTTATTTGGATGAACTGGAGACGAAATATATCAGTTTTGAACATCCCAGGTTCAAAGACTAATAGAGTTAGACCTGAGTTTCTCATTTGGATGAGCTGAAGAAGAAATTTATCAGTTTTGAACATCCCGAGTTCGAAGATTACTAGAGTTAGACCTGAGTTTCTCGTTTGGATGAATCAAGAAGAAATATATCATATTTGAGCATCCTAGGTTCGAAGTTACTAGAGTTAGACCTGAGTTTCTCACTTGGATGAACTGAAGAAGAAACATATAAGTTTTGACTAGGATCCAAGATCGAAACCTTAAAAAAACCCTATTTCTGCATATTGTATGCGTACTAGGATCCAAGATCGAAACCTGGCTGCAAGTTGACTACTCTAAGTCAGAAACTTGGTAAGAACGACGAATCCATCCATTTATAGGTAAGATTTCTTCGAGATATTCTACGAAACCTTAAAAAAAAAAAACCTATTTCTGTATATTGTATGCGTACCAGGATCCGAGATCGAAACCTGGCCGCGAGTTGACAACTCTAAGTCAAAAACTTGGTAAGAATGACGAATCCATCCATTTACAGGTAAGATTCCTTCAAGATATTCTACGAAACCTAAAAAAAAAAAAACCTATTTCTGTATATTGTATATGCATACCAGGATCCGAGATCGAAACCTGGCCGCGAGTTGACAACTCTAAGTCAAAAACTTGGTAAGAATGACGAATCCATCCATTTACAGGTAAGATTCCTTCAAGATATTCTACGAAACCTTAAAAAAAAACCTATTTCTGTATATTGTATGCATACCAGGCTCCGAGATCGAAACCTGGCCGCGAGTTGACTACTCTAAGTCAGAAACTTCGTAAGAACGACGAATCCATCCATTTACAGGTAAGATTCCTTCGGAATATTCTACGAAACCTTAACGAAACCCTATTTCTGCATATTGTATGCAAACCAGGCTCCGAGATCGAAACCTGGCTGCAAGTTGACTACTCTAAGTCAGAAACTTGGTAAGAACGACGAATCCATCCATTTACAGGTAAGATTCCTTCAAGATATTCTACGAAACCTTAAAAAAAAAACCTATTTCTGTATATTGTATGCATACCAGGCTCCGAGATCGAAACCTGGCCGCGAGTTGACTACTCTAAGTCGAAACTTCGTAAGAACGAGCGAATCCATCCATTTACGGGTAAGATTCCTTGAATATTCTACGAAACCTTAAAAAACCCTATTTCGCATATTGTATGCGTACTAGGATCCAAGATCGAAACACGGCCCAAGTTGACTACTCTAAGTCGGAAAACTTGGTAAGAACAGCGAATCCATCCATTTATAGGTAAGATTTCTTCGAGATATTCTACGAAACCTTAAAAAAAAAAAAACCTATTTCGTATATTGTATGCGTATCCGGGATCCGAGATCGAAACCCGGCATGAGTTGACAACTCTAAGTCAAAAACTTGGTAAGAATGACGAATCCATCCATTTACAGTAAGATTCCTTCAAGATATTCTCTGAAACCTTAAAAAAAAACCTATTTCTGTATATTGTATATGCATACCAGGATCCGAGATCGAAACCTGGCCACGAGTTGACAACTCTAAGTCAAAAACTTAGTAAGAATGACGAATCCATCCATTTACAGGTAAGATTCCTTCGGGATATTCTACGAAACCTTAAAAAAAACCCTATTTCTCCATATTACAGATTGTGAAAATGACCATATTACTCTTACTAGAAATAAGTGCACTAAATATCACACAGACAGTGAAAATGACCATATTAACCTTACTAGGAATTAGTGCAATAAATATCATTGGGATAGTGAAAATGACCATACTAGCCTTATCGGAAATAAGTGAAATAAATATTACAAATTGTGAAAATGACCATATTACCCTTACTAGAAATAAGTGCAATAAATATCGCACAGACAGTGAAAATGACCATATTACCCTTAATAGGAATTAGTGCAATAAATATCATGGAGACAGTTAAAATGATCATACTAACCTTATCGGAAATAAGTAAAGTAAACATTATAGACTGTGAAAATGACTATTTTACCCTTACTGGAAGTAATTGCAATAAATATTTTGGAGACCGTAAAAATGACCAGACCACCCTTATCGGATATGAGTAAAGTAATTATTACAGTCTGCTAAAATGACCATTTTACCCTTAGGGAAATAAGTGCAATAAATGTTATGGAAACTGTCAAAATGACCAAACTACCCTTATTCGAAATAAGTGCAATAAATATCACACTGACGGTGAAAATTACCATACTACCCTTATTGGAAATAAGTGCAATAAATATTATGGAGACTGTGAAAATGACCAGACCACCTTTTTCGGATATGAGGAAAGTAAGTAGTACAGTCTGTGAAAATGACCATTTTACCCTTAGGGGAAATAAATGCAATAAATTTTATGGATATTATGAAAATGACCATATTACCCTTACTAGAAATAAGTGCAATAAATATCACACAGACAGTGAAAATGACCATATTACCCTTAATAGGAATTAGTGCAATAAATATCATGGAGACAGTTAAAATGACCATACTAACCTTATCGGAAATAAGTAAAGTAAATATTATAGACTGTGAAAATGACTATTTTACCCTTACTGGAAGTAATTGCAATAAATATTTTGGAGACCGTAAAAATGACTAGACCACCCTTATCGGATATGAGTAAAGTAATTATTACGAGCCCGCTAAAATGACCATTTTACCCTTAGGGAAATAAGTGCAATAAATGTTATGGAAAGCTGTCAAAATGACCAAACTACCCTTATTCGAAATAAGTGCAATAAATATCACATCGATTGTGAAAATGACCATACTACCCTTATTGGAAATAAGTGCAATAAATATTATGGAGACTGTGAAAATGACCAGACCACCTTTTTCGGATATGAGTAAAGTAAGTAGTACAGTCTGTGAAAATGACCATTTTACCCTTAGGGGAAATAAATGCAATAAATGTTATGGATATAGTGAAAATGACCATACTACACTTATCGAAAATAAGTAAAGTAAATATCACTGACGGTGAAAATGACCAAATTACCCCTACTAAAAATTAGTGCAATAAATACATGGTGACAAAGAAAATGACCCGACTATTCTTATAGGAAATAAGTCAAGTAAATATTATAGTCTGTGAAAATGACCATTTTACCCTTATCGCAGTCTCCATTACATTTATTAACCTTATTTCCTGTAAGGGTAAAATGGTCATTTTCACAGACTATAATATTTACTTGACTTATTTCCTATAAGGATAGTCTGGTCATTTTGACAGATCTCCATAATGTTTAATGCACTAATTTCAAAAGAAGGGTAATATGGTCATTTTCTGATCTGAAATATTTACGTTAATTATTTCCGATAAGGGTAGTTTGGTCATTTTCACAGTCTCCATAATATTTATTGCATATGTTTCCAATAAGGGTAAAGTGTCATTTTCATAGTCTGTAATATTTACTTTACTTATTATTGATAAGGGTAGTTTGGTAATTTTCCCTGTCTCCATAATATTTATTGCATATGTTTCCAATAAGGGTAAAGTGGTCATTTTCATAGTCTGTAATATTTACTTTACTTATTTTTGATAAGGGTAGTTTGGTCATTTTTATAGTCTCCATGATATTTATTGTATTTATTTAATATGGTCATTTTCACTGTCTGTAATATTTACTTTACTTATTTCCGATAAGGGTAGTCTGGTCATTTTCATAGTCTCCGAATATTTATTACACTTATTTCCAGCTTTATTTCTAGTAAGCGGTATGGTCATTTTCACTTTTTATAATATTCACTTTACTTATTTCCTATAACGATAATCTGGTCATTTTGACAGTCTCCATAATATTTATTACACTAATTTCCATTAAGGGTAATATGGTCATTTTATAGTTTGTAATATTTACTTTACTTATTTCCGATAAGGGTAGTTTGGTCATTTGCACAGTCTCTATTACATTTATTAACCTTATTTCCAGTAAGGATAAATGGTCATTTTCACATACTATAATATTTACTAACTTATTTTTGATAAGGGCACTTTGGTCATTTTATAGTCTCCCTGATATTTATTGCTTTAATTTCTAGTAAGGGTAATATGGTCATTTTCACAGTGTGAAATATTAACTTTTCTTATTTTTAATAAGGGTAGTCTGGTCATTTTCACACTCTAAATAATATTTATTGCACTAATTTCCGTGAAGAAGGGGTAATATGGTCATTTTTACGGTCATTTTTATAGTCTCCATGATATTTATATTTACTTTACTTATTTCCAATAAGGGTAGTCTGGTCATTTTCCATGTCTCCATAATATTTATTGCATATGTTTCCAATAAGGGTAAAGTGGTCATTTTCATAGTATGTAATATTTACTTTACTTATTTTTGATAAGGGTAGTTTAATTTTCCCTGTCTCCATAATATTTATTGCATATGTTTCCAATAAGGGTAAAGTGGTCATTTTCATAGTCTGTAATATTTAATTTACTTATTTTTGATAAGGGTAGTTTGGTAATTTTCATAGTCTCCATGATATTTATTGCACTTATTTCCAGTAAGGGTAATATGGTCATTTTCAGTCTGTAATATTTACTTTACTTATTTTTGAAAAGGGTAGTTTGGTCATTTTCATTGTCTCCATGATATTTATTGCATTTATTTCTAGTAAGGGTAATATGGTCATTTTCACAGTCTGTAATATTTTACTTTACTTATTCATGATAAGGGTAGTCTGGTCATTTTCATAGTCTCCATAATATTTATTACACTTATTTCCAAAGAAGGGTAAAATAATCATTTCCATAGTATGTAATATTTACCTTACTTATTTCTGATAAGGGTAGTTTGGTCATTTTCATAGTCTCTATGATATTTATTGAACTTATTTCTTGTAAGTGTAATATAGTCATTTTCATAGTCTCCATGATATTTATTGCACTTATTTCTAGTAAGGGTAATATGGTCATTTTCACAGTAAGGGTAATATGGCATTTTTCAAAATGTGTAATATTTCCTTTACTTATTTCCGATAAGGGTAGTTTGGTCATTTTCACAATCTCCATTATTTCTAGTAAGGGTAAGATGGTCATTTTCACGGTCTGTAATATTTTCTTTACTTATTTCTTATAAGGGTTGTATGGTTATTTCCATAGTCTGTAATATTTACTTTACTTATTTCCGATAAGGGTAGTCCGGTCATTTTCACAGTTTTCCACAATATTTATTGCACTAATTTCATTAAGGGTAATATGGTCATTTTCACGAAGATGGAATATTTACTTCACTTATTTCGATAAGGGTAGTCCGGTCATTTTCACGACCGCATAATATTTTGTTGCACTTTTTCCATTAAGGGTAATATGGTCATTTTAACAGTCTGTAATATTTACTTTACTTATTTCCGATAAAGGGTAGTCTGGTCATTTCACAATCTTCAGAATTTTTATTGCAATTATTCCGATAAGGGTGTCTGGTAATTTTCACTGTCTTCGGAAGAAACAGATATGTCAAAGTCAAATTTTTATAAAGTCATGACTTGTTGACTTGGTCTTGATCATGTTTTTTAATATTAAGAAAATTAAAAAGAAAAAGAAAAATATATTTTGATTTATAGAAATGAAATATAATTGTTAGTTTGTACAAATGTGGGAAAATTAGTGACAAGTAGAATTCAAAGTGTTATAATTTTGGGGTTGTTTTAGATGTTGTGAAATATTTGGGTGGAATCATCACTTTGATTTATAATTGTGATTGTCTCAGTAAAATTGTCAACAAATATTATTGTGACTAATAAAAGAATTTAATATTCCTAATTATAATCACGAATACAAAATTTAATAACAGTTATAATCACAGGTGACTTATCACAGTGTGTCTCGTGATGAAAAATAAACCGTGACAAAGTTGCAATCGTTACAAAATCCTGGTTTTGGTGTAGTGAAATTCAAGGTGTCCATAACACAATCCAAGCACCATTACAAAAAAAAGTTCACCTAAAAGTCAAGCTGTTTGCAACACCATAACAATGTACTTAATACTTCAGAAAACACTAAAAAGAACTTGGCAAACTTAAATGTGCGCTTAACGACGACCTTTCTTGTTAGTTCCACGACCACCTCCTCTTCCTCCTTGGCGTTCATCTTCCGACGCATCATCCCTAGTACCACCTCCGCTTGTACCTTCACCAACTTGTCGAGACCTCTTAGTAGTAGGCCTTTGTGTGGATTCCTCGGGTCCTTATCCTTTGTTTATAATTGCATCCCACTTGTTGTAGAGGTATTTCTGTTCTTCAATAGTCATAGGACTTTTGTAACCAAGTTTCTTCTTAATTTTTTTCAACATCTCCCTACCCGCAGCAACCTATTTTCATTTGACAACAACTTCCAACCGTGAGTACGAAGACATTTTTACCATTAACTTATATATGCAAGAGTATAAAGTGAAATCATTCTTACCATTATCTTGAAAGCCATCACTATTTCTTCTAAGTAGACTTGGCAGAGATCTTGATTGCTTTGTCCTTCGCCTTATCGCCTTTCTTTTGACTATTCTTATTGATAATGAAGGGATGAGAAATCGGGTTATACCAATCCATGTAGCCCTGGATCCTCTTCACATAGATCATCACCTAAAGGTACTAACTTCCCAACATCTAATTTGTTTGTATCTAAATTATTCCAATACTCAAGGGTAGGGTCGGGATCATACTTTGGTTCCCATGATGAAGTGGTGCTTTTAGTTCCATTACCACCCTTTGGCATCAACATGAATTTCTCGTCAAACAAAGGAACCTTTTGGATGCATCCTAATTGACGAAGTATTCTCCGAGGATCGTATATTACATAACCATAGGGATAAAACAATGGACCATGGTACATAGAAACCGGCATATCCTCATCTTCAACAATTTCATCATCTTCATCTTCCTTCACATATGGTTGAAAAACGACGTCATCAACACCCATTGTATCTAACTTCTCCCTCAAACTTGCCACCAACTGTTTTTTGTTCCTTTTCTTCGAGTCCTCATACTCGTACCTTGCACATGTTGGCTCAAATATCAACCCAATCGACATCCTGTTTCAAATACTTTAGCCAATTCCAAAATTGGGAAATGGTCATATACCCACACCTATATCCAAATAACCACATAACTAACTTAAAATGATTGCATTAATAGAAACAGAACTAAGTAATAAAGAATTTTGAAAAATCGCGCATTGTTGGCTTAAAACACGGGATGGATTATGTTTAACCATTGAAAACCAATGGTTCGGCTTATGTGTGACCACCAAACATAAGCCGAACCATACACCGATGACAAAAAAAAATTTCAAGTTTGACGTCGAGAATTACCCGCGCAGTGAAATTTCCTCCAATGTTTGTGCTTGTCAACCTAGAGGCGGCGCAAGTTGGTCCAACAGGTAAGCCAGTGAAGCCGTTCCCAAGCATACTTGTTAACGGTTTCAATATTCTTTACCAATTGGAGATAATTAGCATTTACCTTGTTTCCTAGAAGGTCGGAAAGATATCTCTGCCAAGAGTATAAAGTAAGTATGCGGTTCCGACTTGCTTCACTTTGATCTCGTCCATTACCAACACCCCCTGCTTTACTTTCTCTTTTGTGTTCTCAAATTCCTTTTTCAAGTTAGTTAGCTTGATCTTCTTATTCTTCTTATTCCTTCCACCAGGTATGCAAACGGAATCGACATCTTTAACAGATCGACAAAACTCCAACTCAGTTTTGTATGAACTCCAACCAAGAGTTTCCTCGAACAAATTGTACAACTCTTCCCAACTCATGTCATAATAATCAGCATCCACGCTTCTACCCCTTGCTTTAAGGCCTGTAATCTTACTAGCTTCATCAGGAGAGATTGTCATCTCTCCAAAAGGTAATTGAAACGTGTAAGTCTCTCGGGACAAAATCTCGGCAAAACAGAGGTCTGTCACACTATCATATTCTTGATGTCCATATTGAATGGCAGGCCATAAAGCGTAGGATTGTACATAAGCATCCACCTCATCCACCTCTTCGTAAAGTTTCCATTCCGTCGCCCTCGGGTGTCTCAATACCGACCGCACGGTGGTGATGAGTCTCATAAATCTTTTTGCCCAAGATTCGGCGTAACCAATCAACATATTTCCTCCATCTTCCCGAAGACCATGAGGCTCACCATCCGATCTAGGTGAAATTACATCATCTTCAACAGAAAGAATGTGAAAACTCAGAGCCCGTTGTTCCGCAACTTTGTTCTCTCGACGATGGTTGTGCAACCTTCTTACCTTTCTCGGGTTTTCTTTGGGGTTGTGTTTCTTGAATATCATCAACTTCTTCATCATCATAAATACCTTCTTATTGTCTTCCAACTATGTTCATCTACTTCTTCAATGTCAGTTCCTCTACGGTTCTCTCCCAATTTTTTCGTACCTCCTCCTCGAGGATCGGGAGTTTTAGAAGTAGAAGGTGTTACCTCCATCCTCTTCTTCTTTTTAGCTGCATTGTTCCTGACATAAGCATAAAACTTATAAGCCTAATACTTCGAACAACAAAGGATATAAAAACTAAATGAAATATGTATTTGATTATCATTACAGAAAGTAGTTCGGCTTATATGCACTAAATACTTCTAAGCCGAATATCAATACTTTCTGACAAAACTACCATTATCGAATAAGCCGAACCATATTTAAGAATTAAAATAATTATTCGGCGCATAATTATTTGATAAAATGAGCCGAACCTCAACAATTTCAAAAAAAAATGAATTCTAACTACACATATTCGGCTCAAAACAAATAGTATCGAATAAGCCGAATCTATACTTATGAATTGTAACATATGTTCGGCGCGGAATAATATCATAGGATACGCGAGCCTATACACTAGAAAAATATAGGAAATTCTCTGAGATACATGTTCGGCTCACATCTAATTGTATCGAATAAGCCGATCCTAAATATTCCGCTCAAATCTCATCTAAACTTTTAAGACGAACTGTTCATATGCATTTTCAGAGTTCGGTTT
Source organism: Papaver armeniacum (assembly GCA_023531295.1). Lineage (NCBI taxonomy): Eukaryota > Viridiplantae > Streptophyta > Magnoliopsida > Ranunculales > Papaveraceae > Papaver > Papaver armeniacum. Next base: position 404,296 of record JAJJWW010004488.1, read on the forward strand.
CAAGAACGATTCTAGCGCAAACTGTAAGTAACATACGCCGAACCCTACCTCAGAATCGCGCAAAACCCTTATTTTTGACTATTAAACATATTATACCAATCAAAAGCATCAAAATACGAGATGGGTTTGTAGAAACTTACCTTCTTATTCTCATTTCGGGTGTTGGTTCTTCACTTTGTTCTTCCTGGTTCGATTTGTGGAGGGATTTCACTTTGTTCTACATCTTCATCTTCAATGAAGTTCTCTTCAATTGGTTCTTCAGTTGGTGCTTCGATTGATCTATTAGAACGCGATACATTCTTACGACGACCCATTATATAGTAAAGTTTAATCGACGATCAATTTTTCATGAATCGACGATTTTCAATTTCACGGCAATGGAGCGAGGGAGGCAGAGGATGGGAGGAAGAAGAAGACTATAATAAGAAGACTGAAAACTGATTTACTATTTTTTGTTTTAGGTTTTTGTATTAGGGTTAGGGATAGATTAGTACTTTAGAAGATTTAAGGGCATATAGGTAATTGAACTACCCATAGGGTACCCCTTATAAGGTCACCCAAGTTAGGACTAGTGCTTTGTATGCCCAAAATCATAGTTCAAAATTTACCCGATTAAGCACTAAGGATGTGAAACTTACATGTTGTTTACTTTTCCAAGCATCCAACTCGGTAAAGGCCCAGTCAGCAAGTTGCCAGTCAAATACCTAAGGAAAAGTCAACCTATTAATTGCTCTAGCCTCCAGAGATACATTTCAAATCCCGAAATGGTATGTGAGAAAAATTACAGATGAAATCTCTTGCATGAATATCACGTTGGTAAGGCCAGAGAAGGTGTTTGGGATTTCTCCGGAAAGTTTGTTGAAGCTGAGATCTCTGCAGAAAAATGGAGCAATACAACGATAAACAGAGTTGTTCAAAATGACATTTTTTTTCTAACGATCATAAACTCTGTTTTGAGATTCATGCTTTTAATGCTGCTTGCGCTTACTACCAGAGAGGTGTTTTCTGAGTAGGCTACAACTATGTTGTAAAAGGCGCACGAGTCGCCAAAGGGGCGCCTACACAATAAAATGCCCAAGGCGCCAAAGTGTGAGCAAATTTTTTGTTTTCTAATTTTTCTCTGTGCGCCTAAGCGCCTCGCCTCGCATAGCACCTAATACAACATAGAGATACAATGGTTCAAGTACCACGTTCACTAAAATGTTCAATTTGGTTGAAAAAAATTGGTATATTTTGTCTGAAACTATGTTTAGACTTGAATATTGTATAAGACTATAACATGTGAAAACTGAAATGGTAATGCAAAATATAGAATGCGGTAAAAATCCTAACGATAGCATATCATCCTTCCATTAGTATTGGAAGTGCAAAGCAAACATAGTTAAGTTTGTACTTACAAGCTTTTAAGGGTTGTCATCACGCCCACGATAATCGTGTAATGTCCCGTTGATATCAGTAACTCCTCGGTAATACTAAATACGAAAGTTCAGATGATAAGTATAAGAGATAACAGATTCAAATTGTTCAAATCATATATATATATATATATATATATATATACAGAATGTTTGACTCAATGTGTATATGAGACTTTTTGTGTTATTAAGTGGTGGAAATGAACCTTGTACCCTCTAAGTCACTTATTTTCCTGCATAAGGTGTTCCGTTAGACATGTGAACCAACTCGGAGGTAATGGAGCCAAGCTTGTCTAGAAAGCTTTAAAAATTTACAAATATTTTACAACACACATAAATTTGGTTGAAAGAAAAGACTGGACTTGTAAAATTAACCATCAAAACAAAGACCTTCAATGCATGAGCTACTTTGTATTAAGAAAAATAAACAGGATGGCATATTGGAACGATAAGAATTTGACTAGACAACTAACGGTGTAGATAATTTTTCCAAGACAGAAATGCCTGATGGAATTGGGCCTTCAAAACCGCTTGCCTGCAGTTCTCTGCAGATATCAACCAAATTAGATGTAAGGAGAGAAGAGTAATGAATTCTAACTTGCATAAATATAGCAAAAAAGGAACCCACTAAATTGATTATCACTTATCCGTCTGCGTAACAATTATAAATACATTAGAATTTAGATGTTGTTGGATCAATCAAACTTGGAAATCCTTATAAATCTTACACGTCGGTCAAGTTGGTTAGCTTAGAAAATGTCTGTGGCAATTCCCCCGTAAAATTGTTCGACGTTAGCCATCTACAATCACAAATACCAATTAAGTAAACAATATTTCAATCATTACCAATATACGAATAAAAAAATAATCAGCACCGAAATGCATTACATTCGATTTATGCCTATGATATTTCCAAGTGTTTGAGGAAGAGGCCCAGAGAAGTGATTGCAGTCCAACCAACTGAAAATAAACCTCAGTTTCAATTAGATACAAGAACCCTGAATGACAATGTATACTGAATTGACAAGAGGAGAAATGAAAAGGAACACTTACAAATCTTTTAGGGTAGTGATATTTCCTATCTCGTCCGGAATTGAACCAGATAGTCGATTCCCAATGAGACATCAGCATTGATTTGTTTCAGTAAGATCTAATTATAATCGTATTTGACTAACAAATGCAATTACAAATTACCAATAGGAGAATGAAATGTAGAGATGATGCTTACATTTTTATCAATTTCATTGAACCCCATGATTTAGGGATTGTACCGCTGAGATAATTTTGAGTAAGGTCACTGGTGGAGTAAATTAATAAGTTAGGACATGCTAAATAAAAGGATTAGACAGCAGAGAGAAGAATAGAGTAATGAGTCTTACAGTACTTCGAGGTAGGGAAGCTTGACAAGCTCTGGAGGTAAAACTCCTGGTAAACTCCGTTTCTGAAGCTCTCTGCACAACCAAGCCCCCAAAATTAAAGCATTTTCAAATCGGGTGATCAAAGTCGTTTCAAAGCTTATTAATCGAATGGACAACTATACCCTTTTCACGACTCACTAGGGAATGCCACATTTATATGCAATAGAAAAGGGAAGGATATATAGGTCACCAGAGCAAAGCACTATGGTGTAAAAAAATTCTCGCCAATCCAGCCAAATGGAGAAAAAAATAACCATCGTTAGGTTATCGCCAAACTGAATTGTGTAGTTGGATTTGATTTGATTCAAAATGTGTGGTTTAAGATGAAAACGGGCAAAGAAACTTAAATAGTATTAGGCGACAACTTGATTTCCGCACACAACCGATACTTGGTTTCCGCGAACCAAGTCATGGCTTACCAGCACTACAGATCCGTAGTGCTGTACAATTAGAAGATTTTTCTTAGCTCAAATTTAGCAAATTTCGTTATAATCTAGTGAAATACCAAACCATAGTGCTTGCTTTAAGCAATGTTTGAAGACCAGGTTTGGATATGGGTCACCAACATTACTCGTAACTGTTTTTCATTGTTTTATCGGTTCGAATGGAAAGCAACAATGATTCAGTTATGTCTTTTTTCTCCGGAATAAACATAAAACAGTCATTATTGTCAATAAAACATACAAAAAAACACTCATTACATGGTCATAAAAACGTTTTTTATGGTAGTTCAAACCTTGGTCATAAGTTATATAATAACCAACCAAAATGTAGTTTAAGAGTTTGAAATTAAAAAATAAAAAATTAAGAGCAATTTTGTGAAAATTTGATTTTTTTTCTTTGAATCCACCATTGTTGCAGTTGAAATAGATTGGTGCCGGCATGGACGTAGTATGAATACAATGCCGGCAGTACCATTCCCAGCATGGTATTCATACTACGTCCATGCCGGCCAACAATATCCCCTATTTTGAAACGCAATCCGGCATTGTTTTCCACCGAAAAAACCATGCAGAAATTTGTTGGAAATTTTCATAAATATTTGCCACTATCCGGGGGGCGTAGCCCCTCCCGGCTATGTTCGAAAACCTTTTTAGATATTTGTAAAGAATGGTTAGGTAAAGATAATCCAATAATACCTATAGAAATTATAATGACTAAGATTTGGTTCATTTGAAAAGAAAGGTGCAATAGAACTTTTGGTGAACATCAACAAACCCATAACCAACTAGCTTTAGAAATCCAGAGACACTTAGCTTTCTGGCATAAGGATAAGTACACTGTCCATACTAACCTCTCAACTGCAGAAAATAATCCCAATGGTAAATGGCAGCACCCAGAGGCTTGTCAACATAAAATAAATCAGGATGCAACTTGGATTTCAATGAGTGGTCCAGCAGGTTTTTCCTTAATTTTTATAAATAATGCAGGTGAATTCATACAAGGTAGAGCAGGACCACTTCAAGCTTCATCCTCAGAAGAAGCAGAAGAATTAGGTCTCCTCCAAGCAGCTCAGTGGGCTAAAGAATAAAATCTTTCAAATTTCAGTGTCGAGAGGGACTGTAAGAATCTTTTTGACTATTTGAATGGGAAACCATATCAAATAGCTTGGCAGAACCAATCTATCATGGATGAAGTAAAAAGGGAGTTTTCTTTTTGCCATAATTTTCTAGGTTTTTTTTTATGTGCCAAGAATAACAAATCATGTAGCTGATATATTGGATAAGGAAGCTAAATCCTTCAGAAACACTCTTAATTGGAGACTTGTAGCTCCAACTTGTATTTATTATGCTTTAGAAGTAGATAAATCAAATGCCAGGGACGTCACTATCCCCGCATTAGATGGCTCTACTCATATTGATGTAAGGGTTACTAATCCCCTAAGTTAGGCTTTTTGAATGCATTTTAACTTACAAAAAAAATAAAAGCTTAATTTTAATAAAATTTATAGATACTTGGGATTTTGCAACATGCACCAATATTATTCTAATAAATTTCGTACATGTAGATATTGAATTACACAATACATATGTAAGCGGAGAGGTATAGACACGCATCAGCTTTTAGTAGCTCTACTTCCTTACATAATGAAGGCACATAAATATGGAGTTTTACAGTTTTAGCCTAGAACTAAAAACCACCATCAACGATCGTATCTAGTTTGTAACCAAATTCAGCATCATAATCTCGGAGAAAATAAGATAACTGAAAGTACAACCGGTTTCCTTTGAATTGATTACTAAAATCACATGATTTATTTGACTGAGAATTAGGAGCCAAATTTTTTTGAAATTTTTGGCTGAGTTGACTATTTTGGATCGGAGCTCGAGGATGATAGTATTCAATATTAAGATCAAGAATAAAATATGATTGAATCCAGTTGAAAGAAATTATGGATAAAAGTTTTCTCAGATTGTATATTTGACTTGATGGCTTTTCCTGCTTGGTTGAAAGAAAAACACCTTATGAACTACTCCATCCGTCCCAAATTAGAATAGCTATTTGTAGTTTGCACAATTATTAAGGCAAGAAGAAAAGTGGAGAATGTTTAAGTATTTTTTTACAACTATACCCTTATAGATAATAACTAGGAAAACTTAAAATGATTTATCTCTTAAACTATACCACAGTTTTTCGCAAACTTTATACCGTTGAAAAGCATTTTAAAACACATACGTAACGAATATAAACACGACTATCAAACAGGGGGTTAGTCAAATGAGATTTATAATGACTTTCGTGGAGTTCGCAAATCTACTGTTAGTCCATAGAGACTTTTGGAGAGTCTCTTAATGTCTCTTGTTATTGGTTCGAGATTTTTTTAAGTCATTTAAATTCTCTGAAACTCCATGTTATTGGATTAGGATTTCATAAGAGTCACTCCAACACTCCTGTTATTCGAAGGAGAATTGAAAGTCATGGATTTTTTGTTTTCAGAGATTTGGAGAGACTTTTTCTTGAAAATAGGCATGGTAGAAATCTCTCCTCAAGAGGTGATATTTCGAGAGACTTGGAAATTTGGAGATTTTTTGGTTTTGGGAGTGAATCTTTTTTTTTCTTTCCTTGTACATTAATGCACTTAAAGGCCACTTGGAAAGGGGTAATCAAGACTATGTGAGTCTTTGTGGAATAAAATGATTTTCTAAATTGGAGAATATATATTTTAAAATCGGCTATGTGAGTCTTTGTGATATATATCGATTTTAAAATATATATTTTAGAAGTTATGAGTTTTTTTTTCTTCCGATTTTAAGTTGTTGGAAAACTCCGCATAGAAAATTAGTGGTGAGATAGCATAAAAAATAAAATGTGGGACGAGTAGAATAAAGTGAATGAAAATTTAGGCATATGACAACAATGAGATTTATTTTGGTAATTGACACATATTTTATTAGGTGGTCATGGTACTTTTATTATTACTGTAACGTGAATAATAAAAAAATCGGTAATGTTTGGAATTAATCAGGGGATATTATACAACTTTTTCTCTACAAATCACATAAACTTTCTACAAGTCTCATTTTTTTGTCCCTACAAATCTCGTTTTTTGTCTCTACAAGTCACAAAGACTCTCTAAAATTCTCTCAGAGAGTTACTAGAAATCTCTATATTTTCAGAGAATCTCAGAGAATCACTAGAAATTTCCATATTTACAGAGAATCTTTAAGAGTCACTCAAATTAAAAATCTATGAAAGTCCATAGAAATCTTGTTTGACTACCCCCTTGTAAAAGGGTAGTTGATGCGTGTCGTAACCACAACAAATTAATTAATATTTTTCCACCTAATTAACAAGTAATATAGTGGTAGTTAAGTTCGTTCCCACGAGGAGCAAGAGATTCTTAGTTGTAAAAATTGTCACAAAATGGGGGGATGTATAAAGCAAAAGAAAATAAACAAAGCAATTCAAAAATAAAGTTGAAATCAATAAGAGAGACAAGATCAAGGAATCCTTCTTTGTTGCAAAATAATGATTCAAGTTATGTTTTTCATCCACATGTTATTAGTCACAGATTATCACCAACCGTAGGATAGCAGGTTCGCTTAGCTAGCCCTAAAATCCCTTATTTCACTGAGTAACAAGTCCGCTTAGTTATCAGATTCTATTCAAAAGAACCACCTTGAGGTTCGCTTACAAGATGTAATTCCCTGAATGCATTAAGATCTATGAATTTAGGTTTAGTACTAGTAGTTAAACTCGGTTCGCTTGGTCCACTTATGTAAAGTGTCGAGAACGATTACTTATTCCCTAACTTATACTAGATTTAGGTTGAATTAACAAATCAATTTAGCGTGCACTCTAAACAACCTATCAATCAACCATAAATGTATAAACATTCCTATTAGTAAAAACAAACGATAATCATGTGAAAACTTCAAGATAGAATTAAAACAAAACTCAAATCATATATTAAGAACTAGGAATTCATCCTCAATCAATAAGAAAATTAGCTACTCATGTTTTTGAAATTCACACAAATAATTAAAGGGAGAATTTTTCAAGTTCACACAAATAATTAAAAGAAGAATTTTGAAAAGCAAACAAAAACACAAGTGTTGTGTGTGTAGAGAGATATGTCAAAGTGTGTAGAGAACTTCTCTACTTATAGGCTTCAATGTTCTCCAAATCTTCCAAGGAATAGAATCCTCATTCCATAATAATTCAATTTCCAAATTCAAGTCTTTCTCATCTTCCATCTTCTCTTTCCAAATTTGAGCCAAATTCTCCATCCAATTCCAAGTCCAAGTCTTCACACCCATGAGAAGAATCCACACAAAAATCTGTAATTTTGGTCGCCGGGAAACTGGTATTATGGCGTAGGAATCCTAGGAAAAGTCACAGAATCTTCTTCTCCGTTGATGGAATATTAAATCGCAGCCCGTGATCCAAGTTAACGGTCAAACAGGTCAAACCGTTAGTCAATGGGTCAAGACATAAGAGTGACTCAGCCACCGAGTCAGCATCTTACTCGGCTAACTGGTCTAACTGGGCTGGGTTGAATCGTCTGGATCGGTCATCGCCGAGTTGACTCGTGGGTCGAAAAACGGGAGTTTGTACATTTCATCTTGGGATTTTCAGCCACATTCAGCCGATCTATGTCTTCACCGTTAAGAACCTAGCATTCATCTAAGCAACACACTCATTCCATCCTTCCTTGTAACAAAGAAGTACCACTAGCATTATCATTCAAACCACTTGACCTTCAACTATTCATCTCCAGCAAACCCATTCATTCCACTGCATTTCCAACTCCATCACAACCCATCTTCTATCTGTTTCTCAAATGATGCTGAACTCCAATCAAGTGCGAACCCATCTGCTCTTCTTACCAGAATCCCATCAATTTCATTTGCAGCATTATCATCTCTCGGATTCGTTAATCGGAAACAGAACCCATCTCTTTCGACTTCTGTTGCTTCAATTAAGAGACGAATCGACCCTAATTTCTTGTCGTCTTTGTCATTACAAATTCAACCACAAACCCGTTTAATCTCCGTTAATTCTCAACAGCTGACCAGACTTAATCTTATATTCTTCATTCAATCCCATCATCAACAAATCCTTATTCCATTTCGACCGATTTCCTCTCAAAAGTTCTTTGTTCTTCTTTTAATTCAACAACACCATAATTCTTTATTCTTTCCGATTCTCTCATCGGATTTCTTCAACTCGATCTACTGAATCTCTATTTCATGATTTGAATTAACCCATTCTTGTGTTCTTCATCTAACTCAGCCACTGAAACCCATTAACTCATACCAATACAGCTACCATTCCTATCACCAATTGCAGCTCGAGTTTAATCTCTTTCTCTTTCGATTTCACCCTTCAATTACATCTCTAAATCTCTCGGACAAAGCGAATTCAAAGTAAATGCCTTGCTTTTCTTCCTCTCTTTATTTCAGGTGCGAAACGATTGAGAAGATAAATCTTCTCGATTTAGGGTTAGGTTATAAATGGGGCAGATTCAGACACCCCAACACTTGAGATAAGGGTCACCCAGATGGTAAACCCCTTAACCTTGGCTGATCACTATGTAGTACTCCTTCAAATTTGGTTGCCCCTTAACCTTGGCTGGGCTTAGGATAGTGTTCGCCCATTAAGTGACAATTTTTCCCTTTTGGCTCAATTAGAGTAATTTCTTCTTCTTTTCCTCCGTGTGACTCCAAAGTAGCTACAGAACTCAAAACAAGCGTAAAATACATAATTTACAAGAAAAATAGCAAAGAAAGCATAAACAATAGATAGTAAATAGGATGTATTCTACACCCTATCAGTAGTTTTAGAAATATCCTTTGATTAGTGAATTAGCTCATCTATTTGTGGAAAAAAATTTAAAACCAATTAGCTCAACTAATTTGGGACTGAGGAGTATTAATTTTGACCATCATCAACACGAAGATGGTTAGCACCACTTTGTTATTTTCTATTTGCAATATTCATGTTTTCTTCCACCACTGGTTTTCCACATAATGATTGATCGGAAACCTCCAAAAATCACAAGTCACCACAAAAACTAGATAAAATATTAAATAGTTATAAGATTAGATCATAGATTAATTCCACAACCATCTATAAAATCCAAAAAAATAATAATAAGAACGATATATACATAACAAAATTAGATCAGATGTATTTTAAATCATAAAATAAAAAAAAAAGATTCAAAAAGATGAGATTTTTTTTTAAAAACTATATTCAGTTTTCAAAGTGACAAATAGTTTTTTTTTTTTTTTTTTTTTGAGAAAGGAAGGATAAATATTGAGAAAAAAGAGAGATATATACAATACATTTACGGGGTCAAAAGACCATCTAGAAAAACAAAAAGAGAATGAACTATTCCAAGCTCATAATTCCCTCCCAATAAGAATAATGAAAGTGACAGTTAGTTGGGGAATAAGAATGAAGAAGGTATAGATGAAGGTATATCGATTATTGATAGTTGTATTTCTTTATTATATCTTCGGACCAAGGTATTTGTTCTTTCATAATGATAATAATAAGATGTGAAGATTGATATTTACCCCATTTTCTTTTCTTTTCTTTCTTTTGTTTTTTTGTTTATGAAAAAATACAAGATAAAATGCCGTTTGCGACAAAAACCAAAATTACTTAGGAAGAAAAAAAAAATGACAAAAACCAAAATTACTTAGCAAAAAAAAAAAAAAAAAAAAAACAAAAGACAAAATTACTGATGGTACCAAAAGGAGTCTGGAGCTCATGTTGGGCTGCCTCGTTATATCAAGTATCTCACGGGCCAGAGCATGTGAAAGCCCACTAGTGGGTAAACAAGAAAGTGGGACGACATGTTCAAAACAAAAGGAGATTTCATTTTCTATTCAAGTATTAGATGATTTTCATTTCATATTCTAGCTAAAGGGGATCTGACCAGTGCAGAATTTTAATGGAACGTTTCAAGGTTTAATCAAGCAGCTGTCTCTTAAGTGGATAAATGAATAATCAGATGGATCTGTGGGTTTCATTTGATGTGAATCCATTCTGATTTCACAAGTTGGGATGGATCTGAGGAGAATTTTAATGGAATGTTTCAAGTTTCAATCAAACAGTTGTCTCTTCATGGTGCGAGATCGAGATTGCAGAGAGAAGATACTAGTGGATAAAGGAATAATCAGATGATCTGTGGGTTTCTTTTGATGTGAATCGATTCTGATTTCACAAGTGGGGATGGATTTTTCTGTATGGGAAAGTAGTTTGTATTCTGAATGTTGGGCAGAAAGATCGCAATCAAGCAGCACACCCAGTTTGCTGGTGGCAAGTCTCTGTATGGTAATTCCGGACTTGTAGAATTTGATCCCTTTATTTCAAATTAGAGCTACTGTATTACATTATTATCATTCTTTTGACATACAAAATTGAAAGAACTACTAATTACAACCCTCAAATACATTACAAATCATCAGGAGAAAAAGAAGTTGTACTTCAAATCTATTTCAGCAAGTTTTAATGCTCCCGGTGAGGCTTTAAAAATCATCAGGACAAGAAGAAGTTGTACCTTCTTCTGCATTTCTTTGTGGCTGGAAGACCTGGAAAATTCTCTTTCCTTATGTTTTCGGAGAATTAGATAAAAGAACTTCCCACCTTCAATTAATTCAATGAGAGGAGATACCATTATGCTAAAAAATTGAGGTTACTGCTGATGTTTTTAAGAAATCTGCCATGGATTTGCAGTGTGATGTAAGAAATCTTCCATGGATTTGCAGTGTGATGTAGTAGAGAGTAGATTTGTTTTCTTTTTTTTTTATTTAGGGTAAGGGTCTCCTTTCTTGCTCTTCCGGAGGAGAACTGCTTTCTTTTTATAAGGCTTGGAGCTGCCCGTTTTTAGTTTAGGGTTAAATTGTTGTCGCTGATTATTTTTTATGCATGATCTAACGGATGATAAGTATGATGAACAGAAGGAAGATCCATGTTGAATCTGTATCTAAAAAAAGAGCAACGTGTTGCAGAAATTGCAAACAGCCTGGTCACAACAAAACCACTTGTGATGGTGGTGCTAATGGGTTAATGCAAAGAAGAAGAGGCCTAGGACTGAAGTTGATGGACATACCTTCACAGCCAGCAGCTATGTTCATCCTCAGAGCAGCTCCGGTGTGGGGAAAGCTAAAGGAAAAGGCATCAATCTTGCTCAATCTTCACAAGCTGGGAGTTCTGGTGGATCTAAGGTTGCAACAACCAGGTTCAGTGTGAATCATTCACAACTGAAGACCAAGAAGCCAAGGAAAGCTATAAAGCCATAGTTTGTGTTCAAGCAAAGGTGTTCACTTATAACTAGTCTACTATTTTGACTTAGCTCTAGTAATTTTCCCTCCTTTGTCAAAAACTTCCCAACTCTTTGAGATTTTGCTTTTTTGATCAGAACTTTGAAAACTTTGATGCTGAATTTTGGTTTTTGTTTTTACAAGGGGACAAGTTAGCATATGAAGTTTACCCAAGAAATTCTGTTTTCAACTGAAATAAGAGTTCTAAAGATTCAGTTGCCTCTGTTTTGCCTGTTTAATTTTGTGCATTTTCTGACAACACCGTGTTTCTATTTCTATGACGTTGGAATTGGACTCGGTGTGCAATGTAGAAGAAAAAGGAGCAAGAGAGGTATGTATAATTTATGAAACAAGGTAGGCCTATAATGCCTCAAATTTATGAAACAATGTAGAAGATCTCTTCTTTCTTTCTTGTGTACATTAAAGATTTTGGAGAAGCATAGAGATGCCCGCTTGAGCTGTCGAATCCCATAAACTAATTCCGGTCTCGTAGAATTTGATCTTTTTATTTCAAATTATAGCTACAGTATTACATTATTATCATTCTTTTGACATACAAAATTGAAAGAACTACTAATTACAACTCTCAAATACATTACAAAGAAGATCCTCTAAAATAGGACAGAGATCTAATATTTCTTAAACTTACAAGACTAAAAATCATCACGAGAAAAAGAAGTTGTACCTTCTTCTGCATTTCTTTGTGGCTGGAAGACCTGGAAAATTGTCTTTCTTTATTTTTTTGGAGAATTAGATAAAAGAACTTCCCACCTTACTTACACCACTTAAATTAATTCAATGAGAGGAGATACCATTATGCTAAAAAATTGAGGTTACTGCTGATATTTTTAAGAAATCTGCCATGGATTTGCAGTGTGATGTAAGAAATCTTCCATGGATTTGCAGTGTGATGTAGTAGAGAGTAGATCTGTTTTTTTTTTTTTTTTTTAGGGTTAGGGTCTCATTTCTTGCTCTTCAGGAGGAGAATCACTTTCTTTTTATAAGGCTTGGAGCTGCCCGTTTTCAGTTTAGGGTTAAATTTTGGTGGCTGATTATTTTTTATGAATGATCTAACGGATGATAAGTATGTTGAGACTGACCATATTTTCTGACCGACATATCTTTCATAGAGGCTTAGTCTTAGATCGTGTGTTTGATATACGTGGAGTTACATTTTCCATAGATGTTGAAGGGCCGATATTTATCAAGGTTAAGAAATTCGTTCAATTTCCGGCACACCATGTTTTTTTTTCTTAATGGAAATTTTGCGGCACGTTTGCTAGTGACTAAATAGAGCCACGAATGCAAGTACATGTTTTCAATAGATGAGAATCATCATGCATGTTTAGATGAGAATTCGGTGATTAAGTTGGCATTATATCTCTCAAGATGATACATATGTTGTGGATTGGTTCTTTCTGCTCACACTCTCGTGGAAACTTCTTCTCACATTATTCTGCAAAGTGCAATCTCTCAAGAGCCTATCGGTTTTGTCATTGCGGGTTTTTATATTCAAGATGATACATATGTCGTGGATTGGTTACGTGACTGGTTTGATAAGCTAAAAGAACACCAAATTCAAGAAGATCGGTTGTGCGAGAATAGCTATCACGACTTGGTGTATACGGACCGCAAGATGTGATAATGTGTTTAAAGGAAAAAAAGATAACTCCAGACTCAATTATTATGAAGAGTAGGTTGGAAATAGAGCTCGAAACCTAGAAAAGATCTCTTTTGCTATGCATAGAATCTGTCGGACAAAGCGGGATAAATTTGCACTGGAATCCTCCTAGAATAGGAACTTATAAAATAAATGTTGATGGCTCTTTTGATTATACCACTAAATTAGGCGGCATTGGTCTAATTCTTCGTGATTTTGCAGATGATCACGGGGATCCAAATGCATCTTCTTAGACAAAGCTCGAGTCCGAAAGGTGGAGTCCAGAAGTGTATGGGCGAGAAGATAAGAAGCTTGACAAAGTGATTTTTGAATTGGACTCTAAACTAGTAGGCGATGCGGTGAATCAAGATAACTTCATTTGATTGGAGGATCTACAATTTGATCTTAGACATAAAGAGTATGCTTAAGAATAAAACTTACGGCAATGCAATTATGTGCCAAAAGAACAAAATAAAGTGGCTGATATTTTAGCTAAGTTAGCTAGGACTTCTTTTTTAAGTAGTGTTTGGATTTCTACAATTTCTGAAAGGATTGCACCTCAACTTCAAGAAGATGCACATCATGTAACTCCCATTTCTTAATCAATGAAATTTTCAGCTTCAAAAAAAAAAAAAAAAAAAAAAAAAGTTGGCATTATATCTTGCTTACCAGCAGCAGGCATAAGCCATATTTCCAAGACGCTATGCCATTGGCGCATGCCAAATATAGCGCCCTAGGCTTGCAAATCGTGCAACTAGGTCAACATGGCCGTACGTGCCATTGGCACATGCCAACGCATGCCACAAGCCATATTTCCAAGCCGCTATGCCATTGGCGCATGCCAAATATAGCTCCCTAGGCTTGCAAAACGTGCAACTAGGTCAACATGGCCGTATGTGCCATTGGCACATGCCAACACGCACCACAAGCCATATTTCCAAGCCGCTATGCCACTGGCACATGCCAAATATAGCGCCCTAGGTTTGCAAACCATGCAACCTAAGCCAAGTCGGCCACGCATGCCATTGGCACATGCCAACATGCTCGCTGGTAGCTTTTCTTACCAAGGCCACGGCCCCAATGGCCACGCATGCCATTGGCACATGGCAACATGCTCGCTGGTAGCTTTTCCTACTGTTGATGGTGGTTTTTAAACAAGGGGTAAAAACGTAAAACCCCATGACCTAGTGTTACCCGCAACACATTAACTAAGAGCATTTAACTAAGGTGTAAATAATTAATAGGGGTATTTTTTTAAAATACCAGATTAGGGTTTTCGACGCAGAACCCTAATTCCAAAACCAAGCCGCATCTTGCGCACCATGGCAACAATGCCAAACCAAGCCGCATCTGCGCACCATGGCAACAATGCCAAACCAAGCGCACATGCGCACCATGGCAACAACTGTCCAAACCAAGCCGCACACTGCGCACCATGGCAACATCGCCAAACCAAGCCGCACATCTGCGCACCATGGCAACAATGCCAAACCAAGCCGCACACTGCGCACCATGGCAATAATGCCAAATTAAGCCGCACACTGCGCACTATGGCTAGGCGATGCCAAAACCAAACTACATATCGCACTCATTGGAAACCATGCCAAAACTAAGCCGCTATGCCATTGGCACATGCCAAATATAGCGCCCTAGGCTTGCAAAACGTGCAACTGGGTCAACATGGCCGTACGTTCCATTGGCACATGCCAACGCGTACCACAAGCCATACTTCCAAGCCGCTATGCCATTGGCGCATGCCAAAGATAGCGTCCTAGGCTTGCAAAACGTGCAACTAGGTCAACATGGCCGTACGTGCCATTGGCACATGCCAACGCGTACCACAAGCCATATCCAAGCCGCTATGCCATTGGCGCATGCCAAAGATAGCGCCCTAGGCTTGCGAAACGTGCAACTAGGTCAACATGGCCGTACGTGCCATTGGCACATGCCAACGCGTACCACAAGCCATATTTCCAAGCCGCTATGCCATTGGTGCATGCCAAATATAGCGCCCTAGGCTTGCAAAACGTGCAACTAGGTCAACATGCCCGTACGTGCCATTGGCACATGCCAACGCGTACCACAAGCCATATTTCCAAGCCGCCATGCCATTGGCGCATGCCAAATATAGCGCCCTAGGCTTACGAACCATACAACCTAGGCTAAGTCGGCCACGCATGCCATTGGCACATGCCAACATGCTCGCTGGTAGCTTTTCTTACCAAGGCCACGGCCCTAATGGCCACGCATGCCATTGGCACATGCCAACATGCTCGCTGGTAGCTTTTCTTACCAAGGCCACGGCCCTAACGGCCACGCATGCCATTGGCACATGCCAACATGCTCGCTGGTAGCTTTTCTTACCAAGGCCACGGCCCTAATGGCCACGCATGCCATTGGCACATGCCAAACACACACGCTGGTAGCCTAACTTGCAAACCGTGCAACCTACCACCAAGGCATTCCGCACATGCCATTGGCACATGCCAAACACACACGCTGGTAGCCTAACTTGCAAACCGTGCAACCTACCACCAAGGCATTCCGCACATGCCATTGGCACATGCCAAACACACACATTGGTAGCCTAACTTGCAAACCGTGCAACCTACCACCAAGGCATTCCGCACATGCTATTGGCACATGCCAACACACACGCTGGTAGCCTAACTTGCAAACCGTGCAACCCACTACCAAGGCATTCCGCACATGCCATTGGCACATGCCAAACACACACGCTGGTAGCCTAACTTGCAAACCGTGCAACCTACCACCAAGGCATTCCGCACATGCCATTGGCACATGCCAAACACACACGCTGGTAGCCTAACTTGCAAACCGTGCAACCTATCACCAAGGCATTCCGCACATGCCATTGGCACATGCCAAACACACACGCTGGTAGCCTAACTTGCAAACCGTGCAACCTACCACCAAGGCATTCCGCACATGCCACACACGCCACTAGCAGACTCGGCATTGCCACTTACACTCAACATACAACCTACCACCAAGGCATTCCGCACATGCCATTGGCACATGCCACGCACGCCACTAGCAGCTCTGGCATTGTCAATTGCGCTCGAAGTACAACCCGCACATGCCAATGGCACATGCCACACGCGCCACTAGCAGCACCACTTGCACTCAAGGTGCAACCAACGAGATATCAACACAAAACTGGGGGATGCTTTCCAGGGTTTTGGTTTGGCGGTCACGGCTTGCGGCGTACACTACGCTCACATTAAGAAAGCATGAAAAGGAATAAAGCGGTCAAATAAATGAGGAAATAATGGTGAAAACGTTTTCACCCATTAACACCATGCGGTTACCACCTCCTCCCATTATTTCACCCTTTACTCTCTTCCTTCATGAGGCCAGAGTACGTTTCAATCTCGACTTGTATAAATAGGTCTTACCTATTTCCACCAGACACAAGTCTCGGTCAGGAGAAAAATACTACACTCTCAGAAAAGGCAACTTTGCAAGCTCTCCAAAAAAACTTTCATCTCTTGCAAGCTTCCTAAGCTTTCACTTTCTGATACAAGTCAAGATACTACTCTCCCAGAACTATTCTGGTCTCAACACCTTTATTTTCTTCCCTCCCCAAATCAACCCTTCTCCTCCACTTTGTGACCGAAGCAAGTCTGGAACGGCCATTTCTTGGTTTAGGCCGGACTTGCATGATTGATCTCTCGAATCTATAAAGTGCTCACGTGCAAAGCACATTTGTTTAGGGTTTAAACCAGTTTCTCACTCACCTACCGAATTTACTGAAATCGGCAGAAACGATTTTCACCCATAAACAATTGGCGACCACAGCGGGAGGATTGATCTATCGGCTACAATGTCAGACTTTCGATCTCGTTCTTCGACCCAGATATCAAGATGGTAGGGTAAGACGACTCAATTCGACTCAACTGCCAGACGCCCCAATTACCAGTTGTAAAACTACACCTGAAAACTAGGGACTCGTTGAAGATGCTACCAGCAATTGGGGACTTATGACTCAGTCCAACTCAACTGCCAGACAACCCAGTTATCAGTTGTTAAAACTACACCAGAAAACTGGAGACTCGCTGAATACGCTACCAGCAATTGGGGACTAACTGGCGATGCTACCAGCAAAGCCGCCTTTACATGGAGAGGGGCGTGTTCACAAAACCTATGAAGTGAGTAAATTTGGACTGCACAAGATATACGATCTATTTTTAGGTTCTTAGTAAAACCGTCATACTACTGCGTCTTGTGCCTATTGCTAGCACACACTTTCATAAAAGCAATATTCCTTTCCCAAAACATAATCAGGGTCATATTATCAAAACCATTCATCCCAGAAAATAATCCAATACCCTAAAAGCTAGCATTTTGCCTATCAAAGGTCAAGCTTTGAACCGGACATCCAATATGTCTTTCAAAAAAAAAAAGAGAACCTAAATGAAAGTCTAGCGGAGAAACGTTCAAGGAAAATTATCTAATGAGGTGCTCTTCTTGGAGAAAGTCAACTTTGCATCTTCAAGAGCCGCTCTCTTCATAGTTAACATCTTGGAAAGCTCTTCGAGTTCCACCTCTGTCGTGCAATCTCATCGGCGGAAAGGCTTTCGATTGCCGCATCTTTCAACTTTTGGATCTCAAGCAAGGCCCTCGACAAACCACGAAGTATTGAACTCCTTTTCTACGCACACGTCGCGATGGTGCTCCCGGTCGGCAATAACGTCTTCGAAACGGTGTGACCGGTCACCTCACGCATATCCTCGATGGAAGATAAAGCCTCTTCCACACGCTTAACCAGTGCAAATCGACTAGTGACTTTCTTGGTTGTGGCCATATGTCCGTATTTCTCCCAGATTACATTTGTACAACGCCTCGTGCTTAGCCGGCACACTGAAGCCGCCAACCAGCACATGACCTGGATAAGGAACCAAGTACGGAAGATCATAAATGGCGCCTGCACCTGGCCTCACGACTCGCAGAGGGTCTCCCTCCATGTCTACGGCAACAACCATCAGAGAATCATCCGCCGTTTGAGCCACATCTCGTGCTCGAAATTGGCTAACGCCCATCTCCAAGTCACCAGCGGTGGTCACCAAAGGCAAGTTTTCGTGTGCCTCTACCCCAGAATCATCCTCCGAATCGGATTTCTCCTGCGAACTCGAGTTAGACATTTTTCAAAAGAAGAAACAGAAGAAGAGAGAAAAGAAGCGCGAAACTCACCGAACCACTTCCCGAAAAAGAACCAAGTCTTTGCCAGAGGAATCACTTTCACTTGTCGAACTTTCTTTTTTCTCTGACTCATCATCGCTATGAGAAGGCTCAGTGCTGCTGGAATTCTTTGAAGAAATTGCTGCCTCCTGGCAACGTGCAAGGGCAGCGAAAGCATTAACACTAACAAAGCCCTGGAGGAAACAAGACACCTGTTTTCAGCAGGAATTCACGTGTTTTGAGACAAACCAAAGAAGAGGCGACACATACCTGGTTATTGGAAGAACTGAAAGACACGAGAGCTGTGGGAGGATCTTTTGAAACCGTCCAAAACCCGCCAGCACGATTCTTCGTTCTCCGTTCCTTGGCCTGGGGACTTTCCGAGTTGCTAGGCAACTTTCACTTGGGATCCCTCAACATTGGATACTTCTTCAAAACTGCTGGGGAAGGTTTACAACGAACGTTCTCCACCACGTTATTCACAAAAGCTTGGATCATAATAAACTCGTCGCACCAGAACTCATTATAGCCAAAGGTCGTCGAAGTTACTCTTCCCATTTGTAAGAAGGGAAGGCGGATACCCGGCTCGAGGGCACTGGCAATGAGGGCGGCACACAATGAATCCTTAGGAAGCACCGGCTGGTAAGCAAGAGGTACCCCTTGATCGAAACCCATGTGACGAGCAGCACGGTCAATATTGTAAGCAGCTATCTGGAAAGACCCCATGAAGAAAGATGGCATATAACCGGGCAAGCATCTTTGAATGAACAAGTTTTCACCAATGCTCAAATCGCCATCGGAAGACAAAGACATGAGCGGAGCAGAAGCAAAGGTGTCAATTTGAGACACTGACCTATGGACCGGCTCCCATGGGCGAAAATTAATTTCATACGAATTATCAAGAAGACTAACCAAGCTCACGCCAACCTTTGGACGCCTGTTCACCCATCGAAGAATTCGGGAACCCCCCAACTCGCGGGAATCGAAGGCATCGGCTTCGGAGCATACTTCTCAAAGTGCTCCCATAGCCAGACTTGCAGAAAAGCAACGTGCACATATGAATTCACTTTCATGAAACCATTCGAAACTCGCGTGTTCGCAACTAGGTGATCCAGATGCACATACAGGGAACCGAGGAATAGCTTGCCAATGGGAAGAACTTCACCTTTTGCTAACTTCACAGCAACCGCTAGCAACTCTGGTCTTATTTCCTTCTTGCAGAACCGTCATCAAAAATGTCTCTAGACAACCGAGAGAGCCAAAAATGCCGCAACATGAAGATCACTGCTTTTACCTGTTCGGGTTCCGGCTCGTCTGAAACCACTGAGACATCCACCAGCTATAAAAGCACCTTTCATCCTCTTTCCGGACAGAATCCTTCGACTTCGCAGTGGAGTCTTTTCGAGCGTAATCTCCCAACTTAGCGGCAAGGTCATCCCGCATCTTCACCTCACTTTCAGATAATTGGATCCTAAGATTCCCAGTTACCGGTAAGATTCAGCAAGAGAGCCACACTCTCCAAGGAGAAAGTTATCTCACCCCATCTGCATATGATTGTATGGGTGTCCGAACACCATCTGGAGATGAAAACAACCAAGCCCAGGATATCCTTCCTAATCTGGAGGTTTACTGAAGCTCTGACAGCATAAATAATCTGCGCTCGAGTCAGGTTGGTGATTATATGCTCCTTACTCACCATGAACTCAACCCATCTACCAAAAGAACGCAATGGGCTTTGACACATCCTGAAATCAATGTTGGAAGAGGAGTATACCCCTTTTTGAAGACAGAACCGTATAGTATTCTCTGGGCGAATCGAACGTGTCTTCCTTTCATTTTAACCACTGGTTAACAAAATTGGCACGAAACCTGGGTGATTTTTCCGAGCAGAGACGAGTTTTTTGGCGAAGAACTCATCATCCGTGTTTGGTTTGGAATTATGGACATCCTTTGAGGAAGCGAAATTTTGTTCAGGTAATATCTTGTCGGATCTTTTAATAACAACTTAGTAACAAGATACCTGCACACAAAAAAAAACAAAATTATCTCCCTGACACATAACCGCGCCCAACAAAAGGAAAACCCGAAATAATAAAAAAAAAAAAGGAGGAGGGCGTATTCTCTACGGTTTCAAAACTATATACGCAGTATTTTCTCCGGGTTCAAGACTATATACGCAGTATTTTCTTCGGGTTCAAGACTGTATACGCAGAATTTTCTTCGGGTTCAAGACTATATACGCAGAATTTTCTTCGGGTTCAAGACTATATACGCAGAATTTTCTTCGGGTTCAAGACTATATACGCGGTATTTTATATGGGTTCAAGTGTGCCTACAGTATCCTTCTTCGGGTTCAAAATTATATAGAACATTTTTCTACGGGTTCAAAAACTGCACGCGCAGTATTTCTTTCAGGGCCGAAAAATCATATATACAATATTTCCCGCGGGTTCGAAGTCGTATGGAGCATATATACAGTATTCTTCTTCGGGATTCATGTACATGCAGTATTTTCTACGGGTTCAAGACTGCACACGCAGTATTTTCTTCAGGGTTTAAAATTATATACGCGGTACTTTATACGGGCTCAAGTGCGTCTGCAGCAACCTTCTTCGGGTTTAAAATAATATATGGAGCACTTTCCTACGGGTTCGAATAATATATGCAGTATTTCCCTTGGTTGCATACATACAATATTTTCTACAAGAGACACGCCAAGAAATTATATGCGCAAAGAAAAACACCTAGGGTTTACACCTACATAAAAAGGAAATACTGGAAGACATACCTGGAAGCTGGTTCTTCTTTATGACCCTGTCGCTGGTAGCAAAGGATGAAAAGATGAAAGTGCAAGATGGGAGAAAGGGACTTTATATACATAGGCGTGAGGATTCTGAAATAGGGAAGGATTTCCTTTTACCAAAATCGTGCGTGTAAGAAGCGGGCCCACAAGGGCGCCCAACTTCCCAATGTCGCCCAAGTTGCACCGGCCCCACCAATCGCACCGACTTCCCAATGACCACCCAAGCCACGCCTGCAAGCACGCACACCTTGCGCCGGTCCCACCAGCCAGCACACTCAATTTCCCAAGTCACGCCTGCAAACACGCACACCTTGCGCCGGTCCCACCAGCCAACACACTCAATTTCCCAAGTCACGCCTGCAAACACGCACACCTTGCGCCGGTCCCACCAGCTAACACACTCAGTTTCCCGACTCACGCCAACTTCCCAACGTCGCCCAAGCTGCGCCGGCCCCACCAATTGTGCTAGCCTCCCGATTTGTGCAAAACTACCAGAGGCAAGGGTTCCAAATCCTATTCATAAAAGGTCAGACAAGCCTCCTCAATTCTCTTTACGGTTTGTTGTTGATAGTTTGTCACCATCTTATGCTTACCTCGCAACAAAGCCCCTGTTAGAGCTAAGCGGGGACTTAATGTTGATGGTGGTTTTTAAACAAGGGGTAAAAACGTAAAACCCCATGACCTAGTGTTACCCGCAACACATTAACTAAGAGCATTTAACTCAGGTGTAAATAATTAATAGGGGTATTTTTCAAAATACCAGATTAGGGTTTTCGACGAGAACCCTAATTCCAAAACCAAGCCGCATATGCGCACCATGGCAATAATGCCAAACCAAGCCGCACACCGCGCACCATGGCAATAATGCCAAACCAAGCCGCATATCGCGCACCATGGCAACAATGCCAAACCAAGCCGCACACTGCGCACCATGGCAACAATGCCAAACCAAGCCGCACACTGCGAACCATGGCAACAATGCCAAACCAAGCCGCACACTGCGAACCATGGCAACAATGCCAAACCAAGCCGCACACTGCGCACCATGGCAACAATGCCAAATTAAGCCGCACACTGCGCACCATGGCAGAGACGCCAAAACCAAACTACATATCGCACTCATTGGCAACCATGCCAAAACTAAGCCGCTATGCCATTGGCACATGCCAAATATAGCGCCCTAGGCTTGCAAAACGTGCAACTAGGTCAACATGGCCGTACGTGCCATTGGCACATGCCAACGCGTACCACAAGCCATACTTCCAAGCCGCTATGCCATTGGCGCATTCCAAAGATAGCGCCCTAGGCTTGCAAAACGTGCAACTAGGTCAACATGGCCGTACGTGCCATTGGCACATGCCAACGCGTACCACAAGCCATACTTCCAAGCCGCTATGCCATTGGCGCATGCCAAAGATAGCGCCCTAGGCTTGCAAAATGTGCAACTAGGTCAACATGGCCGTACGTGCCATTGGCACATTCCAACGCGTACCACAAGCCATATTTCCAAGCCGCTATGCCATTGGCGCATGCCAAATATAGCGCCCTAGGCTTGCAAAACGTGCAACTAGGTCAACATGGCCGTACGTGCCATTGGCACATGCCAACGCGTACCACAAGCCATATTTCCATGCCGCCATGCCATTGGCGCATGCCAAATATAGCTCCCTAGGCTTACAACCTAGGCCAAGTTGGCCACGCATGCCATTGGCACATGCCAACATGCTCGCTGGTAGCTTTTCTTACCAAGGCCACAACCCTAATGGCCACGCATGCCATTGGCACATGCCAACATGCTCGCTGGTAGCTTTTCTTACCAAGGCCACGACCCTAACGGCCACGCATGCCATTGGCACATGCCAACATGCTCGCTGGTAGCTTTTCTTACCAAGGCCACGGCCCTAACGGCCACGCATGCCATTGGCACATGCCAACATGCTCGCTGGTAGCTTTTCTTACCAAGTCCACGGCCCTAACGGCCACGCATGCCATTGGAACATGCCAACATGCTCATTGGTAGCTTTTTCTTACCAAGGCCACGGCCCTAACTACCCACGCATGCCATTGGCACATGCCAACATGCTCGTTGGTAGCTTTTCTTACCAAGGCCACGGCCCTAATTGCCACGCATGCCATTGGCACATGCCAAACACACACGCTGGTAGCCTAACTTGCAAACCGTGCAACCCACCACCAAGGCATTCCGCACATGCCATTGGCACATGCCAAACACACACACTGGTAGCCTAACTTGCAAACCGTGCAACCTACCACCAAGGCATTCCGCACATGCCATTGGCACATGCCAAACACACACCTATTTGGTAGCCTAACTTGCAAACCGTGCAACCTACCACCAAGGCATTCCGCACATGCCATTGGCACATGCCAAACACACACGTTGGTAGCCTAACTTGCAAACCGTGCAACCTACCACCAAGGAATTCCGCACATGCCATTGGCACATGCCAAACACACACGATGGTAGCCTAACTTGCCAACCGTGCAACCTACCACCAAGGCATTCCGCACATGCCATTGGCACATGCCAAACACACATGTTGGTAGCATAACTTGCAAACCGTGCAACCTACCACCAAGGCGTTCCGCACATGCCATTGGCACATACCAAAACACACACGCTGGTAGCCTAACTTGCAAACCGTGCAACCTACCACCAAGGCATTCCGCACATGCCATTGGCACATGCCAAACACACACGCTGGTAGCCTAACTTGCAAACCGTGCAACCTACCACCAAGGCATTCTGCACATGCCACACACGCCACTAGCAGCTACGGCATTGCCACTTACACTCAACATACAACCTACCACCAAGGCATTCCGCACATGCCAATGGCACATGCCACACGCGCCACTAGCAGCGCCACTTGCACTTAAGGTGCAACCAACGAGATATCAACACAAGGCGGGGATGCTTTCCCGGGGTTTTGGTTTGGCGGTCATGACTTGCGGCGTACACTACGCTCACATTAAGAAAGCGTGAAAAGGAATAAAAGGGTCAAATAAATGAGGAAATAATGGTGAAAACGTTTTCACCCATTAACACCATGCGGTTACCACCTCCTCCCATTATTTCACCCTTTACTCTCTTCCTTCATGAGACCAGGGTAACGTTTCAATCTCGACTTGTATAAATAGGTCTTACCTATTTCCACCCAGACAACAAGTCTCGGTCGGGAGAAAAATACTACACTCTCGGAAAAGGCAACTTTGCAAGCTCTCCAAAAAAAGCTTTCATCTCTTGCAAGCTTCCTAAGCTTTCACTTTCTCGATACAAGTCGAGACACTACTCTCCCAGTAACTATTCCGGTCTCAACACCTTTCTTTGCTTCCCTCCCCAAATCAACCCTTCTCCTCCACTTTGTGACCGAAGCAAGTCTGGAACGGCCATTTCTTGGTTTAGGCCGGACTTGTACAGATTGATCTCTCGAATCTATAAAGTGCTCACGTGCAGCACATTTGTTTAGGGTTTGAACCAGTTTCTCACTCACCAACCGAATTTACCGAAATCGGCAGAAACGATTTTTACCCATAAACAACCCCTTGTTTAAAAACCACCATCAACAACTGCTTAAAGCTTATTTACCGGGGAAAACTTTCAAAGAAGATTCAGAGTCTAAAGAGTTTTCAACTAATCCTTATTTGTTCAGATTCTACAGGTGTGATTTGAGCTCTTGAAGAGAATTCTATTCCGTGGTTTGCTCAGCAAATGATGGTTGGAGGTGCGAAGATTATATGATTCAGTGTGTTTTGTTCATACCTTTCGTGAGGCTAATTTTGCAGCGGATACAATGGCTAAATGTGGGTGCTCTTTGGCTAATGAAGTTGGAATGCAATATGTGGGTCGTCCTATTTTCTTAAGTTCAGTAGAATACCCTAATGTTGAGTATTTTAGATTTAAATACTTTATAAGTTTTTTGGGGTTTCCATGACCTCTTTTTCTTGTAAACCACTTGTAAATATTTTTTCACATTAATACAATTTTTTGACTTATAATAAAAAAAAAATCAGAGGCTAAAGAGGGACCGGATGAAAAACAATTACAGAGACATCTTTGCATAAACAATTTATGTTTTCCAGATATATTGTTTTCAAGAAGAAAATACTAAAAAAGTAGATTTACGAAGTGATTTCATTCCTAGGAAAACAAGTAATAAAACAAATATTTAGATAGCTTGATAATATGAATCTTCTCTCAAACCATGGATCTTAAGAACAAATCGAAGAATTTGGAAAATATTATTGATGGACGAAAAGTAGGGGGAAAAAAGGACAAAAACGTTGGATGTTAACATTCAAAGAAGATCTACAACAAAAGTACAATGTAAACATGGGCAAAATTTGGATCGAAAAAGAATGAATATATGCAAAGAAGGTCTTATATTATTTAGAATTTAAGAAAAAATATGGAAATTCGAGTGTAATTCAAAGACATATAGGTTCGATTTCGGGTTAAGAAGTCAAATAGGATTAAAAGATAATGTCATGTAAGTTTTACGCTAAACTTTATCGTTGTTTTTATGTCATTTTGTGATCAACATATATTACTGATGCTTTCTTATTTTGGTTGAACTTAAAATATGTATCAATGCAGACTACAAATGGTATGAAAATGTGCCTATTTTGGACTGTTAATTATTTTTTTATTTGGAATTATTGATTTACACTTTTACAAGGTTAAATTTTTGAGTCGCAACCTGGAAATTGAGAAAACAACTTAGCAGAAAACTAAGAGTGGATCGTACCATCATCTACGCGTAGACACAAATGGTCCTCATCACTCGTATATTTAGCGTGATTCACACGCATGTAACTGCATAGAATCCCAAGAGGATAATCCTATAAGAGCGTCTCCAACAAATGGTGAATTCTTTTTTTTTTCCAGAGAGTCTACATCCACCGAAGGTTTCCACCGTGATTTGCACCGTGAGGGGATCCAATGGACCTGCTATGCATTGGGATAGGGGTGGGGCAGAAGTGGGCCCCACCACTCCCTCGCACGGTGCAGATCACGGTTTTTGTTTTCGGTGGATGAATCATTTTTGTTTTTGTTTTTTTAGTGAGATATACGATTTTAGACCCCCATTTGGTATAAATTCATCTCTAAGAGTAGGGTCCTACAAACTTGGAGGGACCTATTACTAAATATGAAGGTGTTCAAGAAAGTGTTACCTCCGGCTCCATTTCCACGTCATATATCTCACTGTTTTTTTTATTTAAAAAAAATGGTTTTTTAGATGTAAGGTCCCATATTTACTCCATATATAGACACCATAAATAAAATGACTAACTAAAAAAGACACATGGAATTTTTTGCACCGTTGGAGATGCTCTAAGGAAGCAATTGTATTCAGAGTCAGACTAACATGAATTAGTAAGAATTATACTTATCTGTGTTCTCTCCTAATATCCTTAGATTTAATTTTATTAACATATTAACACCTGAAAGATAATAGTTAAGCCTAATTAGTCAGCAGTAGAGTAATCAACAGCGAAAGACCTGAATAATGATCAACTCTAAAGAACAAATCAAACGAAGTAACTAGATCAGATAATACTCATCTTGCAGGTATGAGAAAAACAAGGTATATACCCATTATCATTCCTAAATCGGATAATACTCATCTTCATAAACCTCCACAACAAGTCTGCCACAGAAAAGGTTTATGGGAAAAACATGGCACACCAGATCTTCCCGAAGGATAAAGTGAACCAGCACTTCCCAGCAGACATCATCCTCAGCTCAATCTAAAGACACTAAAGATATTTGATGAGACACTAAAGATATTTGATTAGAGTGATACCGAATCCACTAGCCAGAAGAGAGACACAAGAGCCAAGACAGGGAGGCACCATCAAGAAACAAGAACAGAGAGCACAAGCACAAGAAATATTAAGCTCCCAAATCCTAAGATTAGACCTAGATTCGATTTTATTTATGTTAAACATTCAGATAAACTAGAAAATAATCTCCCTAACGTCTAAATAACATAAGCAATTACTTTTCACACAATCTTCTAATCTAAATATTAAGCCCCCAAATTATATATGCATAAATCATCTTATCAATGTTGAACAAATGGAGATCAATAAAATATTAACCTTCCCTCTTTCGGAATAAAGAAAGAAAACAAAACAAAAAACTGGTGCTTCCACTTCTGTTGATCTGAATCCATTTTCATGACTTCATTCACGCTTAGGTGATATTGCAAGTCTGCTATGGAAACAAATTAACCTGAGCCAGATAACCTTTGTAGTCCTGACATAACCCACGAGTAAGCATCCCCCCCGCTATTCATCTCTATGGCAACCGGGACATTACTGTTCGTTGTCATCTCTATGAGAATCGTACCCTGAAATAGAACACGGATAACAAAACTTCTGCTTATAACTCTTCATTACTAACTCAACATTTTAGATCAGTTTTAGAGTTCTGATTATACTACTTCGAGCGGTTAAAAACAATACCTGAAAAGAAGTCAACATGTTCTTAAATTCCTTTACAGCCTTGTCTACCCTGGGCTTGTCTGTAGGAGAGAGAGTTTCACGAACCTCCTTCGGAGAATAACCTACTCGACTTTGCACAAACTGAACAGCATGTAAAACTCATTGCATAAGACTACCCACAAAACAGAGATACCAAGCACAAAAAAGAGATAGATAAAAAAGGTTCAAGTTAAAAGCTCACATTATGGTGGACGTGAACATCGTAACGGGACCTGCTCCCATCATCAACAGCAATGTTAACCTCATACTCATCCTTGCCATGATGAAATCTGTTTATGCCAACTACGACACACTAGAATTCCACAGATAATCATGTTGCAACTCAGACAATTTTTTTTTACGGAAGAACAAAATTCCTCTGCAACTTACTGGTACCAGATGGATGAGTGAGATACCTTGATCAAGCTTCGGACTTTTGATGGCTTCCCATTCCAAACCTTCAACAAGTCATCCAAGTATTGTGCATCAACAGTAGTATTGCAGGGGCCAGCTGCCTCTTCTTCTCCAAGATCAATTTTAGACTTATCCGTAGCGTTGGTGGCAGATGGCCCATAAGGAGTTCCTATCAAATGGGTCGCACATGGAAACAGAAAATAAATCAAGGGGAAAAAGAAAGAAGCATAATGTGGAATAAATGTTAACAGCATAGTTTTAATAATCACATTAACTTTTTGTGAATGATAGTAAACATAACAAAATTAGATCATATGTATTTTAAATCATAAAATCAAAAATCAAAAATCAAAAAGATGAGAATTTCTTTTAAAAACTATATTCAGATTTCAAAATGATAATTAGTTGAGGAATAAGAACGAAAAAGGTATATTGATCATCGATAGTTGTTTATATTTCTTTATCATATCTTCATATCAAGATATTGTTCTTCATAATGATAATAATAAAACGTGAAGATTGATAGTTACCCCATGTTTTCTTTTTAATGATAAAATACAAGACAAAAAACAAAATTACTTAAAAAAAAAAAAAAAAAAAAAAAAAGACAAAAACCAAAATTACTGATGGCATGGCACCAAAGGAGTCTGGAGCTCATGTTGGGCTGCCTCGTTATATCAAGCATCTCACGGGCCAGAGCATGTGAAAGCCCACTAGTGGGTAAACAAGAAAGTGGAACGACGTGGCATCATTCCCGTTTCTGTATAAACCGAAAGGAAATTTCATTTCCTATTTATGATTTTCATTTCTTATATTCAAACTAAAGGGGATCTGAGCAGAATTTTAAGTTTTAATCAAGCAGCTGTCTCGTCATGGTGCGAGATCGAGACTGCAGAGAGAGATACTAGTGGATAAAGGAATAATCAGATGGATCTGTGGGTTTATCGATTCTGATTTCACAAGTTGGAATGGATTTGTCTGTATGGGAAAGTATTTTGTATTCTGAATTTTAGCCTCGATTGGGAAATGAAACAAACATTTGGGGATTCAAATTGGGGGTTTGCTATGGTCTGAAAATTAGGTTAATGTGGTACAAAGTTGCTGAAGGTGTTTGTGCTAAGACGAGAAGAGCGCAGAACTGACTGGTGTAGCTGCCGTTTGAGATACTCGTGCAGTCCAGATATGGAGTCTCAGCAGCACATATAAATACCCAGGAGACAAACTCAAAAAAGGTTTGAGCTTTGTTATTTGATTTTCAATATGCTTAGCTTATATTTCCTCCATCAATTTGTATGGTTTTTGAGAAAGCCATGATTTGCTAAACCATTGTTAGGGTGAAAGGATGAACTTGTAGGCTAGATTGTTTGTGTTTATAAACAAGAGTTTCTTTAAATCAAAAGCTTCATTCTATGTTTGAGTTTCTCATATTTGTTGATTGTTTTATCAATTCAAAGACAATCCACTGTGACCCTATTGCTCATAGATTTATGAACATTCTTGCTTTGTATGCCATATATACATACACAGTCTTTAGGGTGTCTACTGTTAGGTCCAGACTCGAGATTAAACAATCTTTTGTCGATTACACATCTTCCATGTATTAGTAGCTTTCTGTTGCCGCTTTACATGAGTAATATCGAGACTGATCTAGTGATAAAACTCAAGTAAACCTAGCCTATGACATATTCCCGGATCCTTGACCTTTTCTCATCTTGCTTGTCACTGTAACAATTCCTGTGTATTAGTATTTGACCTCGGAATGGGTGTCTGTTTCCCGAAGAGCTCGAGGATGTAAACATTTTCGCTGACTTCGGTAGAGCCTTTGCGCCGCGAGCCAGTTTACTTCCTAAATCATATGTTGGACTTTGTGAAGCTTGTTAGGATGAGCTAAATTGTCCCCCCATCTAGTCTTTTCATATTGCCAGCTTGACTTATGCTGTTTATCATGTATTTTTGTTGTTTGGTGTAGTTCTTTGAACCTTCTGAAGGACTCCAAGGAGGCTCTAAACTTCCAGCATTCCAGCGAGCTGAAAATTAGAGAAAGGCAGCTAGAGTCTACTGCAGAGGGCAATGCTCTAGTAGTCTGGTTAGTACAGCTTCTTTCTTGGTAACCTATTGGAATTTCATACCTCAATACCATCTTCTAAATTTCATACCTCAATACCATCTTCTAAGCTTCTTTCTTAGTAACCTATTGGAATTTCATACCTCAAAGCATTAATGTGGCGTTGAAAAAGGGAAACTGGTCCTTCACCCATCACAGCATATTGGTTAGTCACCCCACCTAGAATGCTGGAGTAGATTTTAAATGAAGGATAAGATCATCATCATCATCATCTTCATTTCTTTATCGCTTGTAATTTTTTCTCATGCTTTTAGTGCAATGTGGGTTAAAAACAGCATATATGATCATGAGAATGTTTTGATTTGGGATTCTTATATGTTTTTCAAAATGGGTTTTGTTCAATTTATCAAAAAAGAGATAAATATTTGCAGGAAAAAAAATGACATTTTTGCCAGAGGGAATTGCTCTCCTGGAGAGTTCAATTTCTGTGAGAATTTGTGCAAGTGTTTGCTAAAATGTCAAGAGGGTTTAAAGCTTGGTATCTATTATGATTCTTTTATGCTCAAAAATCAAAATGGACAAGTTTTGATGTCTTTGAATTGCTTTGAGAGGTCTTAAATTTGTTGTCTGGAATCTTTGGATGTTGAGAGACGGTTTCATTCAAAAGCATCTGACTTTCTCGCATATGTTTTTTTTTTTTGGGAATTTGTGATCCATTTATCTCTATATTTGTGGTTTGAGTTGTATCATGTATCATTTATCCATTTTATCAGAAATTCTATACTTCTGCGCTTTGCTCGTAATGGTTTTTACACAGACAAGCTCTCTTAGAGATATTACTAGAATTGTAACTTTTTTGGATTTAACGTCCTACTTTAGTAGCAAACATCAATTGTTTTCGGGTCTTTGATGTCCATTTGTTTCACTAAATTGATCGTGTAGGATTGAACCATATCACTTCATAAAAGTTCTTGAAATTGCTGAAATATTCTCCTTTATTTAACTAGACAAATCATTAGACAAGTCCTGACTCTTGGATCTTGATAGCCATGGACAAATGATATCGTCACTAAAAACCCTTTCCATCCATTCCTATCCCATGATATCTTTTCATTACCCAAGGGCCAAGGATTTTTACTGTTGGAGTTTGTTTTTAAATCCTGAAAAGATCTCCTATCAAATAAAGACCCTGGAAAGATTTATACAATGAGGAAGACCCTGCAGCTTAGAATCCCACTACTAAACACTACCACTAGTGCCAGTCGCAGTACCACTTTGGATAAGGAAGCTAGGAGGGGATGGACAGTGCTGCTGCTCCTGCCACCCATGAAGAAACTAAAAAGTCCCGGGGTGTGATTAGAGGAATGAAGTTACTTGTTTGCATATCTGAAAGTAGATAATACATGACTTGTGTATTTTTTATCCGTGATCACTAGAAACAGGACATGTGTATTCTTCTATCCGTCATCAGATTGAGTTGCACTACTACTTTATTAGAGTGTGCTAAGTTATGCTATTATGTAGCTAATTTCCCCAGCAATCTCCCATATTAGACCTTTAGTAAGGTCAATATTGTGCCTATGGCTTAATTTGTGCCTTTCATTATCCTAGATATTCTGGCCTGTGATTTCTTTTAATTGATGGTCTTCAAGTCTGTGTTAGACGTGTAAATTTCAGCAATTCTGGGCTTTTGCTGATTCAAGTCGAGTACTCGAAGCAGTTATTGGACTGCCATATATGTTAATCTTGAGCTTCTTGAATTATGAGTTCAGTTTATAAAATATAAAGACTACTTTATTTTTGTATAGTTATAATCTTGTTGAATGTATCTGAATCGTTGCGGGTTCAAGTAGAATAATTGAACTAGTTATCAGGCTTCGCTAAATGTTAATCTTAAGCACCTGGAACTGTGATGTCAGTTTGTTAAGTAAAGAGTCAATATTTTGGAGTAATAATCTCGTGGAATTGTGATTTCAGTTTCTTTTGGAGTAATAATCTCGTTGAATGATATCTGGAATTCTCAAAAATTTGTATTACATTCTGTCTCTTCTGGTAAGCAGGGAAGGCCTAGAAAGAACAGAAGGAAGATCCAAAACATGTGGTTTTGCTGCAAGCAGCCTGGTCACAACAAAACCACTTGTGATGGTGGTGCTATTGGGTCTAATGCAAAGAAGAAGAGGCCTAGGACTGAAGTTGATGGACATACCTTCACAGCCACCAATTATGTTCATCGTCAGCAGCTCCGGCGTGGGGAAAGATCAAGGAAAAGTCACCAATCTTCTCTGTCCTCACAAGCTGGAAGTTCTGGTGGATCTAAGGCTGCAACTACCAGGTTCAGTGTGAATCATTCACAACTGAAGACCAAGAATCCAAGGAAAGCTATAAAGCCATAGTTTGTTTTCAAGGAAAGGTGTTCACTTATAACTAGTCTACATATTTTTCAGTTAGCTCTAGTAATTTTCCCTCCTTTGTCAAAAAAATTCCCACCCTTAGAGATTTTGGTTTTTTAGTGATCAAAATTTTGATGCTGAATTTTGGTTTTTGTTTTTACAAGGGGACAAGTTAGTAATGTTGCATATGAAGTTCACCCAAGAAATTCTGTTTTCAGCTGAAATAAGAGTTCCAAAGATTCAGGTGCCTTTGTTTTGCCCGTTCAATTTTGCATTTTCTGATAACACCGTGTTTCACTGTTTCTAATTCTATGACGTTGGAATTGGACTCAGTGTGCGATGTAGAAGTAAGAGACAAACATCAAAGTTTATCTCTTTATGGTCATTCCTGTTTGTAGAATTTGATCCATTTATTTCAAAATAGAGCTACTGTATTTCTTGGGTGAACTTCCTATGGTCATTCCGGTCTTGTAGAATTTGATCCATTATTAACATTCTTTTGTCATACAAAATTGAAAGAACTAGTAATTGCAACTCTCACATACATTACAAAAAAGATCCCCTGTTATAGGACAGAGATCTACTAATTACAACTCTCAAATACATTACAAAGAAGATCTATTATTTTCTTAAACTTACAAGACGAAAAACTATCAGGAGAAAAAGAAGTTGTACTTCAAATCTATTTCAGCAAGTTTTAATGCTCCTGTAAGGTTTTACAACCTTCTTCTGCATTTCTTTGTTGATGGAAGACCTGGAAAATTCTCTTTCCTTATTTGTTGGGAGAATCAGATAAAAGAACTTCCTACCTCTGTTACCAGTTACCAGTGAAATTAATTTAATGAGAGGAGATATCATTATGCTAAAAAATTGAGGTGACAGCTGATACTTTTAAGAAATCTACCATGGATTTGCAGCGTGGTGTAGGAGAGAGTAGATCTGTTTTTTCTTATTTAGGGTTAGGGTCTCCTTTCTTGCTGTTCAGGAGGAGAGTCACTTTCTTTTTATAAGGCTTGGAGCTGCCCGTTTTTAGTTTAGGGTAGAATTGTGGTGGCTGATTATTTTTTATGCATGATCTAACGGATGATAAGTATGTTGAGACTGACCGTATTTTCTGACCAACATATCTTTCATAGAGGCTTAGATCGTGTTTGATACATGTTTGTGTGTGTGCTGTTTTTTTTGATGTGCATGCAGGCAATTTTATACAGAGATTATACTCTAATCTAGCTTTGCATTGTGCAAGGCAGTTGCCATTTTTTTTTACAGAGATGTTACTCTGTGAAGGCTATGTGTAGGGAAAACTATTTTAATACTCTGTTATGTGTTATGAGGCTCGGTTAGCCACTTTACTTTCTTGTTTGGA
This sequence comes from Papaver armeniacum, assembly GCA_023531295.1. Classification (NCBI taxonomy): domain Eukaryota; kingdom Viridiplantae; phylum Streptophyta; class Magnoliopsida; order Ranunculales; family Papaveraceae; genus Papaver; species Papaver armeniacum. The sequence goes on from JAJJWW010004488.1 coordinate 438,316, forward strand.
CATGATGCTACTTTAGTTCCAGAAATCATCAAGAATTTCTTGTTTGGACATGATGTTAATCTATTTATTACATTTCAGTTTTACTTGTTACATAAAATTTCTTTTCTTCTGTCCAATGTCTAACTTGACTGAGCTTTGGAACTGATCACACAATTCACCAATACTTGTATTTGCACTAATCTGTTTTTGTTTCATGTTTCCTTCAGGACAATCTTTAGCCCATTGTGAGAGATTATGACACTTTGAACACCCCTTTGCTTGATGTTGTCTAGGTGGTCGCAACCTCACTGCTTCATCCAGCCATTGAAATTCACCACAAATGAAGTTTTGACACCTCAAAAATCTCCTTTGTGGATTAGCTTGAGTATTTGCTTCCCAAACTCTTTTAATCCCATCACATTTTCTAAATTTTGAGTATATAAATGGGCAATCTATTGCTGAATGTGTTGATTGAAAAAATATTTGACAGGTGATTTCATTGGAAGCTTCATCTTCCATGCTTACCTGAAAAATCACAGTTTAAATTTGTAATACACCCTCAATGTAAATACTGTAATTTGCATTACCCCCTTTAATGGTGCAGATGCAGGAACTTACCTCACTGTCGAGACTTGAAGATCCGCCTCCCATACTCGATCACTAATGTCTGCTAGTGTCCTTCCTTGCTTGTGATAAATCAGCTAACTAAATGATGTGGAGGTTGGGTGAAATCAGAGAATGGATTTCAAACGAGTTAAATAGAGGTTTGAGCAGAGATAACAGGGAAGGAGATGTCCGTTGAACGGTCAAAATTTTTTTGGGGCTAAGAATGCACCACGTGTCCAGGGGTAAGTATGTCTTTTGACAATTTCAGATATTTTTTCTGACACGCATGTGAACTGCACGTGATGTACTTAATTGCCCAGTTATGGCACATCCAAGTTAAAAGGAGGTTTTACCTATTATAAATCTCTAGGGGTAATGCAAATTAGATATCTTTAATGATGGGGAAACGCAAAATCCCCCCAATAAATGATTGTTTTATAAACTTTTATATTATCACATAACCTCCCCCAAAACTGTGAATATCAAACTAACGGTCCGTAGAGAGTTAACAATGTGATTTTTGACTAACGGGTCAACGAAAATGGACAAACTTAGGGCCCAAACTCTAAACCATACCAAAACTTACGACCCAAACACTAATCAGCTCATTACAAAGTGAGAGGAAAATGATAAAAAAAGTCTAACCTCCAGTTGTTTTATTGGTGCAGAAACTCAATTGCATTAAGAGGCGCCTCCTTAGATTACGTCCTAGCTAATTGGGACTCTTATTTCTTAAACCTATAGCTCTTTTTAGCTCTTTAAGTGGGGTTTTAGGGTCCTGTATGTTCGTGTCGCTAGCTTACCTCTGGTAGGCCTTTTATATAATTTTACCTTTGCTGATCGTGTTTCTTATTTCCATGACGTTGGAATTGGACTCAGTGTGTGATGTAAGAAAAAGGAGTAAGACTAGATTTGTAATGTTTTTTTTTTTTTTTTTTTTTGGTGGTATAGGAGGTATGTGTGATTTGGCCGGGCTCAGGTGAAGGATGCTCATCCCTATAATGCCACATTAAACGTTTTTAATAGGGGCGCAATTTCTTTTAGAATCGCCTTTTTGGTTGGTAAAGTACAGATTTTGGGGAAGCAGAGAGATGCCCGCGAGAGCTGTAGAATCCAATAAACTACTTGACAAAAGAGTAGGATTGGGAATTCTGATCCATAACATAACAGTGTGGATTTTTTTATTTGTGGTTTCCTTTCTCAAATGATTCAAGAGTAAATGGGAGTATTTGGTCATACTTCAGGAGGCGAAATATTTCCTGCTGCGGTTTTGCTTAGGAAATCCATTTCACTACTGAGTATATGGTGATCCACTTCTTACCTGCTGAAATATCGTGACAATCCATGGAGCCGAACTGAATCCCTTCATGCTGCTTATGTATTGTTAAAAATGATTATGGTCATGTACTGCAACATCAAATGCAGCAAACTGACTTCTTATCTTTATACAAAGTTTTCTGCTTATGTTGTGATTTTGGAATGCTTTTTCACATCTCTACTTCCAAGTGCACAAGTTGGTAATGTTGCAAATTGAATTTGCACAAGGGATGCTGTTTGCAACTGAAATAAGGGTCTATTTGTGATGACATATGTAGCAGTTCCATATGGTTGTTTAAACATTCAGGTGCCCTTGTTTTGCCTGTTCAATTCACTTATTTTGACAACTATTTGGATGTTTCTTATTTCCATGAGAGGTTGGAGTTGGACTCAGTTGTGACCGGTGGAGCATAACAGACTGAACAAAGAGTAGAGATGCCCAATTGAACTGTCGAATTAGATTGCAGTTTCCTTTCTCAGATGATTCGAGAGTAAAATGGGAGTATTTGGCTACCAAAATTGCTATTTTATGCTATTCTAAACGCCGAATTCACCACAAGAATTTTAAAACTTTTCACGACCCTAGTAAGATGAGAAAATTATCCTCGGAGAAGAAAAAGTTGTTGAATAATCAAAATTTTGGGTTCATTAAAATTAGCATGGTATAAGAAAATTGTTGTCTGATGTAAGCTAACTAGTAAAAATGTTGGTCAGAAAGATCCATCCCAAGAGACGGAACCACCCAATGAAGCAGCTGCCGGCAAGTCTCTGTTTGGTCATTCCGGTCTCGTAGAATTTGATCCATTTATTTCTAATTATAGCTACAGTATTACATTATTAACATGCTTTTGACATACAAAATTGAAAGAACTACTAATTGCAACTCTCAAATACATTACACAAAGAAAAAAAGAGAGATTATTTTCTTGAACTTCCCGGATAAAAATCATCAGTAGAAAAAAAGTTGCACTTCAAATATATTTCTGCAAGTTTCAAGGCTTTATCTTCTTCTTCATTTCTTCTTGGCTTAAAATCTTGAAAATCATGTTTCCTCCTCTTTATGGAGAATCAGATAAAGAACTTCCCTAGGTAACTATCCCAATAAATTAATTTTTTGAGAGGAGATATCATTATGCTATAAAATTAAGGTTGCTGATGATGCTTTTAAGAAATCTGATGCTTTAAAGAAATCTTCCATGGATTTGCAGTGATGTAATAGAGTAGATCTGTTTTTTTTTTTAGGTATAGGGTTTCCTTTTTGCTCTACATTGAGGAATTAGTCATGGGGGAGGAGAACTGCTTTCTTTTTATAGGGCTTGGAGAGCTGCCCGTTTTTTGTTTAGGGTTAATTTTTGATGGTTGATTATTTGTTATGCATGATCTAACGGATGATCGGTATATCGAGACTGACCGTATATTCTGACCGGCATATCTACGGCTTAGGTTGAGGGCTTTGTACATGTGGAGGTTCATTTTCAAAGTCTTGCTAAAATTCCACGAGATGTTGAAGGGCCAACTTATTTTTTGTTTAATTTGCGTTCATTCAAGTTGAGAAATTCCTTCAATTTCCGACCATGTTCTCCTGGCCAATTCCGGCATGTTTAACAACAAGTGTGTATAAAAAATGAAAAGTGCATTATATGTTTTCAGTTAATTTTGTTTTCTTCTAAATGATAGGATGAGAATGCGGTAATTAAGTTGGCAATGCACATTACTTTTAGCATATGCCTCAGGTTAGGTGTATGAATTTATTTATAGCTTGTTAAGTTCCATACTATTGAAAATGGTGGTTTATGATCCCCAAGAATATGAGGTAAACGTTTATTCAAACAGACTCAAAAGATAACAACGTAGAGATCAGAAGCCATTATATAGCTTCATACTACAGCTGGAATACAGCTGGATTATGTGTCATAAACCTATAGGTCCTAGTCATTTAGCAATGCTAATTAACAAGCTTTCAGCAGCACTACCATGTAGTAGACACCCAATATCTGAGCAACAGACTAGTAATAGAATCAAGAGAATAACACCGCAGAACAATCTCAAACATATCATATGGACCACTGGTTTCCGATACTAATGTTGCAGCAGACCAAACTTTTGAAGGAGCTTCAAATGACTTTCACATTCTCTGACTAAGGCAAACCAATCTGGAAAACTGAGCAATAGTTTAGTGTAAACGGTAAAGTTTGCCATATGTGACTGCACAATAGAACCATATTACTGCAGAAGCTTTATAAGCACTAGCTGGAGACACAACACCTTTGAACTCAAACAAAAGACCCTGGAAGTATGCAATTTTGAAATCTGCAATGAACATCAATTGAAGTAAAAGAGTTCACCACCAGTATCCTTCGCCAGACATTGCCTTATAGAAAAACTAGCTGCTGATGTGCAGAAACCACTATTTTGGAGGATCCAAAATGTATGGTACATGAACACGACTGAATCCTGACTGGCACATGGAACACGGCTGCTTTCCACACGATAACTAGAGCAGAATCTCCAAAATATTATGGACAAGAACCAAAGCTTTCTGAATTGCAAATGAATCACCTCTTGTCACTAGTCCAGAAGAGGCTATAAATGACGAATGAAGTCTGTTATAAACCATGGTTAATCACGGTTTTCACCTGTTATTCGAACCGTTATTTATTTGGTGTGACTCTTTCTAAATGACAAAAGGAGAATGTTATTAAATATGACAAATAAAATTCGTACTTTAAAGTCACATATAGAATCTGTTATTAAATACCACGGTTATTGGATGTAAAATAAAATAACGGTTGATTCCTGCCATAATGAAAGTATCTATTACCACAATTATTTTCGGTTAGATACAATGACGGTTAATATCCATCATAACTGTGGCATTTTCATAAAAACAAAATTACTATTTCAAACAAGAATGTTGCGTCATTTTCCGGTGTATTTCATATTCGTACAGATTCAAATTCAAATCATCCAGATTCAGATTGATTTTGGTTAAATCCAATTAGATAGTTACAAAATTAAAATTACAATTTCAACTGATGAATTTGAAATTAACTTTTATTAATTACCCAGCATAACATCCAAGAAAATGAAATCTTCAAATACAAATCGAAAGATACTACATATTTGAACATAAGAGAGTTGTATTCAATCTACTTTCATATACTACAGTGTTGTTTTTCTGTCTTTCAACTGTGCTTCCAACGCTTCATTTTTCTGCTTCTCCTTCCACACATTAACCTTCACTTCCTGTAACTTGGCCTTCTTAAAAGCAGCAGCAAGAATATGAGTTTTAGAAACGCCAGCACCCGTTACACGTATGTAACCCTTTCGATCAACGCTCAACGTAAAATATCTAGCTATACATATAAAGCAAATTCGGATTCATTGCAAGTTACATCTGTACAACTAGAGATAGAAAATAATTTCAAACCAAATAAGTAAGCATTATAATAGTCTAAGAAAGCAACATAATCACTACACCATCCAATATCAAAATTCAAGAAGTAAAAAGATTCATGTAACAAAAAATTCACAACTAACCATGGTAACAGCATCGGTGCTCAAACACTTCTGCGCTGAAGGATCCTGATCATATGCTTCCTCCACTAGTGCCTGCACACCGACAGAAGCCAATTAAAGTTGTAGACACGTCAAAACCATCAAAATATCAATAAATTCTCAAGCAATGATAGTACCGTTTACATGATAAATTTAAAAGTATAGAAAGAAGAAACTAACCTAATCATCTTCAACTTCCTCGTCATTCTCAGTATCCATGTGCGCCTTGGGCTTGTGAACACCATCCGGTATCTGCATAAATCATAGAAGGTTAGCGATACACCATACATATCAGTGATGTTATAGCTTTAAGAGCAATGTTGAACAACACAAAATAATATACCTTCTGCATAGCCTCTCTTAAAACAGGCTTTGGTGTACAAGCATCTACCTCCACAGGCAGCCTCTGCTAGTCCACCACCGCCTGCAGCAACAACAACACCACCTCCTAATCCTACATAGGCACCAAAAAAAGACTCTTATAACATGATCCCCCTTCCTCAACACCTACCCACCAACATCAAATCCTCCACAATGTCCTAATATAATACAAAAGATATCAGTACATTTGAGATACAAATTACTAAATCCTACAATACAAACTTTAAAACTTATAATGTTCGATTGAGATCAGTGAAAACATTGTGTTCAATCAGAATTTTGAAGAACCCGAAAGCCAAGTTAGAACATACCCTTCACCAGAACTGAATACTAATATCACTCGTGTCCAATAGATCTTCCACATAAAATTAAGCTGAGGTCTCCTCCTTTGTTACCAGAGAGTTCAAATAAGCACATAAATAGAACCGCAACTGTCAGCTACATGGATACCAGCTTCGACAAACATTTGAGTCTCCCTGGGACAAAAAATCCCAAGTACAGTTGTCTAGCAATAGCTCCGCCCTACTGTAAGTAGCGCTTTAAATGACCACCATCAGCATAAAGATGGTGCACATATCATCAGCTTACCTGATCATGTGTTGGTGCTGGAAAAAGAAAATCCTGTTTGAAAAAGAAAAAGGAATCAAAGACAAGTGACTAATGACTAAATCACGTGTATGAGCTGCTGCTAATAGGTGAAGTAATCACTCAATGCTAATAAGATGCTAACAAAATAATTAAACAATTATATCTAGCTGCAAACAGAAAGAACCGAGAGTCTCTAATAATCCCCAGTCCAAGCTAAGCTACCTAATTATTGTCCAAAGAGTAAGACATTCATTCCCTACTGTGCAGCTGATCGCCACTCAAATTTCAGACTTATTAAACATATTTTAACAGAATGGTAATCAATCATGTTCCACTAAGCACAGAACTACAATTCAGAATAACATGAGAGTCGAGCACAGAACTGAGAACACACTAACCATAAAATAGAGCCCCAATCATGTTCATTTAAGCACAATGAATGAAAACATTATAAATAATAATATGGATTCAACCAAAAACAGGAGAACTAAGATCTGTTGTAGGGTTTGCCAATTTACATATACATCAAAATGAAAATTTCCTTCAACCTTATAAACAAAATTAAAATAAAGCCTTAAAAATGGAAACTTAGATTTTGAATTAACTGCATCCATCCATTTCTAACCGAAGTAAACAAGTCCTACGCAGATAATAAGAGAATTGATAAATTAAACCCTAGAACTCAACAACTCAACACCAAAACATACAATCACGGAAGAAAGTAAGAAATCAAGATGGAGGAAAAGAGAATTGAGAAATTAAATGTCTTAGTATAAACCCATTACCCTAGAATCCTATTTCTACTGATAAACAATAAAAGTTATTATCGGAGTCATTACCGAAATGAGTTTAATAATCAAACCGATCAAGTTTTCGAGATTTTACCTTCTGAGACATAACATTTGGAGATCCAGTAGCAGCCGTAACATAAGGATCTACTGAAGAATGGTGCATGACGCATTTGACTACTTCTATCACTTTCTTCTCCTTCTTATTCGTCTTCCATGATTTTCTTTACTGGTAATGATGATTCCATTGTTAAATCACAAAACCCACTGATATCAACTCCGAATTTCACTCTCGATTCCCCCTAGGGTTTCGAAGAAGAGGTATAGAGGTGCAGCATGAAAGAGAATGAAATTATTTTTTGATTTTTAGGTCTTCCATTTCCCGAGAGAAAAATACCGCAAATTTGCTTGCCCAAAAATCTAAGCCCAATAATAATGGCTTATCTACAATACGAATCCTATAGGTTTGGCCCATCAGCAAATCCAAGGTTTGGCCTATCAACAGTGAAGTGAGACGCGCAGTTAGGTAAGAAAAGAGGAGGAAGAGCGCAGTTAGGTGCAAACCGTCCAAAAAAGAGATTCATGCCAACTATGCCGGTGGCTAACCATTTTCAAACATATAGGAACATGATATTATACATGGCTAGCCGCTTTTGGGTACCCAATAGAAAATTAATGGTGGGCGTATATAAACTTAATTTATTTGTCGGATATGCTCCGTGATTTAGCAGTTCACCGTTAAATCACATTCCTAGTAAATTATCACGTTTGAGAATGACAGTATTTTAGCGTCAAATGGTGGGCCCCTCTATTTTTATGTAATATAACGGAATTTGTTTGTGAAATTATAATCACGTAATTAATCTGTCATTTAAAAGCGTGATTAATAGCCCTTTCTGGACTAGTGTGTAGTTGTGATCTCATCACAGAAAGGATTTCTGATCACACTAACATCCAAACCAAACACTGGAAAAAGCCTGTTCAAATGACCTGAGCACTTTTCATAGAAAGCACAACAACTGCACACTTTACTTAACCAAAAGAAGGTAAGATGCAGGACATACAACTACCACTAGGAAATTAACCACCTGTAGGATCCATAAAATCCAATATTGAATATGGAAGAGAGACTCTTCCTTGCCCTCACGAATCAGAGATTGCATAATTCAGAACCACAGGAAATGAAACCACTAATGAAGTACTCCAGAGTAAATGTTGAAATTACACCGAGTTGTCATCTAGCTGCAGTAGTCAGTTAGTTTAGTTCTTTCATAGTTGACTCCTGTTTTTTGTTGTCACGGATAGCTCTATTGATTTTCTTAAACGTTTGTCGTGGGAAGATGGTTTCAGACATTAGACCGAGTCTTATAAGTATAAAAATTCACTTTTAGAAAATAGAATGCATTACTGACTTGATAATCTGGGAAGTTAGTGTAATAAGAATGTTGTTACCGAATAAATCCAGCCTTTAGTAAGGTCAATATTGTCCCTATGGGATTAATTTGTGCCTCTCATTGTCTTAGATATTCTGGCCTGCCATTTCTTTTAATTGATGCTCTTCAAGTCAGTGTTAGTCGTGTAAGTCTCAGCATTTCTGGGCTTTTGCTGGTTTAAGTCGAGTACTCGAAGCAGTTTTTGGACTGCCCTATATGTTAATCTTGAGCATCTTGAATTATGAGTACAGCTTATTAAATAAAGATTACGTTATTTTCATAGTTGTTATAATCTTGTTGAATGTATCTGAATCGTTGCGGGTTCAAGTAGAATAATAGAACTAGGTATCTGGCTTCGCTAAATGTTAATCTTAAGCACATGGAATTGTGATTTCAGTTTGTTAAGGAATCTTTTTTTTTTTTGGAGTAATAATTTTGTTGAATTCTCAAAAATTTGTGTTACATTATGTCTCTTCTGTTTTATGCAGTTAAGGACACCTATTGCTCCTTATAAATAAGCAGGAGCAATAGGTGTGTTGGTGGTGCTATTGGGTCTAATGCAAAGAAGAAGAGGCCTAGGACTGAAGTTGAAGGAGATACCATCACAGACACCAATTATGTACATCGTCAGCAGCTCCGATGTGGGGTAAGCTAAAGGAAAAGTCACCAATATCTTCTCTGTCTTCACAAGCCGGAAGTTCTGGTGGATCTAAGGCTGCAACTACCAGGTTCAGTGTGAATCATTCACAACTGAAGACCAAGAAGCCAAGGAAAGCTATAAGTTTGTGTTCAAGCAAAGGTGTTCATTTATAACTAGTCTACTTTTTTTCGCTTAGCTCTAGTAATTTTCCCTCCTTTTTCAAAAAATTCCCAACCCTTTGAGATTTTGCTTTTTTAGTGATCAAAACTTTGATGCTGAATTTTGGTTTTTGTTTTTACATTATTTCAAATTAGAGAACTTGATCTCTGTTTGGTCATTGCGGTCTTGTAGAATTTGATTCCGTTATTTCAAATTAGAGCTACAGTATTTAACATTCTTTTGACATACAAAATTGAAAGAACAACTAATTGCAACTCTCACATACATTATAAAGAAGATCCTCTGTTATAGGACAGAGATCTATTATTTTCTTAAACTTACAAGACGAAAATTCATTAGGAGAAAAAGAAGTTGTACATCAAATCTATTCCTGTAAGGGTTTACCACCTTCTTCTGCATTTCTTTGTGGCTCGAACACATGGAAAATTCTCTATCCTTATTTTTCGGGAGAATCAGATAAAAGAACTTTCCAACTTAGTTTCCATCAAAACTAATTTAATGAGAGGAGATATCATTATGCTAAAAAATTGAGGTTGCTCATGATGTTTTTAAGAAATCTACCATGGATTTGCAGTGTGATGCAGTAGAGAGTAGATCTGTTTTTTTTTTCTTCTTAATTTAGGGTTAGAGTCTCCTTTGTTGCTTTCAGGAGGAGAATCACTTTCTTTTTAGTGGAAATTGAAAAAATACCCCTCCTTTTCAAGGGTCTTCACAAATACCCTTAAGGATTTCACAAATACCCCTAAAGGGTGTATTTTAAGTTTTTAGGGTATAATTTTTGGCACATCTAAAATTATATTAAGTCAATTCAACCTCCGTAGGAGGCTGGGTTGACGTTTTCACGCGTCTAGAACATACTAGTTCATTTTCATTATCCAAAAAAAGTACTAGTTCATTTTCATTATCCACTTAAAAAATACCACTTAGGGGTATTAATAAAATGGACAGGGGTATTTGTGAAGGCCTTATATTCTAGGGGTATTTAAATAATGTTCCCTTCTTTTTATAGGGCTTGGAGCTGCCCGTTTTTAGTTTAGGGTTAAATCGTGGTGGCTGATTATTTTTTATGCATGATCTAACGGATGATAAGTATGTTGAGACTGACCGTATTTTCTGACCGACATAATATCTTTCATAGAAACACACGCGTGGAGATTCTTTCTCTAAGTCTCAGTAAAATCCCACTAGATGTTGAAGGGGCGGCATTTATCAAGGTTAAGAAATTCGTTCAATTCCGACAATGTTTAATGGAAATTTTCCGGCACGTTTGCTAGTGACTAGATAGAGCCGCAAATGCAAGTATATGTTTTCAGTCATTTTTGTTTTCTTCATAATATCATTAATGGAGGTGGCTCTTGGAATTGGGGTTGCAAGAAGACTCACTCAACAACAAATTGATGAAGTCTGCAATCTAACAATTATTTTGGATCCCGTGATCCTCTCTACGGAACAAGATCAGTTGAAGTGGAGCATTGATCCTACAACGAAGTCCTCCGTGAAATCCTCTTACGCAGAGTTGGAAAAGGAGCAAGATCATCCTATCCTAAACCTCAGTATTGAATTAGGCGGCGCCTCCTTAGATTACGTCCTAGCCAATGTAGTCAATATCGGATTTCGGTGAATATCGGTAGAGAGTACCGAGACACGATATTTCGGTGGATACCGGTGAAATATCGGCCAATACCGACAATATCGGCATCTCGGTGAAACACCGAAACCGATATTATCGGCGGTATCTCGGTCATCTCGGCCGAGATTAACTACATTGGTCCTAGTTAATTGGGACTCTTATTTCTTAAACCTAGTGTTTCAGTGTTAAGTCTTTGGGTTGTTTCTTTTTAGCCTGTTCTAGTTGAGTGGTTTTTTAGGGTCCTGTATGTTCTTATGAGCTTGTCGCTAGCTTACCTGTGGTAGGTCTTTCATAAAATTTTACCTTTGCTGATCGGAACAAAAAAAAGAGGAACAAAAAAAAGAAAAAAAAAACAAACAATGCATGCATGCATACATTGCATAGATCCCAATTCCCATGCCATGATGACTTATTATTTGAAGCCTCGTAATTCTTTTTAGTTACAACTAATACGGAGTTATAGCTAAGTAAATCTATTTTGACTCTACATTTTGCATTTCTTAAATAATTTCCGACTAGTAGCTATTTGGTACTATTTGCAAGCGTCGAATCTCTGTTTGGTCATTCCGGTCTTGTAGAATTTGATCTTTCTATTTGCATAGCTAGCTATTTTGATAGTTTCATAACGAAGAAACTTACTGAATAATGAGCTGCAGGGTAACAAACTGGACTTGCAAAGGATAGAGTGACAGGACTTCACCATATTCTAAACGAAGCCATTTTGGATATGGATGTTGATGAATTGTCAAGAGATAAATTTACATTTTTGTCCTACATGCTTCAGGAGGCGAATTTTCTAGTAATCTCAAAATTAAGAACTAAAAGCAATGTGAACAAATACTTCGGGCTGTGGTTTTCCTTAGGAAATCCATTTCACTACTGAGAATATATATGGTGATCTCCATTTCTTACCTGCTGTAAATCCATGGAGCCGTATTGAATCCCCTCACGCTGCTTATGTTTTGTAAATGATTATGGTCATATACCCCAACGGCTACAGCAACTGCAGCAAACTGACTTTTATCTTAGACAGTTTTCTGCTTATGTTTGATTTTGGAATGCTATGAAAGGCCTGTGAAACTTCTTCAGCAGTTATACATTGCTGAAGAGTGATTTGAGCATACTCATGGTAAATCACAAGTAATAATTTCATTTTTGTTAGAAAACAACACAAATAACAAGTAGAATTAGTCTTCAATTATCATTAACCTGCTGTTCATGTACATGCTGAACCTGAATGAGTTTGAATACTAATACAAAAAAACTAACTTTTTTTAACAGGGAGATTTTCTAAAAACATTTGGTGATAAAAATGAGATCAGCTTCTCACTTTCGAAAGGAATAATCAGCTGCTCAACATAAGGTAAAAGTTTCCTCCACGGACTCAATGATGAACTTGATGGTAGATTGTTCCCAGGAAAAAAATCAACTGATGAACCAGATGCACTTCTGAACCATATGCAATTTTTTTGAGAGGAAATACCATTATGGTGCAAGTTGTTGTTGAAGAATCGGCGTTGGATCATGATTTGGGTAAGGGGGGCTGGGACTACTGATCCAGATTTGGAAGGATGTATTGATGAACAAGATGCACCCAAATGTAAATTTTTTGAGAGGAAATACCATTATGCTGTAAGTTATTGTTGAAGAATCGGCGTTGGATCATGATTTGGGTAAGGGGGGCTGGGACTACAGATCCATCCAGATTTGCAAGGAAATAACAGAGAAAGGGGGAGACAACTATCTACTTTTATAAGGCTCGGGTTAGAAATCTGCCCGTTTGTCTTAGGGTTTAATTATGATCGTTCGATTGAGATGGCTGTGATCGTGTGTTTTTGGTACACTTGACTTGGAGAGTTTTAAAGGGGTATTTTTGGAGGAGGCTCATTTTTCACCCATTAGTTCAGTTTAGACTATAAGATTGTTCAAGTTTGCTCATTTTTCACCCATGAGTTGTTTCATTCAAATATAAATGGTGAAAATTACATTATATGTTTTAAATCACTGGTCAATTCCATCGCAAGAACAAAAACTAGGTGATACTACAACCCTTTTGTGCTGCTGACAACCTTGTTACTGCTCTCGCTCTACAAGCCTCATAAAATATTAAGGTACATGATTTAAGTTTGCAACCCTCTGTGATATTGCATTTTTAGTGATCTAAACTTTGAACATTTGATGCTAAATTTGGTTTTTGTTTCGTTTTTACAAGGGGACAAGATGGTACAGTAATGTTGCCAATTTCAGTTGCACAAGGGATACTGTTGGAAACTGAAATAAGGGTCTACTTGTGATGCCATATGTAGCAGTTCCATATGGTTGTTCTAAACATTCAGGTGCCTTTCTTGTTTAATTATCCTGTGCCTTTCTTGTTTAATTATCCTGTTCAATTCACATATTTTGAAAACTATTTCGATGTTTCTTATTTCCATGAGACTATGAGGTTGGAGTTGGACTCAAGGGTGACGGTTGGAGCTATGTTGTGAAAGCCGCCCTAGGCGCACAAGTCGCCCAGGCAATAAAATGACCTAGGCGCAAAGATGTTTACACTTTTGTTTTGTTTTGTTTTGTTTTGTTTTGTTTTGTTAGCGCCTAACATGGCAGTGGAGCATAACAGACTCACCAAAGAGAAGAGATGCCCAATTGAGCTGTTAAATCCCATAAACTACTTGACAAAAGAGTAGGATTCGGAGTTTCCTTTGTCGGATGATTCGAGAGTAAAATGGGAGTCCTTGGCTACCAAAAAGTGCTAGTTTAGGCTATTTTAAACGCCAAATTCACCACAAGAATTTTGAAACTTTTCATGACCCTCGTAAGACGAGAAAATATCCTTAGAGCTTCTTCAATGGTGAATGTGGATCTTTCATATGTGGTATCACTTTTAAGACATCCTCTAGGTAAAAATTCCTAAATATTAGGAGAAAATAAATTTTATCTCCAACCCATAAAATGTTGTATCATTCTTTTACTTAATTGTAGGCATATAATTAGTTATTGACTTTTTTATTTTTAATGATTTTTATTAACAAAAATGTGACTAGGATGGGAAGACATCCTCTAAGTGAATGTTTAAAACTAGAGGTTGACTTAGAGGATGTCTAACTTCTTTTTTTGCCACATCATCCTCACATCAATGGGTTGGAGACTATTTTTTATAAAAATTGTTGTGTATCCTATATGAATGAAGATTTTTTTCTTCACACACATTCCATTGGAGAAGCTCTTAGAGAACAAAAATTTGTTGAATAATCACAATTTTGGGTTCATTAGAATTAGCATGGTATAAGAAAATGATTCTCTTAAATATAGCCCGCACATTTATTAACCATAACCCAAAAAGTTTAAGCAAAAAATTAAAATGAAAAACCAAACAAGTTTCAATCTTCTACTAACAATTGAACTTAAATCTTTTTTTTTACTCAAAATCGAAATAAACCCTAACTTTTTTTCTTAATCATACATAAAATTAATTATCATCGTTCTTTTAATATTCACAAAAATTGAACAATGATATATAAACCCTAGTCCTTACTTTTTCTCCAAAACCAAATAGATTCTAATTCTTAATTTTCTCTAAAACAATTATTTCTTAATCATGATGACATTAAAATTGATCGGGGTGTGTTCTCTTAAAAAGACTCCACAACAACATCAATCAAAATGGAATAAAGTAAGATTTTGTTATTTTCCTAGAACTCCAAAAACATAATCCATAAAATAAAAAAAATCTCTAAGATGATGTTTTTTTCTTCTCAATCATGATTACACTAAGATTGATTGAGGATATTGATTATTTTTCTAAAAAAATAATTATATCGAATATCTTACATAGATTTGATTAGATAATTAAATTCTTTTCTTTGTTGATGTTCATGTTGATAGGGATTTGAGGATTGTCTTTTCATTTTGGGCTATGCTTATATATAAAAATTGTATATATAATTTTATGGGTACATGGAATGATTATAAAGGTCTGTTTGGTTAGTTTACTAGTACAAATGTTGGGAACCACCCAATGGAGCAGCACACCCACTGCAAGTGCCGGCGGCAAGTCTATGTTTGGGCATTCCGGTCTTGTAAATTTCATCCATTTATGTCAAATTACAGCTACAGTATTACATTATCAGCATTCTATTGACATACAAAATTGAAAGAACTACTAATTGCAACTCTCAAATACATTACACAAAGGAGATCCTCTGTAGTGGGACAGAGATATTATTTTCTTGGACTTCCCAGAGGGAAAAATCATAAGGAGAAAAAAAGATTGCACTTCAAATCTATTTCGGCAAGTTTTAAGGCACCTGTCTAGAGCTGGCAAACGGGCGGGCCGGGGCTGGCTTGTGACCAACCCGCGGGTTACGGGTTAATACAGGCCTAAACTTGCGGGTTGAAATTCTTTACGGGTGGTCATTTCTCCAACCCGCGCCCGTCCCGGGTGAAGCTTGCGGGTTCACGGGGGCTCACGGGTTAGCTGGTTTCTGTTGAGTCAACTCGCCAGAAATTGATTTCTAGGCTATTTCCGGCCACATTCAGGCCATCTAAAGCTCATCCCTACAACTTAAGTACCTAACCTAACATTCATCTAATTCATTTGATATTTCGATTCAAAAACTCAAAATTTCAATTCCGCCATAATTAGATCAGGTGATTAAACAAAAATCTCAAAAAACTAATACAAACCCAGACCCAAATACAACAAGACAGACGTAACCGAGGTATTAAAACCCCAGATTTTTTTTTTTTGTTTTGATCAGAAAAACCCCAGAGTTAAACATAGGAATTAAAATCCGAATATCATCCTTATCACCAGAGCCTTCACGACTACAACAATACTTTCTTCAACAGTTCAACTTCAATCCATCATCCAACTGCATCACCTTCTTCTTCTCATAGAGCATAATCATCACAGTTCAACCCCGATCTCAAAATGGAGCCATCATCGCCAGCAAAAGCTCATCAGCATCGCAACAAACTTTATCGATTAGAACAGCTAACATCACAGACTAGAGCTCCATTCAAACTCAAGACTCGTTAATCTGCCCGCATCACCAGAACACCCACAGTTTAAGTCCAAATCTCCAATCAAATCTGTAAATATCACAAAATCTAAATCAATTAAGCAAACAAAAAACCCGATTTTGTAAAACTGATTCAATTAAGCAAATCTCTATTCAATTTAAACAAATCAATACCTTTGCCAGAAAATCTCTATTCCTTTAAATACTCAAACTAAAACACCATTTCAAACTAAACCCCCAAATTTAATCGTTGTTGTTGAGAGAATTGAAGCAATTAGCTTGAATCTCAATCCCAAAACACCAGAGATCCCCTTTCGATTCACGACTTTTTCATCTTCTTTTTACTTAATTAACTTCAATAACATCATTACTAACACCCACTAAAACTTTCCCCTTAACTCTCTGTCCCAATATCACCATTATCATCTCTGATTCTCCACCACTAGTAGACGCAGAAGAAGAGAAGGAGCAGAAGAGAAAAAGAGAAGGAAAGAGAACGATGTCTCTTCAATTAGATTTAGGTTTAGCATTTTATACCTTAAACGTAGGGATAGGATTAACCCTAGATAATATGACGGTCAGGATTAAATAAAATTTATTAATTAAATATTGTCTACGGGTTGACGGGTTGAACCGCGGGTTTTACGGTCCGGTCCGGGTTAACCCGTTTCCCTACAAGCCAGCATTTTCCCAACCCTAACCCGGCTTGTTTAGAAACCAGCCAAGCCGGGTACGGGTTTTTACGGTCCGGTCCGGTCCAACTTGCGGGTTTTGAGCTTGTTTGCCAGCTCTACACCTGTCGGGCTTTATCTTCTTCTTCATTTCTTCCTGGCTTAAAATCTTGAAAATCAAGTTTCCTTAATTTTAAGGATAAACAAATAAAGAACTTCCCTAGGTAATTATCATAATAAATTAATTTTTTGAGAGGAAATATCATAATGCTATAAAATTGAGGGAAATCTGCCATGAATTTTCAATGATGTAGTAGAGTAGATCACACTTTTTAAGAATGATCCATGTATGTTTTTATTACAGTGCTTCTCTTCGGTTCGGAGTTGGAATAGATATTATTTGTAGTTCCCAAATGATTTTTTTTTTGAACTGTTCGGTCACACTGTAGTGGGGAGGAGTAGAGTTAGTATATCTAAAATAAAGATTTATTTATGATCACAATAAGCAAGACAGTTAGCTTGTCAGCAAAGAAGGTGTAGTCGCTGGAGACCGGAGTTCGAAACTCTCTACACACAATCCTTATGCGTTTGCAGAGTTTCAAACCACCTCGATCTCCTGGGTCTTCTGCTTCCGTACCGATGTGTCTCGCTTTTTTTCTATTTACATAGACATGCAAGACCAAAGAAGTTCCCGCGGATCGGAATTCTACAAGAACAGATCCATATATAGTCCAGAAATTTCCTTGTCCAATTAGCAAGGAATCTGAGGATTCGCATGCCTAAGATTTATGCCAAAAAGAGCATATATATGGACTGGAGTAAGATGTATCCAAACATTCAAGTGTATCCCAGGATACGAGGACCACATGGTCACATAGAGATATAATCCACGAATTGGCGCTATTGTCAGCGCTTGATGTTTCAGTTGGCACGTTGCTAATCAGTACAGAATCCAAAAAGATTTAGATGCATTTTACGGGCACTCATCGCTGCAAATTCGTGGAAGATCAGAGCAGCACCCCCAGTGTGATTTCTCCTCTCATAAATTCCTAGCCGAGTGCATGTTTAATTGGTAATCATCATCGTGAATGGCCTTTTTATGTTGTTAATTGCAGTTTGTTATTAAGTTACATTCACATCCTAAAATGTATGATACTCCCTCCGTTCCACTTTAAATGACGTTTTGGGAGTTTTCACACAGATTAAGAAATAGAGAGATATAAAAAAATTCTATTTTTGCCCTTGAGAAAAGTCTTCAAACATTAATTGTTATTAGTGTATTTAAAAATAAACTTATGGTTCCAAGACAAAATGTTAGGGTATTATGGGAAGTTTTGTGGTGAAAATATGAAAACTATCAAGTAATGTGGAACAAAAACTAACCCTAGGCACTCATCTAAAGTGGAACGGAGGGAGTACTTAGTATATACATCTTAGTCCAAGGGGTATGTGGCTTGTTTAAGTTTCAATAAATATCAAACATGCTTTATACTAAGCAAGCAACAACAGATCCCTATATCACTGCCGCATTAATTACTTTGAGTATATGCCTCGCAACATTTGTTTGATTAGTGGAAGATATGCTGCAACTCAAAGTTTGTTGAATTGCAAGTGCTCTTATTGCTGCGAATACAAGGTTGGTTATGCTGGGTAAAGTTGTTGATGATATCCAGATTTTTCCCTGGTGAATTTACAAATTGAGGGGATTTTGCCAACAGGGGAGGCAATTAAGATTTCAGGCAACAAATGATTTTGGTATGTTCAGGTTCCTTATGCTGGGTAAAGTTTTTCAAGTTTTTTTTTTTGTAGCCTCTGTCAGATCAAAATTTAACAAATAATAATTTCATTTTTATTAGAAAACAACACAACTACCAAGTTAAATTAGTTTTAAATTATCAGTAAAACTATTGTTCGTGCAGGGGTATCATTTTCAAAAATCCTTTCAATTTTTGTCTATAGGTTGTTCAATTTTGCTACTCTGAATTTCCTGACACATGAGTCGTTGAGTTGTTTAATTCTATTATAAATGGTGAAAAAGTGCATTATATGTTTTCAATCACTGGTCAATCCGTTCGTAAGAACGAAAACTATGTGGTTCTACAGCCCAAAGGGACACTCCAAAGGGCCTTATAAATTGGATACTTAGGGTTAGGATGGGTGTTGTGTGTGAGTTCATTGGCTAGCAATTTATACACTGACTTCACTATAAGCTCCCTTGTTTTAGTGTAAGGCCAGATGAGTTTGTGATATCCAGATAGAGGAATTCTTGTACCACAGATTGTTTTGGCTATTAGCAGCAGTGAAAAAATCCTGAACTAAAATAACATTCCAACTCTTATTTTCTGCATTTATGGAGTCAGCTACCTTGTGATGGGGATTAGGGTGTGCAATGCAAATGGGCTTACTGTCATCTAAAATCCAATTATCAGTAAATGCTTTGATACTATTTCCATCTTAAATATCCCAATGAGCATATAGTTTGATTATTTCAAGACCATGATGACCAGACCAGAACCAAAACATATTCCAGGGTTTTTTTTTGTAATGAAGGGGGTCATAATCCTTAAAGTGATCATGATCTGTTTCTTTTCATAAAAAGAGTAATGGCTTTACTCAATGAATTTTCCACCCAACATTTAAAACCACTCCTGTACCTCGTCTCTCCACGGATTTTCTTTTGAAGCATTTTTGAAGCTAGGATTTAATTTTCTTACTAGATCTTTATGTTTTCTCTATGGCAAGCATGAGTCATGTTGCACATTTGGGAAAACGACCATAAGGGATTATTTGGAATGCTGGTTTGCTGCGTTACACGGATACTTCAAATGTATGCTCGTGTCCCGTGTCCATATGTATGGACACGGATACTGACACTCCCTGGACATGCTTCAATAATAAGTAATTAAAAAGTTATTACTTTATTCACATAAAATACTTATGTGGCAATAAATAGAAGGCTTAAGTTAGAAAAACCCAGTGTAGCTGCCACATGTGTGGTTCTAATTAGAGCTCAGCTGTAATTTCGTCACTAGCATTCTTATTGAAGTAAGACCTTAGTACTGGCTTATTATGACCAACTTTTAGTAAGCAATATAATGATGTAATTTAAGTATTGTATGCAATACTACACTTTTGCTTAGTACTCACTTTTGTTCACGAGAATACTAATTTATGAATGGACAATTAGCGTTAGAAATCATTTATATTTCTACATATCTTTTATTAGTAATATTTTTATTTATGTCTACTACTGCCGTGTCTTTGTATCATGAATTTTTAAAATTGCCGGACACCCGTGGCGGTTTCCATGTAACGCAGCTTTGTGAGGTTGTTTTTACCTGCATTAGTTGTTTGAAAAAATGTAGAGAGATGAAAGTTGAAAGCCTTAGACATGATTTTAATTTAGAGGTTGTTCATTACCTGCTTTACTGAGTAACTTGTTGAGTTGGATTGGTTCGGTAGTGTTAATGAACTGGATTCTAAATTAGACACGATTTTAAGTTTGATTACGCTGAAATTCATTTGAAGACTGAAATTTTACTGATAATTGTTGTCTTCTGCTTTCTTTCACCAGTGAAACCAAACAGCAATGGAGCTCTTTACTGCAACAAAAAACGTAGGAGGTACGAATTTGGTATAATTTTTGTTGATGCAGGGGATTTTTTGTTTTGGATATCATGAATTTCTAATGGTTCCCATCCTTGGATGCTTCTTTTGTTCGAAATACAGACCTTGAGAATCGTAGATTGGCCGACGTCTTACTATGGGGTTGCTTAATTTGAGAGGAAACTTGTTGGAAGGAGAAGCTACCACTCCCAAATGGTAGGCTGAATGCTGCTGTGAATGGAAATGCTCTCATCTAGCAAGCGAAATGGTATTGAAAGGAATCTCCGTCACCTTGCAGGCTTTCAGCAGTCCAAGCCTTTCGACCTCCACTTTAGCATGGTTGATGCAGGAAAGGGCAAGGGCTTCAGGCTGGGTGACTTCATCAACTGTAGCTGAGATGTTACGAGCAACATGTTGGAACGAACTTCTGTCTTCCGGAGAGGTATCCATGAAGTTCCACAGATCGTATAGCTGTCCTGCTAGCTCTTGAAGCTTTTCAAGCCTCTGCATCTTCTCTTGTTTTAGATTTTCTACTGTCTTTGCCAACTTCAATAAAATTTCATCATCGATGATATCGGGTCGTAGCCCCATAACTAATCCTGGGCGTACTTCGTCAGTGATGTTTAAGAAGTCCATCCCCAATACAGAGCAGAGGTCATACACAGCGCGTACAGAGTCGTGAGCCTTCAAAAACTTCAACCTGGCACTCTCAATATGCTCTTTGTTCGGATCCTCCTTGGTGCTAACTTTCACTTCAAGCCTTCTAACCTCCCAGTTAGCATCCTCGATCATGGCAAGGTCAAGCGCTCTAGGGAGAGTGACTTCATCAACTGTAGCTGAGATGTAACAGGTAACATGATCGAACATGCTTCTCTCCTCCGGAGAGGTATCCATCAAGCTCCACAGCTCAAATAGCTGCGCTGCTAGATGCTGAACCGTTCTAAGCCTCTCCATTTTCTCTTTTTTAAGAAATTCTACTGTCTTTGCCAACTTCGATGAAGTTTTCTCCAACTCCTCTCTTTTTAGAAGTTCTACCGTCTTCGCCAACTCTGAGAAAGTTCCATTGTTGATGCTCTTGGTTAAGCTTGGGGATACTTCATGAATGAAGTTGACGAAGTTTATCCCCAACACGGGGCAGAGGTCGCGCACAGTGGTTACACAGGCGAGAACCTTTGAAACCTTGAAGCAGTCACCCTTTCCTTGAAACACCTGCAGTTCAGAACGCAATTCATCCAACTTATTCAACGACAAGTCATCCTCATTAACAGTGGGAGCCTCTGGTGCCTGTTCAGTAATTTCTGCGCGTATCTTTTGAATCTGTGATTGTACATCCGCAAACAACATCTTCCTTTTATCATTTAACACTGCTAGTTGTTTTATTTTTAAATGTATAGATGCTAATTGGTACCTGATTGTCCCTGTCGACTTGTCGGGTATAGTTTTCATTCCAAGAGCTGAAGCAAGCCTAGAAAGCTCAATTTTGGCACCAATCAACTCCTGGCGAAGGAGTGCCCTCGACTTTGCAGCCTCATCAACTTTTATCTCGTAAACGCGGAAGAGTTCCTGGTCTATTTGATGCAACATATCATTGTGTTTATCATCTTCCTCACCAACCTCATGCTGCATTTGTTGGGAAAGGTGTGCGCTCAACTTTCCAGCTTGATCAACGTTTTTCTTGTAAATGTCCAAGCATTCCTGGTTTATTTGATGCAACATCTCATTGCGGTTACCATCACTCTCACCAACCTCATCCCATATTTGATGTAATTGCTTCAATAAAGTTGCGCAAGTGGTATCTGCCCGAAATGCAACCGCTGCTAACTCTGTCTGCTGAGCATCTGATAGCTTCTGCCGACCTTCCGCTACCTCCTCTGAATCCTGTAATGCTGCCTTTTCTTGAAGCCCCAGGATTTCACAACGCAATTCAGCCAACTTCTTCAACGACAAGTCATCCTCATTAACAGCGGGAACCTCTGCATGTTCGGTAAGTTTGGAATTCCCAGCAATCTCCTCACGTAACTTTAGAATCTGTGACCGTGCATCAGCAAACACCACCTTCCTTCTATCTTTCAACAACAATAGATGTTCTTGATTAAAACGTACAGCCTCGAATTGTTTGTTGATGTTCCCTGTCAACTCGAAGGGTATATTTTCCAGTCCAAGAGCTGATGCAAACTTAAAAAGCTCCAGTTTCGCATTAGCCAACTCCGAATGAAGGAGTTCTCTTCCATTTGCAGCTTCACCAGCTTTTCTCTTGTAAACCTCCAAGCATTCCTGGTCTAATTGCTGCAACATCTCATTGCGTTCATCTTCTCCCACATCATCCTCGTGCCATATTTCTTCTAATCGCTTCATCAAAGTCTCGCAAGTGGTGTTTGCCCAAAATGCGTTGTCAGAAACCCAGGGATGGAGTGCACTCGACTTGGCAGCAGCTTCATCAACTTTCCTCTTGTAAATGTCCAAGCATTCCTGGTTTATTTGACGCAACATCTCATAGGGTTTACCATCACTCTCGCCAACCTCATCCCATATTTGGAGCATCTGATTCCATACAGTCTCCTCCACTGTCTGCTGATGGCCATTTGAATCCTGTAATGCTGCCTTGGTACGGATGAATGGTACGGCATCCATGTCCAATCTATCTCCAGTTGCTTCGATTTCTTCTTCATAAGAATATTGATTTCGAATCACGGGCCAATCCGAGCATACACTATGAAAGAATCTAGATAAATCGATTTCTTCTTCGCGGGAAGATTGTTTTAGAATAACTGAGAATGCATCAGCGAAATTTTTAGCAAAAGTTTCTGACATAGTATATTGATTGGATTATCACAGTTAGGGTTAGGGTTTGCACATTAGGTTATCTGAAATATATGTTTCTTCTTCGTCAGAGGGAGAGGGCACATTTCCTGTTTCTGTTATGGGGTGCGACTTTTGCTTTGCAGGTTGCTGAGTGACAATTTTACCATTCTGCCAAATGTTACTGGACCTGGGCTCAAGTCCTCGGCAGCCAAAGTCTATGCATGTTTTAAAAGTCTATAAAAGTCGACCTCCCTGTATGATCATGGAAATAGTACATGTCCAATTCATACTAACGCAATATGAATAACTACAATTTCTAGCTTAATTAACATCTCATAAATCAATCAAGTTCATATGATTAATTACAATCAAGTTCATATGATAACACAGAAACACTTGACCCAATGTTGATTCATCACAACAAAAAACAATTAAACTGAATTTGAACACAGCAATCACACATACAAAATTCCAGAAATTCTAGGTTTAGTTTTTACCTCTTTTTTGGCTTTAATTTATCGTCAAAAACCCCTTGTTTCTTTGGTTCCATATATTAAACAAGATCAACCAAGACTTTATGGGCCCTGGGACAGAATCAACTTATGTTGACCTAAAAAGACTTGTCATATGTAGGTTTTGTTATAGTGTGTCTTACAATGGAATATGTGGTTCTCCTGTAGCCTTTGTTGAAGCAGAAGATGCTGATGTTCTCTTTTAGATATTCTAAGTTCAAGTTTTTAAGACTTTTGGTGGTTTAAGTTTCAAGTTTTTAACACTTTTTTTTTTGGTGGTCTAAGTTCAAGTTTTTCAATTTTTTTTTTTTGTAGCCTCTGTCAGATCAAAATTTAACAAATAATAATTTCATTTTTATTAGAAAACAACACAACTACCAAGTTAAATTAGTTTTAAATTATCAGTAAAACTATTGTTCGTGCAGGGGTATCATTTTCAAAAATCCTTTCAATTTTTGTCTATAGGTTGTTCAATTTTGCTACTCTGAATTTATTAGACGTGTATATAAGTCGTGTATAAGTCCAGCAGCTGTGATGGCACGAGCTGCACCTGCAATCCAAGTATTTAGGTGTCTAGTCTAAGTCTGTTGTACTCTAAGTAGTCCAAGTCTGTTGTAATCCGAGTCGTATGTATTCTCTGTTATTATACCAAGTCCTGTAACTTCCCTATAAACTTGTTCTATCAGTTAGATTAGGTTTTGAATCCTTCTTCTGTAAACTTATATAAATACTCAATGAAAGAAATCGTCTACACAGTTGTGAGACAATAAAATCCATATCTTAGAATCTTTGATGGTATCATCTTGATCCATCCTAGGACCTTTTCTTTTTCTTTTTCAATCACTTCCGCTTATTCAAATCTCTGTTTCTCACAATGGTGGAATCTAACCCATCCTCTGCTGATCAAACTCCTCCTTCCAGCCCAAATCATCTCAACACGGAAACTCAACCCAATCCATCTTCAGGAAATCTTCGTACCCTAGATCCCTACGTTATTCACCCCAGTGATAATCAAGCCCACGATTCTCTTCTCTCCTTTATTGCGGGAGATAATTATGGCTCCTGGGTTCGAGGGATTACTAAAGCCCTAAATGCCAAAGGAAAGCTCGGGTTTGTTGATGGGTCTCTCCCTCCTCCAAAAGATGAATTGCAGTATCAATGCTGGAAGAGATGTGACGATCTTGTCGGCAGCTGGCTCCTGAATTCCTACCAACCAGACATCAGGGCTAGCTGCTTATATGCTCCTTCTTCTCACGCAATATGGAAGGACCTTCAAGTAAGATTTTGCATATCTAATGCACCTATTCTGTTTCGTCTCAAATCTGCTATAGCTGCTATTAGGCAAGAATCAATGTCTGTTTCTTTGTATTACACGAAAATAAAAACGTTATGGGACCAATACGATTCTCTGGTGGCTGCCACCGAAGTTTGTATTTGCGGTGCTGGAAAGTCTCTTCTTGAACGACTCGAGCGTGACAGAGCTATGGAGTTTCTCCAGGGCTTACATGACCGTTTCTCCAATCTCCGGAGTCAGATCCTGTTGATGGATCCCTTTCCCACTGCTCTGCGCATCTTCAACATGGTGCAGCAAGAAGAAGAACGTGACATATAACTTTGCCAGTCCACTTCCTACCATTGAGTCTGCTGCTCTCAATGTCAATCGTCAAGCTCCACCAGCTGCTCGTGCATCTACCAGCCATAACAAGCGACCTAGACCACACTGTGATTACTGCAACCGTCACGGTCATGTACGTGAAAAATGCTACCGCTTACATGGTTTTCCGTCATCCTCCGCACCACCTGCAGTTGCTGCAAACACTACTGCCGTTTCCCAGGAATCTCACTTTGCTCAGCAGCCTGTTGTTCCGGCGTTTTCAGCTGACCAGTACTCGCGCCTTCTTGCTTTGATCAATCCACCATCTGAAGATGTGCCAATAGAACCGCGTGTTAACTTTGCTGGTAAATTATTCAACACTTCTTTTTTTGAACCATGGTTTGTCGATAGTGGTGCTACTCACCACATTTGTAATTCCTTATCGTATTTCACTTCTTATTCACCTGTTACTTCCTTAATTCAAATGCAACTTCCTGATGGTACATATTCAACCGTCAAACATATTGGTGAAGTAGTTTTCTCACCAACTCTAAAGTTATCAAATGTTCATCATATTCCGAACTTCAAATTTAATCTCCTATCTGTAAGTCAGTTGACTCGAGCATTGAATTGTGTTGTACTTTTAACTCACAATTCTTTTATCTTTCAGGACCTGTCCACGAACAAAGTGATTGGTCAGGGTGAACTTCATGAGGGACTATATCATCTCCGAGTCTCTACATCACCAGCAACATCGCACGAGTTTTTTTCAATAAAACGTCATTCGACATTTTTTGTCGTCTTGGCCATCCTAGTTTAGAACGTTTTAAATTTTTATGTAATTCGCATGACTATATTAAGTCTAATTTTTCAATTTCCTGCGATGTATGCCCGATGGCTAAACAGACTCGTTTATCATTTAATAAAAATAGCATTTCTTCTACAAGATGTTTTGAACTCATACACTGTGACATATGGGGTCCTTTTTTCACTCCATCTCTCACTGGTGCAAAGTATTTTCTTACTATTGTTGACGATTTTTCTCGCTGTACTTGGGTGTATCTTATGCACACCAAGGGAGAAACTTGCAAGTTTATCAAGTTTTTTTCCCGTCATGTTATTACTCAATACTCTCAGAAACTACATACAATCTCTACAGGTAATTCTCTACCTTATTTACCAGTATTACAACGTATTCAATCCGATAATGGGTCTGAATTCTTGTCTACTGAATTTCAGTCTTGGATTAATGATAGAGGAATCCATCATCAACGCAGCTGCGTTCATACTCCACAGCAAAATGGCATAGTCGAACGCAAACATCGACATTTGCTATCTGTGGCACGTGCTCTTCGTTTTCAAGCTAATTTGCCAATATCCTACTGGGGTGAATGCATTCTTACAGCAGCATATCTTATTAATAAGATGCCAACTCCGGTTCTTTCCAAACGATCTCCTCATGAGGTCTTGTTAGGTACTTCTCCTAATTATCGTAATCTTCGAGTTTTTGGTTGTCTCTGCTATGCTCGAAATACTAACATTCGAAACAAATTTGATCCTCGTGCTAAACCGGGTGTGTTTCTTGGCTACCCATATAATCATAAAGGTTTCATCATACTGGATTTGGATACAAAATCCACATTTATTTCTCGTGATGTTGTCTTTCACGAGCATGTCTTTCCTTTTAAGGATGCTCACATTTCCACTTCTGATTTTTTTAAACCAGCGTCTTCAGAGGACTTTTATTTTGATGATCCTCCTATTTGCTCTTCGCAGTTCCCAACAGTCACGCCTGTTGCTTCCTTACCAGCAGCTGACCATCCGCCACATTCTCCACCTATTAGCTCTTCTCAATCCACACGGCCTGTATTGTCAGATGTTGTTGCTACAGATCCACATTCTACACCTGAATCCAGTACTGCATCCTCTTTGCCCTTGTCTCCTGGCAATTCAAAGATCTTGTTCCTTCTCTGCTTTCTATTGATCCTGCGCCTGATGCTCCTTTGCGCAGATCAACTCGAGAACATCACCGGCCAAACCACTTGAAAGATTATATATGTTCGGCCAAACAGTGTACCTCTCAATCTCCATATCCTCTTACCAACTTTATTTCATTTGATCAATTTACTCCACAACATCGTGCATTCCTTTCATCTGTCATCACTAATGATGAACCTCGTACATTTACAGAGGCTATTAAAAATCCAGTTTGGAAAGATGCCATCGTAAATGAGCATACTGCACTTCAGAACAACAATACTTTCACTATGACTACTCTCCCACCTGGCAAGACTGCCGTTGGCTGCAAATGGGTATTTAAAATTAAATATCGCCCAGATGGCACAATTGAACGCTACAAAGCACGTCTCGTGGCTAAAGGTTACACACAACAGGAAGGTATTGATTATCATGACACCTTTGCTCCTGTTGCTAAATTAGTTACTGTTCGCGTTTTATTATCTATAGCTGCCATTCATAATTGGCCTCTTCATCAACTTGATGTTAATAACGCCTTTCTCCAAGGTGATCTTGTTGAAGATATTTACATGAAACTTCCTCCTGGATTCCAGAAAAAGGGAGACAATCGTGTTTATAAACTCAACAAGTCCATATATGGACTTAAGCAAGCCTCTCGCCAATGGTTTGCTAAATTTTCTACAGCCTTACTTAATGCAGGCTTTATTCAATCTCGTGCTGACTATTCCCTTTTCACTTTTCACTCTGGAACTGTCTCTATTTATGTTTTAGTTTATGTTGATGATATTATTATCACAGGTAACAATGATTCTGCTATACAGGATCTCAAACGTACCCTAGAATCTCAATTTTCTCTAAAGAATCTTGG
Source organism: Papaver armeniacum (assembly GCA_023531295.1). Lineage (NCBI taxonomy): Eukaryota > Viridiplantae > Streptophyta > Magnoliopsida > Ranunculales > Papaveraceae > Papaver > Papaver armeniacum. The sequence continues at coordinate 466,467 of JAJJWW010004488.1, forward strand.
TCGTCTCCAATATTTCTTGGGCATTGAAGTATCTAGATCTCCCAAAGGTATTTTTCTATGCCAACGCAAATATATCCTTGACATTGTTAATGATTCTGGTCTCTTAGGTGCCAAGGTTGCTCCCTCTCCAATGGAACAACATCTCAAACTTCTTCCATCTTCGGGTGACCCTCTACCCGACCCTAGTATTTATCGTCGCCTAATTGGTCGACTTCTTTATCTTCAAGTAACTCGTCCTGACATTACTTATTCTGTCAATTACTTGAGTCAATTTATGCAAGAACCGTGTTACAAGGTCACTTGGATCCTGCTCATCGTGTAGTTCGTTATCTTAAAGGTACTGTTAGTCATGGCATCTTCCTTTCTGCCGCTAGTACTTTATCTCTTGCAGGATATACTGATTCTGATTGGGCAGGATGTCCCACTACTCGTCGGTCAACCACAGGGTATTTTACTATGTTGGGAAATAGTCCTATTTCTTGGAAATCCAAGAAACAACCAACTGTATCACAATCTTCTGCTGAGGCAGAATATCGGGCTCTCGCCAAGCTCACATCCGAACTGCAATGGTTACACTATTTGTTCACTGATCTTCGCATCAATATTCCGAAACCCATTCCAGTTTATTGCGATAATCAAGCTGCTATTCATATCTCTGAAAATCCAGTTTTTCATGAACGAACGAAACACATCGAAATCGATTGTTACTTTGTTCGTGAAAAACTTCTCTCTGGTCTTATTAAACCAATGCATATTCCGTCTGCGGCACAGTTGGCGGATCTCTTTACCAAGCCACTTGGAGTGGATCATTTTCGCCGTCTTGCAAGCAAGTTGGGCATCTGTCCAGACTCTCCCCATGCTCCAACTTGAGGGGGTATTAGACGTGTATATAAGTCGTGTATAAGTCCAAGCATTTGTGATGGCACGAGCTGCACTGCAATCCAAGTATTTAGGTGTCTAGTCTAAGTCTCGTTGTACTCTAAGTAGTCCAAGTCTGTTGTAATCCGAGTCGTATGTATTTCTCGTTATTATACCAAGTCCTGTAACTTCCCTATAAACTTGTTCTATCAGTTAGATTAGGTTTTGAATCCTTCTTCTGTAAACTTATATAAATACTCAATGAAAGAAATCGTCTACACAGTTGTGAGACAATAAAATCCATATCTTAGAATCTTTGAGAATTTCCTGACACATGAGTCGTTGAGTTGTTTAATTCTATTATAAATGGTGAAAAAGTGCATTATATGTTTTCAATCACTGGTCAATCCGTTCGTAAGAACGAAAACTATGTGGTTCTACAGCCCAAAGGGACACTCCAAAGGGCCTTATAAATTGGATACTTTGGGTTAGGATGGGTGTTGTGTGTGAGTTCATTGGCTAGCAATTTATACACTGACTTCACTATAAGCTCCCTTGTTTTAGTGTAAGGCCAGGATGAGTTTGTGATATCCAGATAGAGGAATTCTTGTACCACAGATTGTTTTGGCTATTAGCAGCAGTGAAAAATCCTGAACTAAAATAACATTCCAACTCTTATTTTCTGCATTTATGGAGTCAGCTACCTTGTGATGGGGATTAGGGTGTGCAATGCAAATGGGCTTACTGTCATCTAAAATCCAATTATCAGTAAATGCTTTGATACTATTTCCATCTTAAATATCCCAATGAGCATATAGTTTGATTATTTCAAGACCATGATGACCAGACCAGAACCAAAACATATTCCAGGGTTTTTTTGTAATGAAGGGGTCATAATCCTTAAAGTGATCATGATCTGTTTCTTTTCATAAAAAAGAGTAATGGCTTTACTCAATGAATTTTCCACCCAACATTTAAAACCACTCCTGTACCTCGTCTCTCCACGGATTTTCTTTTGAAGCATTTTTGAAGCTAGGATTTAATTTTCTTACTAGATCTTTATGTTTTCTCTATGGCAAGCATGAGTCATGTTGCACATTTGGGAAAACGACCATAAGGGATTATTTGGAATGCTGGTTTGCTGCGTTACACGGATACTTCAAATGTATGCTCGTGTCCCGTGTCCATATGTATGGACACGGATACTGACACTCCCTGGACATGCTTCAATAATAAGTAATTAAAAAGTTATTACTTTATTCACATAAAATACTTATGTGGCAATAAATAGAAGGCTTAAGTTAGAAAAACCCAGTGTAGCTGCCACATGTGTGGTTCTAATTAGAGCTCAGCTGTAATTTCGTCACTAGCATTCTTATTGAAGTAAGACCTTAGTACTGGCTTATTATGACCAACTTTTAGTAAGCAATATAATGATGTAATTTAAGTATTGTATGCAATACTACACTTTTGCTTAGTACTCACTTTTGTTCACGAGAATACTAATTTATGAATGGACAATTAGCGTTAGAAATCATTTATATTTCTACATATCTTTTATTAGTAATATTTTTATTTATGTCTACTACTGCCGTGTCTTTGTATCATGAATTTTTAAAATTGCCGGACACCCGTGGCGGTTTCCATGTAACGCAGCTTTGTGAGGTTGTTTTTACCTGCATTAGTTGTTTGAAAAAATGTAGAGAGATGAAAGTTGAAAGCCTTAGACATGATTTTAATTTAGAGGTTGTTCATTACCTGCTTTACTGAGTAACTTGTTGAGTTGGATTGGTTCGGTAGTGTTAATGAACTGGATTCTAAATTAGACACGATTTTAAGTTTGATTACGCTGAAATTCATTTGAAGACTGAAATTTTACTGATAATTGTTGTCTTCTGCTTTCTTTCACCAGTGAAACCAAACAGCAATGGAGCTCTTTACTGCAACAAAAAACCTCAAATTCGTAAGTGCAAATCAAATCATCGGCGAAGCAGTGAAAATCCTAGCAAAATCCTAGGAGGTACGAATTTGGTATAATTTTTGTTGATGCAGGGGATTTTTTGTTTTGGATATCATGAATTTCTAATGGTTCCCATCCTTGGATGCTTCTTTTGTTCGAAATACAGACCTTGAGAATCGTAGATTGGCCGACGTCTGACTGTGAATGGAAATGCTCTCAAGCAAGCGAAATGGTATTTAAAGGAATCTCCGTCACCTTGCAGGCTTTCAGCAGTCCAAGCCTTTGGACCTCCACTTTAGCATGGTTGATGCAGGAAAGGGCAAGGGCTTCAGGCTGGGTGACTTCATCAACTGTAGCTGAGATGGTACGAGTAACATGTTGGAACGAACTTCAGTCTTCCGGAGAGGTATCCATGAAGTTCCACAGATCGTATAGCTGTCCTGCTAGCTCTTGAAGCTTTTCAAGCCTCTGCATCTTCTCTTGTTTTAGATTTTCTACTGTCTTTGCCAACTTCAATAAAATTTCATCATCGATGATATCGGCTCGTAGCCCCATAACTAATCCTGGGCGTACTTCGTCAGTGATGTTTAAGAAGACCATCCCCAATACTGAGCACAGATCATTATTTTAGATTTTGCTAATCTCTTCGTGTCATACACAGCGCGTACAGAGTCGTGAGCCTTCAAAAACTTCAACCTGGCACTCTCATTATGCTCTTTGTTCGGATCCTCCTTGGTGCTAACTTTCACTTCAAGCCTTCTAACCTCCCATTTAGCATCCTCGATCATGGCAAGGTCAAGCGCTCTAGGGAGAGTGACTTCATCAACTGTAGCTGAGATGTAACAGGTAACATGATCGAACATGCTTCTCTCCTCCGGAGAGGTATCCATCAAGCTCCACAGCTCAAATAGCTGCGCTGCTAGATGCTGAACCGTTCTAAGCCTCTCCATTTTCTCTTTTTTAAGAAATTCTACTGTCTTTGCCAACTTAGATGAAGTTTTCTCCAACTCCTCTCTTTTTAGAAGTTCTACCGTCTTCGCCAACTCTGAGAAAGTTCCATTGTTGATGCTCTTGGTTAAGCTTGGGGATACTTCATTAATGAAGTTGACGAAGTTTATCCCCAACACGGGGCAGAGGTCGCGCACAGTGGTTACACAGGCGAGAACCTTTGAAACCTTGAAGCAGTCACTCTTTCCTTGAAACACCTGCAGTTCAGAACGCAATTCATCCAACTTATTCAACGACAAGTCATCCTCATTAACAGTGGGAGCCTCTGGTGCCTGTTCAGTAATTTCTGCGCGTATCTTTTGAATCTGTGATTGTACATCCGCAAACAACATCTTCCTTTTATCATTTAACACTGCTAGTTGTTTTAGTTTTAAATGTATAGATGCTAATTGGTACCTGATTGTCCCTGTCGACTTGTCAGGTATAGTTTTCAGTCCAAGAGCTGAAGCAAGCCTAGAAAGCTCAATTTTGGCACCAATCAACTCCTGGCGAAGGAGTGCACTTGACTTTGCAGCCTCATCAACTTTTATCTCGTAAACGCCGAAGAGTTCCTGGTCTATTTGATGCAACATATCGTTGTGTTTATCATCTTCCTCACCAACCTCATGCTGCATTTGTTGGGAAAGGTGTGCGCTCAACTTTCCAGCTTGATCAACGTTTTTCTTGTAAATGTCCAAGCATTCCTGGTTTATTTGACGCAACATCTCGCTGCGGTTACCATCACTCTCACCAACCTCATCCCATATTTGATGTAATTGCTTCAATAAAGTTGCGCAAGTGGTATCTGCCCGAAATGCAACCGCTGCTAACTCTGTCTGCTGAGCATCTGATAGCTTCTGCCGACCTTCCGCTACCTCCTCTGAATCCTGTAATGCTGCCTTTTCTTGAAGCCCCAGGATTTCACAACGCAATTCAGCCAACTTCTTCAACGACAAGTCATCCTCACTAACAGCGGGAGCCTCTGCCTGTTCCGTAAGTTTGGAATTCCCAGCAATCTCCTCACGTAACTTTAGAATCTGTGACCGTGCATCAGCAAACACCACCTTCCTTTTATCTTTCAACAACAATAGATGTTCTTGATTAAAACGTACAGCCTCTAATTGTTTGTTGATGTTCCCTGTCAACTCGAAGGGTATATTTTCCAGTCCAAGAGCTGATGCAAACTTAAAAAGCTCCAGTTTCGCATTAGCCAACTCCAAATGAAGGAGTTCTCTTACATTTGCAGCTTCACCAGCTTTTCTCTTGTAAACCTCCAAGCATTCCTGGTCTATTTGCTGCAACATCTCATTGCGTTCATCTTCTCCCACATCATCCTCGTGCCATATTTCTTCTAATCGCTTCATCAAAGTCTCGCAAGTGGTGTTTGCCCAAAATGCGTTGTCAGAAACCCAGGGATGGAGTGCTCTCGACTTTGCAGCAGCTTCATCAACTTTCCTCTTGTAAATGCCCAAGCATTCCTGGTTTATTTGACGCAACATCTCATAGGGTTTACCATCACTCTCGCCAACCTCATCCCATATTTGGAGCATCTGATTCCATACAGTCTCCTCCACTGTCTGCTGACGGACATCTAAATCCTGTAATGCTGCCTTGGTACGGATGAATGGTACGGCATCCATGTCCAATCTAACTCCAGTTTCTTCGATTTCTTCTTCATAAGAATATTGATTCCGAATCACGGGCCAATCCGAGCATACACTATGCAAGAATCTAGAAAAATCGATTTCTTCTTCTCGAGAAAATTGTTTTAGAATAAGAGAGAATGCATTTACGAAGTTTTGAGTAAAAGTTCCTGACATAGTAGTAGTAGGATTATAACTATTAGGGTTAGGGTTTGCACATTAGGTTATCTGAAATATATGTATCTTCTGATCCTGATATGGGGTGCTAACAGAATGCCCAGGGATATGCGCAGCATTTCTATTTTTTGCGTTGCCGAGTGAAAAAGGAACTGACAATTTTACCCTTCTGCCAAATGTTACAGGACCTGGGCTCAAATCCCCGGCAGCCAAAGTTTATGCATAACGAAACATCAACTGAAAAAGTAAAAATATGAAACCAGGAACACTAGATCACAAACTTTCAGCTAAGCGTCCATCCAGCTGAGCATGCGTGCAACTACACAGGAGGTCTTTATTCTTAACACGCTTATCATCATTGTTACCAATAATGGCCATCGTCCATCCAGATTTATGTGCAGCCCACCAGCTTTGTGGCCCATGCTTCTCTAACCTGCAAACTGCAAAATTTCAAACATGGGAAATGGCTAATAAACAACTCATTACTCGGATACGGATACGTATACAAGCGTACCTGACAAATCCATCACATAATCGAATATGTTTTTAATCGAATAAACACAAAAAAAAAGGGATTACATCACCACAAAGTGGCATTTTCAATATAATCAGACAGAATTTAATTATAGTCAGTAATGATTGTTTTTAAGATGCTGTGCCGCCTAGTTAGCAATTCGGGGTACGGGTAGTAGTTCGGGACGGCATACGTACGGGAATTATACGGATTCGGATAGGTCGGATTCGGTCAAAAATCCGGTCAACGGTTCGTTGTTCGGACAGTAGTTCGGAACGGCATACGTACGTGCAAATTCGTTTTATAAATGTGAGTTCGGCACTTAAAATTCAGGTTACATATATGATAAATTGATGAGTATTATGAACTTATTACGAGACTAACTTTATTTGATATGATTTATAAGATGGAAGAAAACATTTTTGGCGTGATTATTTAACAAGAAGTAAACAATTTAATCGCATAAATGTATTACAAAACGAGTTTTTAGACTTTTAAACAAAAATCAACACATAAAACACTGGTTAAACAACTACTAATAGAAAATTTTAACTGAATAATTGTATTTAAATATAAAGTATATACAAAATCAAACAAAAACCAATCAACAGAACTCTGGTCAGAGAGTTACCTACAGGAGAGCGAGGTTGGTCGTTCGAATCCAGTTCGAAAGTATCATTCGGATTCGGCCAGTTCGGATACGTTCGCGAATCATTCGTGAGGTCCGTATAATCCGGGAACTAGGTTCGGAGTTCAAATAGTTCGGAAGTATCATTCGGATGCGGTCAGTTCGGATACGTTCGCGAATCATTCGGGAATGATTCGGAGAATTACTAACTAGGCTGTGCCGTAAGACTTTTAGAAGGACAAGTCAAGTCCCAACTTGACTTTAATTTCCTATGGGGTAGCTAGTTAGTCAAGTCAAGTCAATGAATTTCTATCTTAGAAAAATAAACTTTAGCTAGTTATTCATTATTATACATTTCAAGAAACAAGCATCAACGTTTTTATCAATAATTGCAATCAAAAAGAGGAAATTCAAATGGACAATATCACAATAATGTGCAAATATGACTAGATTTCTCTAATGAATTGACGAATAATACTAACAGCCAAAATGCCCATCTTTGAGATATGTTCTACTAATCAGAGCGCTATATGAGTATGATCCAGCTCTTTGTTGGTTTGATTCTTTTAACTTTAGAAAATGGGATGCAAAACAAAAGATCCCAACAAAGGTGCCAACACTGAATATGGTATATACTTGCAAGAGTTGTTTTAAAAAAAAAAAAAAAAAACGACACATAAATACAGACTTGTAATACACATTGGTGCAACTATAGACATGAAACCAGAGTCACACTGGCAAAGACTCTCTCGCTTCAGTTTAACTTGGCAAAGCCGCACATGCTGGATTCCCGCCGACACAACAGATAACTCTACCTAAGCATCCCCCATCTTCATACCTTTTTCCCCCACTTCTTCTCTCCTCTCCTGGATTTCCTGAAACAACAGAAAACTTTTACGATAATGATTGTTGCTACATTTATGTAATTATGACATCATATAAAAAAGTGACAGAAAATAAATTTTGGTGGTGTCTATCTAGCAAAAATGAAAAGATTATACCTTCACTTGCCGGAATTCCATTTCCATCAGTCGCCAGAGTCTCTGAAACACCAAAAAAAAAAAATTAACAAAAAAAATGAAACGGTATTCCATTACCATACATTACCATTTCCATTTCCATTTCATCGATCCAACGGCCAGGATCGATGGGATTCTTTGTCCTATATGAAACGGTATCAGCACTTCGTAGGACTGGTATCCCCTTTATAAATCATGCAAAATAGAGGCTTTTAACTAACAACCATATTGATGTACAGTGGTTCTCTACAGACAACGAAAAAAAACTATGTTAAAACCGCCTCTCACAAATTTATTTATTTTTTAATTTGTGGGGCCCACCCCTCGACGTGCAGGGGTGGGCTGAGTGTGGCGGGTTATTTTCGTAGTTTTTTCTGCTGTTTGTTGATACTTTTCGATTGATGTAACATTTTATGAACAGTTGTACCATTGGGAGAAGCAGGTGCGTGATGTATACAGATACATGATTGGTTGCACTAAGACAAGGAACAGAGAAACGACATTGTAAAACTGGTTCTTAATTTATTGTACGTGGGCAGCTAAAGAAATTATAATTGTGAGTAGAGAACAACCCGAAAGTTAAAAGATAAGTCAGGCCGGCCGGATTCTGATAATAACGATTTGGGAGACGTAATCTATACTTCTGATGTACAATTCGTCAGTAGATAGATGGTAGTGATATAGATGTTTTGCCCAAAGCGTTGCACACAACACTAAAAACCTCTCAACCGTCAACAACAAGCTGATAAAAACAAAGAAACTCGAACAAGACAACAAGGATCACACTACGCCACCACTAGGTTGGAAAAGTTTTCCTTTCCAATTTACAACTATGTCATCTGAAGTGAAACCTACAAAGAAAGGTTCAGTAGAAGCCCAATAATAAGTTTGAAGCTTAACGGATGTTATAAGATCCTTTGATTTGTCTGTGAAAGTCTTTGCATTGTGCTCGCTCAAATAGACCATAGAATGCTTGTAGGCAATCGCTTCCAAATTTTGTTTCCTTTAACGGAGAGGCCCCGACAATTACAGTTGGATATCAACTCCCTGACTATGATGTGGATAATTCTTGGCTTTCTTGCACAATCTAAATAGAAATCCCATATTTGAAGAGCAAAGGGACACTCAAGAAAAATGTGGTTAGAGCTCTCAGGAGAACAATGGCAAAATGTACAAATGTTAGTAATAAGAGAGCCATTAGAGGTTACAATGGCAGAACCTCTTTTGAAGGTTATCCAAAGTAGGCAGTCTTTCTAAAACAACTTTCCAAAGGAAGAAAGTGTGCTTTCGAGGCCAAGATTTAGACCAAACCCTGGTCTTGGGAAAAACCGTTATCAATTCTGCTAATCGAGACTTGCAGATCGTAAGCAAATTACATGGTGAAATCGCTAGACTTTGCACCAGTCCAAACTAAAACATCATTGACATCTCTGTTTAAAGACACAAGATCCAGCACTAGTGGAAAACAGACGATTTAAGATAGTTAGATAGTGTCGTTTTAACGAGTTAAACGACACTTTCGGAGTGCTGCTGAAAGTGTCGTAGATTCGGTGTCTTTTTCTGGAACGACACTTTATGAATGCCCCTGAATTACGATGCTTTCTGAGTGCCGCTACGCACGACATCTGGATATCGTCGTAGATTCAATTTTTTTAATATAAAAAAAATTAGTCAGATCTGGCTAGCTGACTCCAGTTATTCTGACTGGGCTGAAATAAATCTGATTCAAATTCAAATTGTACTAAAATGAAACTCAAATTTAAATGACAATTCAAATTCAAATGAAATTACTCAAGTTCTCAAATTCAAGTGAAATTCAAATTCCATATAGAACCTGATTCGTCTAATACCAAATGACAGCTCGATTACATTAAACTGTACTCATAAATTTAGTCCAAAATCATTAAAAAAAAAACTTCTAATTATTAAGGTTTCTTAAGTGATACAAGTCCTGGGAATTTCAACAACAATTTCAGTCATTAGGATCTTGGCACTAGCTTGCGTGAGAGAAGAACTGTAGATGCACAACCCTTTCAACCATTTCTACATCCAGCAGGAACAACGATCTTACCATCAACCATGACATCAGTTAGCCTCATGAGACCATCAGGAACAGAGTGCCGGCATCCATGAAGGTATCAAACTACATTCAGAAGAAGAGTAAGTCAGACCTTATCTGGAATTCTTAATGCTCGACATAAAAACAAGAAAAGGAAAAGGAAATGAATGGATAAAAAACAAGAGAGAGAGAGTATAAAATGACTCCCTTTTGTGCCCCATCCATGTTAATTGGATAGTTTGGTTCCTCATCGGAGTGAATCTGGGGATGTAGCCATCTTTTTCTTGTAGACGAGACATCCTATACTGTCTCCATGCAGCAAAAGCTTCTAGATAAGTGAAAAGATACAAACAAGTGAAACAACACATCACATGATTTTTACAAACAGGTTACACTCAGCAGCAATCTGAACAAGGGTTTAGACTACACTATAGAACTAGAGATTTGATGATTGGGAAAACAAATCTTGGGTAAGAAAAAAAAATGATATGGTTTTCTATGTTGAAGTAAAGTTGAAAGAGCAGGTTATATCATTAGTCAGAAATTAACAATTCAGATTAAATGCTTGCACAAATCAACAATTTTATCAAACACTTAACATATTAAGATTAAACTAAACTGTAGCAAGAGCTTTATAACATTGCCAAACATAATAAGACCACATTTGAAAGACAATAAAATGGTTACAAGAGCTTGCAAGCAATTTTTCGACAGGTATTTCACTCTCTTTCTGCAGTAGTTCGATCTACAAAGGTGAAAGTGAAGTTAAGTAGAACAGACGGACAACTCTAACGCACAAGAACTAGGATCTTGCCTATAAATTAATCGAAAACCACAAAAATTCGCTACCAAATAGTCCTTAAGAACCAGAGAGATTCAGAAGGAAAAAGAGGGAGAAAATCTATATTGCACACTGCTTACCTCATTTACAGGATCACCTGCTTCATCTTTTGCCAGCTCCTCCTCCACCAAGGTTGTCTCATCATCCTTCATATATATCCAAAAAAATACATCCTTTGTCCATTAGCATACATGATTCAAACAAAATATTGTATAAAAAATAAAAAATGGACAACTTCATAAATAGTGACGTATAGTACTGTACAGAAGTAAGTACTAGCCCCATATTATTACTTCCATAAATAAATTTTAAATTAAAAAACCAGAAATTGCTTAATGGAAGTGTATATATAGCACCAAGCCACTAACTAATTCTCTCAGTCTAACTCTTCAAGAACAATAATTAGAACCTAGAACAAAATACTATTGCTCCTAGAACTTTTGCCATGTACTTCAATTGTTGACAACACCTAGACCCCGAAATAAGAGATCGTGCAAGGATGAATGGAAAGATGGTACATACATAAAACAAAACAAGATTAAGTTACTAGTGAATCAACTCATCAGAGAACAAGCAAGCAAAGCTAAATGAATCTCTGTCTAGTATCTTTTCTTCACTGGCAACATGAATGTAGTCTCCATCCTCCTACAAAGCAACAGTGAATAACAACAAACCAGAAGGAGCTCATAACAATGCAATTACAGCATATCAAGATCAAATGCTGAGAATATCATTCCACTATTGATCATGATATTCAACATGCGCAATTACTGATGCTTGGACTAACTAGGTCAGTGATTGTAAGTATAAATATGGTTATTCATGTTAGCTAAAATATACTCAGCAATTAACTCGTGATTTTTAATACCAAACTTACGACCTTAGAAATGCCAATGGCTAATTAGAGCTTATTACAAGCTGCTCAGAATCTTGTAGCCAACAGTGGCAATACTGTATGGGATCATCAACATGCAATACTACACCAAGAAATTTTTTACCCAAAAACATCGTATAACGCTATAGAGTGGTAACAATTAGAAACATGCGACCATAACTGGCAAATACAACAACCAAGGAGTTTTATATCCCAGAACCTTGTTCAACCAATAATTAATTGGGAGGGCTGTACAATAGTTGAGCCAAACACTCATGTTCCAGGGTTTGACAGTTCCAGGGATACAAAACCATGAGTAATCCATGTAATTATTTTTCTGGCAAGTAACACAATGATTCATATCAGAAACTGGAACCTAATAGGATTATAGTACATATTACTGACTAAGTGCAGACATCAAACAAAATCAAAGAACAAACTTTCCTCACCTCCTGATTTTATCACTACAATCGGAAAATGTAGATTGCATTTTAGATTTATTGGATCCTGATTTCCTCCTATACCAATATCAGAATTTGATCTGTGCTCATCCTTAATTGACGATATATCACCGTTTGTTACACCCTGTTGTAAAGCAGAAAATCTCCAAGTGATACCCTAAAATACTCCAAAATTCACTACCAGCTTCAAAAAATTAATTAAATACAAGATGATGGCTTATTGCACATGCATGAGCTACCGCCATCCGTCGTACAAAAAGTATGAGCATCCTTGCCTGCTAAAGTTTATTCGCTCTTTTATCTCAGAAACATACAGAGCAATGAATTCAGAATATAACAAAGAGACCCTCTATCCTGGTTCTTACCTTCACCCAGATTCATTATCTCTTTGAATGGTTCGGCAGAATCTTCCTCTCCTGGAGACTCTTCCCTGCTAACTAATGATGATTACATTAATTACAATTAAGAACATAAATTAAGATGTGTTTCAAATATAGTAAAGGTGTGTTACAAACTATGCAAGATCACCTGTACTGATCTTGTAACGCTTTAGCAGCTCCTCAAGTGGCAAATCCATTTCATCTTGCAAACCTTCTAATTCCTCTTTCCTTTCTTCCACCACCAGTTCAGTCCATACAACCTCCACCACCAACTCTTTCTTCAAATTAAACACCCATTTACCACCACCAGTGGTTCCTCATTTTCTTTCATCATATTTCCTGCAACAAAAATTGTTCATACAAAACCAGAAATTATCAAGACAAATAGCACATAACTCATCAAATCCAATTGAAACAGGTAAAAGTGAGAGAGAAGTTATACCTGAAGGCTGAAGATTTTCCAAACAGTGCAATTGAAGATGTTGAATGTTCTTCTAGCAATTGCTACAATAAAAAACGAATAATAATTAGAACCATGTCTAACAAAATCAAACCTAACTTGAAAAATAGGGCAAAAATGCAAACCCTGACTTATACCTGATAAAGTTTGAAGAAAATCAAACTCCTAACAGCTAGCACGAAAAGGAATTGGTGAAGAAATAAGGTTTCTTTCAAACATGAAATTGGTTAAATTACAACTGAAATTGGGTTTGTTTTGAAGGTAAGAGTTTCGAAGAAAGGATTTTAATCATAGTGGTTGTTTCTAGGTTGAAGGTCAATTCTTTTTGGTAATTAGCAAATGGATTGGTTGTTTCTAGGTTCATGAAGGTCGATTCGTTTTGGTAATTAGCAAATGGATCTGGAAAGATGAAGAAAATTATAAGAAGAAAATGGGTTTTCTTTCTGCTTCTTAATAGAAGGATGAGAACGAGGAGATCTGACAAAGTTAGGTTTCATCTGGAGTGGAGAACGAGAGAATAAGAAGAAAGAAAAAAGAATCAAAAACCTTTGAGTGATACTGATTTATCAAACAAGGTGAGGGAGAAGAAGATATTTTTCCTGGTTCTCTAACGATGTAAACAAGGTGAGAGGTAGGGAGAGAGACGACAGAGTAATGAAATAGGCGGAGAAAATAAAGATAAGATTATCAGGACACATGGCGCCATATTAGCTAAGGTATATAAAGTAATATTATACTATACTCCCAGGATGTCGCGACGCCTTGACTTTAGTCAAGGACACAGTACTGGGTATCTAATACTCCCTCCGTTTTAGGAAAAGTGATACTTTCACTTTTTCAATTTGGCCTATTTTTAAGCAAAGATGAAAAAGTGAAAGTATCACTTTTCCTAAAACGGAGGTAGTACTATCTATGTTCAAGTCAAAAAAAGTCGTAACACAACGACAATTTGACTTTAGTCAACGACGCTATCGGTAAGTTGTTATATCGCGATATTATTTATGTGTCGTTTCATTATGTCTCAGATGGCCCATTTTCCACTAGTGCAGAAGAGGTAAAATAATAGTTAACTCAGTTATTTCGGCATCATAAAGACGCCTATGAGAAATACCAAGATCCCAGTTAATCCCATTTTAATCTACCGTATAAGCATGCATCATTAACATATTATTACTCATAGAGATTCTATAAAGGTTGGGACACATCGAGGCTAAAGTGCCTTGAGCGCACCATTTGTCTTCCCAAAAACACACGAAGTCACCTTTTCCAATCTTGAATTGGACAGCCCTAAAAAACTCATCAGCAACAGAGTGTATATTACGCCAAACACTAACCTCATAGGGGTCTTTATGGATTTTGGTTCTCCAAACAAATTGAGAGATACCATATTTTTCGTGGATGATTTTGGACCAAAAAGCGTGTTTTTTTTCCAAGTCTCCACCACAATTTGTGTAAGGACCCTCAAGCTCGTCAACACTACTAGACCGGTCAAGAGTTGATCTAGTGATGATCAAGAAACGTTTTAGCCGATAATAACTCGATTAGTTTAACACGAATATTAATTAATAGAAATTAATCTAACAACGATCTAGATACGAAACTAGTATCGTTGAATAGGTCTCGAAAAGTTACGCGGAATAGACTACTCGCACGCGTTATTCGGACACTTGGTAAAGAAGATTTATCAGTTTTATTTAAAGGGCAAAATAGTTATTTTTCAGTTAACCGACCTGTCTGCCCTTATCGTTTGGTTGAGTGACTTTAGCGATTTTGTTCGTCCTTATCAACCCAAATCGAGAGGATAAGCTCTCATTTTCTTTTCTCTTTCTCTTTCTCTTTCTTTTTCTCTTCTTCTTCTTCTTCTTCTTCTTCTTCTCTGCTCGTGTTCTATTGGAGTTGTGAGGTGAGTTTTGAGAGAGGGTTAGAGAGAAATTGATTGATGAAGATATATAGATGGTGAAGGAGGTGATGTCAATGTGTTTTAGGAAGAAGAAGATTAAGGATTGTTAGGATTCCTGTGATGAATCATAATTAGGGTTTGTAGTTTGATTATTGTTCTAAAGATTGAGAAGGTGATATATGGAGCTATGGATGAAGAACAAAGGGTTGAAGTTTAATTTCAGTTTTGAAGTTGTTGTGGAGAAGAATCAAAGAATTAGGGTTTGTCAGAAGATTGTATAGAAGTTCGATTAGAGATGAATAAGATGGAATTAGAGTTGGGTTTTATCTGAATTAGAGGTTGAGGTTAAAGGATGGTTTAAAATTGGTAATTATGGTTTGGTCCTATTTTAGTGAAGAATTGGGAATTGAATTAGGTTTTAGTTGAGAATTGCTAGTGATGAATTATGTAGATTGTTGTTAGTTTCGAGATGAATTGCTAATTCAAGCTAAAGTAAGAAGAAGAAGAAAGGTATTCAATAGTCTAAGCAACACAGATTGGAGGTAATTGTTATCCTAGGTTAATTTTGTAAAGATGTTCGTTTGATTGTTGAATATTTGATGTTAATGAAGCTAATATTGAAATGAGTATATGAATTTGTATTGGAATTGGAGATATATATTAGGTATGTAATGAGTTACAATTGAGGATTAGAGGTTTGAGATGTATAGGTTAGTGTTCTGTATGGAAGTGATTATAAGTAAGTTATAATATTCTTATGGTTTTGATGGTTGGTGGTCTTAGCTGAGGTTGTTACCGCAAAAATGAAGGGGAAGTTGTTATGGTTGTAAGTGAATTAAAAGGGAAATGAACAGGAGGGTGTTGAATCTGGTGGTGACTGAATGAATTGAGGTTATATGAATGATTGAGTTGTTGAATAGTAATGATGTTGGCTTGGAACTGTAAGTTATTATGCAGGTGGTTGTATTGAGAGATGAATTACATGGATGAATGTGTTTTGTTGGTGGTGATAATATGAACTGAGTTTGAGTAAGGTTGCTATTTTCATTGAAGTAGGATGTGTTTAATGATGAATTGGGAATTTTAGAGTTGCAGTGGCAGTTTAGCTGTGTTAGGGATTTGAGATGATGTTAATTTGTATCTGTGTTGAGATTACATATGTTGCGAATAGAGTTGGGGTTGTTTTCAGAACTTGGATTAAAAAGATAAGAGTTGATATTGCAAATTGTTGTAGTTCTACTTGGTTGGTTTTATCGAGATTGTTATGTTGTTTGAATGGAGTGGCAGAGGTTGCTTGAGTCTGAGATATTGATTAGGCAATGTTATGTTGGTGATGATTATATGAATGTAAGAACTAGTGCAGGCTTGGATGAATCTTCTGTAAATACATTGTTGGTGTTTGTGTGTGTGTGTGTGTGTGGATTGGGAGCAATCAGAGGGGCAAGGATGCTGTAATGTTGGTGGTGATGGATATGAGGTGTATGAGCTGTTACAGGTGAAGTCTGGGTGTAGGAGGGATTTGTGAATTGATCTTGTGAATTGATTACTCTCACATCAACCTTATTCATCTTAACCATAACTAGTTCAAATGACTCAAATGGAACTAGTTAAAGAGCCGTTCAATTGATATATTCTCATAGAAGTATACAAGAACACAATTGAGGAGAAATCGGTTTGATTCACTCGAATCAATTTATGAACATTATAGCCACAGTTTGCAAAGATTGCATTCCTTATTTTATAAATGTTTAAGTTCATGTACACAACCGATTTTAGAAAGTAACCAACTCAAGTATGCAAACGTGTACACATACTTAAGTAGCTGGACCGAGTTTGGTTATGCCAGTACGCGTATGGGTACTCATACCAATTTACATTCCAAACTCCAGCAGAAATTCACGGACGTGAGACTTCTGTCAGTTTGTGTACCAGACATCCCACAACCGCTAGTACGCGTACAGGTACGCATACTTCACGTTCCCGGTTTTGGACTTATTCACAGATGTGAGAACACACTATGTTTATATCCAAACATGGTTAGATGATTCTAAACTCTTTATTTCAATCATTGAAACTTTCTTAAAGGATGACAATAGCCGTTTTCACACACTATTAGCATCAAAGCAATTTTCAAGATATTGAAATAATCATAACAAAACATTCCAAGTCTACACTAATTGATTGTATCACACAAACCATGTAAGGTGTTACTCGGCTATTTTCACATGATTATATTCTGACATTCGTCAAGAATATAAGATGAACTTGGTCGAAGCGAAAGATTTCTAACACATATTTCGAGAAATATGTAAGCAAGATAAACTTAGCTCGAAATCTCAAATGTGTATAATAGAAAACTATACCGTTATACGAATTATGTGTCAATATAGGATATAGAGTAAAACTATACTTTCCAAGTGATAGATGAGTTTCAGTCTCTATATACCTTTTGTAGATGAAGTTCCACAATCTCCCCTTAGTAGTTCTTCGTCTTCAAATGATGAACGCCCTCAAGTCTAATGCTCAACTACACAATCTATGTCCTAGTCCGAGACATCTATAAATAAGATAGAAATCAAGACTTACAGTTTTGATCACTAACATTGACAGATATGCTTGAGATAGCAACGCATGCATTTCGACCGAGCAGTGCTCTAACAATCTCCCCCTTTGTCAATTTTAGTGACAATACTATCAATACATATGGATTACAAAATAAATAAAACTTTGTAGCTTCTCATCCAAATGCTTGATCTCCTTGGCATCTTCAACACGACTCGAAATCTTCGTCACTTCCAAGTACTCCATGATTCTAAACGTGTTCAACTCAGCATCATAATTGTTGAAGATCCATAGTGATAACAATGAGAAAACAAATGATTTCGATCATTTTTATACAGTGTCATAGTATATTACACAATATCAAAGTTCAATTATATCACAACTTTGAAAACAATACTATGGTGATACGTATCACTAACCCTTAGTTAATACTTCATCTCGACATGAAAACCACTCCCCCTTACATAATGATCCGTAAACCATATGTATTTGTAGTATGAAACTACACATTAATTCTCCCCCTTTTTGTCAATATAAATTGGCAAAGGTACGAAAACTAGTGGGATCCTCATGAAATTTTCATAGAGATACTTCATGACCAAAAGAGAATAACATACCAACTTATTTAGATGCAATCATAAAGCCGAAGCTAAATTCATTCATCAAGGAGTTTATAAAGATACAAGATAAATCCTATAATATTCCACATCCGCACTCCCCACAAAGATTTGGCAATAAAACAAAAGTTCAAAAAGAACTCTCCACACAAAATGTCATTCCCGAAAGAACAATAAATGCGACCTTACTTTTACAAGAAAAGAAGGATTTCTTTGGATATAACTAAACCACATGAAAACATGGATTTGAATCCAAAAATCTCAATTGAATCAACCACAAAGAGGATCAATTCAATTGGCCATGATCGACATAAGAGAACTTACGGAGCAACATAGTATATACACAAAAATGTAGATCGGAGAAAGACCAATACTGCGGAATAAACAAGGATTCATTCTATTGTTCATCACTATGTGCACAATGACATATAATAGACTTAATCCTTGTAAACAAAAGTGCATCCTTTCTTCCATCAATATTTGCATAATGACATAAAAGGCTTTAACTCTTGTTTGTCAAAATTTCATTCTATCTTTTATCAATACATTCATAGTATATGTCAATAAACTTCAACGAAGCGCAAATCGACTAGCAAACAAGCTCAAACTTGTTCAAAAACCACTCAGGTATGTAATATTTTATCCTCTTCAAAGAAGTTAGTTTCCAAGGATAAGTTAAGACCACTAGAAAAAAGAGTATGGTCTAAACATTTTGATAGACAGGTGTTTATAGGTGAAAATCGTTTCTGCTGATTTCGGTAATTTCGGCGGGTGGGTGAGAAACTGATTCAAACCCTAAACAAATGTGCTGCACGTGAGCACTTTATAGGTTCGAGAGATCAATCTGTACAAGTCCCTAAACCAAGAAATGGCCGTTCCGGACTTGCTTCGGTCACAAAGTGGAGGAGAAGGGTTGATTTGGGGAGGAAGCAAAGAAAGGTGTTGAGGAGAGTAGTATCTCGACTTGTATCGAAAGTGAAAGCTTAGGAAGCTTGCAAGAGATGGAAGCTTTTGAGAGAGCTTGCAAAGTTGCCTTTACGAGAGTGTAAGTGTAGTATATTTCTCCCGACCGAGACTTGTTGTATGGTGGAAATAGGTAAGACCTATTTATACAAGTCGAGATTGAAACGTACCCTGGCCTCATGAAGGAAGAGAGTAAAGGGTGAAATAATGGGAGGAGGTGGTAACCACATGGTTTAATGGGTGAAAACGTTTTTCACCATTATTTCCTCTTTTATTTGACCGCTTTATTCCTTTTCACGCTTTCTTAATGTGAGCGTAGTGTACGTTGCATCTTTGTGACCGCCAAACCAAAACCCTAAAGAAGCATCCCCGGTTTGTGTCGATGTCTCGAGTGTTGGTTGCATCTTGAGTTCAAGTGGCGCTACTAGTGGCGCGTGTGGCATGTGACAATGGCATGTGCGGAATGCCTTGGTGGTAGTTTGCACGGTTTGCAAGTTAGGCTACCAGCGTGTGTGTTTGGAATGTGCCAATGGCATGTGCGAAATGCCTTGGTGGTAGGTTGCACGGTTTGCAAGTTAGGCTACCAGCGTGTGTGCTTGGCATGTGCCAATGGCATGCGTGGCCATTAGGGCCGTGACCTTGATAGGGAAACTAGCTAGCGAGCATGTTGGCATGTGCCAATGGCATGCGTGGCCGTTAGGGCCGTGATTTTGCTAGGGAAACTAGCTAGCGAGCATGTTGGCATGTGCCAATGGCATGCTTGGCCGTTAGGGCCGTGACCTTGATAGGGAAACTAGCTAGCGAGCATGTTGGCATGTGCCAATGGCATGCGTGGCCGTTAGGGCCGTGATTTTGCTAGGGAAACTAGCTAGCGAGCATGTTGGCATGTGCCAATGGCATGCGTGGCCGTTAGGGCCGTGATTTTGCTAGGGAAACTAGCTAGCGAGCATGTTGGCATGTGCCAATGGCATGCGTGGCTGTTAGGGCCGTGATTTTGCTAGGGAAACTAGCTAGCGAGCATGTTGACCTAGTTGCAAGTCTTGCAAACCTAGGGCGCTATGTTGGGCGTGGGCCAAAGGCATAGCGGCTCGGAAACATGGCTTGCGGCACGTGTTGGCATGTGCCAATGGCACGTGCGGCCATGTTGACCTAGTTGCAAGTCTTGCAAACCTAGGGTGCTATGTTGGGCGTGGGCCCAAGGCATAGCGGCTTGGAAATATGGCTTGCGGCACGTGTTGGCATGTGCCAATGGCACGTGCGGCCATGTTGACCTAGTTGCTAGTCTTGCAAACCTAGGGCGCTATGTTGGGCGTGGGCCCAAGGCATAGCGGCTTGGAAATATGGCTTGCGGCACGTGTTGGCATGTGCGGCCATGTTGACCTAGTTGCAAGTCTTGCAAACCTAGGGCGCTATGTTGGGCGTGGGCCCAAGGCATAGCGACTTGGAAATATGGCTTTCGGCACGTGTTGGCATGTGCCAATGGCACGTGCAGCCATGTTGACCTAGTTGCAAGTCTTGCAAACCTAGGGCGCTATGTTGGGCGTGGGCCCAAGGCATAGCGGCTTGGAAATATGGCTTGCGGCACGTGTTGGCATGTGCCAATGGCATGTGCGGCCATGTTGACCTAGTTGCAAGTCTTGCAAACCTAGGGCGCTATGTTGGGCATGGGCCCAAGGCATAGCGGCTTGGAAATATGGCTTGCGGCACGTGCGGCCATGTTGACCTAGTTGCGAAGTCTTGCAAACCTAGGCGCTATGTTGGGCGTGGGCCCAAGGCATAGCGGCTTGGAAATATGGCTTGCGGCACGTGTTGGCATGTGCCAATGGCACGTGCGGCCATGTTGACCTAGTTGCAAGTCTTGCAAACCTAGGGCGCTATGTTGGGCGTGGGCCCAAGGCATAGCGGCTTGGAAATATGGCTTGCGGCACGTGTTGGCATGTGCCAATGGCACGTGCGGCCATGTTGACCTAGTTGCAAGTCTTGCGAACCTAGGGCGCTATGTTGGGCGTGGGCCCAAGGCATAGCGGCTTGGAAATATGGCTTGCGGCACGTGTTGGCATGTGCCAATGGCACGTGCGGCCATGTTGACCTAGTTACAAGTCTTGCAAACCTAGGGTGCTATGTTGGGCGTGGGCCCAAGGCATAGCGGCTTGGAAATATGGCTTGCGGCACGTGTTGGCATGTGCCAATGACACGTGTTGGCATGTGCCAATGGCACGTGCGGCCATGTTGACCTAGTTGCAAGTCTTGCAAACCTAGGGCGCTATGTTGGGCGTGGGCCCAAGGCATAGCGGCTTGGAAATATGGCTTGCGGCACGTGTTGGCATGTGCCAATGGCACGTGCGGCCATGTTGACCTAGTTGCAAGTCTTGCAAACCTAGGGCGCTATGTTGGGCGTGGGCCCAAGGCATAGCGCGGCTTGGAAATATGGCTTTCGGCACGTGTTGGCATGTGCCAATGGCACGTGCAGCCATGTTGACCTAGTTGCAAGTCTTGCAAACCTAGGGCGCTATGTTGGGCGTGGGCCCAAGGCATAGAGGCTTGGAAATATGGCTTGCGGCACGTGTTGGCATGTGCCAATGGCACGTGCGGCCATGTTGACCTAGTTGCAAGTCTTGCAAACCTAGGGCGCTATGTTGGGCATGGGCCCAAGGCATAGCGGCTTGGAAATATGGCTTGCGGCACGTGTTGGCATGTGCCAATGGCACGTGCGGCCATGTTGACCCTAGTTGCAAGTCTTGCAAGCCTAGGGCGCTATGTTTGGCGTGGGCCAAAGGCATAGCGGCTTGGAATTTGGCATTGTTGCCATGGTGCGCGAGTGCGGCTTGGTTTGGCATGGTTGCCATGGTGCTGTGATATGCGGCTTGGTTTGGCATTGTTGCCATGGTGCGCGATATGCGGCTTGGTTTGGCATTGTTGCCATGGTGCGTGATATGCGGCTTGGTTTGGCATTGTTGCCATGGTGCGCGATATGCGGCTTGGTTTGGCATTGTTGCCATGGTGCATGATATGCGGCTTGGTTTGGCATTGTTGCAATGGTGCGCGGTATGCGGCTTAGTTTTGGAATTAGGGTTACGCGTTGAAAACCCTAATCGGTATTTTGAAAAAATACCCCTATTAATTATTTACACCTGAGTTAAATGCTCTTATTTAATGTGTTGCGGGTAACACTAGGTCATGGGGTTTTACGATTTTACCCCTTGTCTAAAAACCACCATCAACAACAGGGTTCTATGAATTCCTTTGAAATTGGTTATGGTGGACAGATTGTTGTTAACCACAGCACAACTTGATTGTGTTATTTTGGTGCATCTTGTCTCATGTGCTTGATCAAAAGAGACAAGATTGTGCACACCTCAGGCTTTAAGATTTTTTTTTTTTATTTTCATAGATTTGTTGTGTCTTGAAAATTTGGAATTCTTTCATATCTAATTGATATTCGAAGGGACTTCCTTGTTTAATCAATAAAAGAGGGTTATTCTCGACAATTCCATTCTCTTTAAGGTTGTGAATTGTGCGTGCATGAACCTGTGTGGTTAAAGGTTCTGTAAAGCTTACATTCCTTTTCCTTCTCTGAAACTCTTTTTATCTTAAGACTGCTTGTTGAGCTTAAGTTGTGATTTCCTCTCACAAACCCATACACGTATGGATACTCCAAGCATCATGTCTTCTGATGGAAAATATGTTAGTATGATTTTTATGCCATCAATCATGAAGGAAAAAGATAAATCTCCGCTACCTCCAACTTTGAAAAGAAAAAGAAGGAATGTGAGGAAGCCAAGAGCTGTTCCTTCAAATTCTCAGAAGTTTTCTAGTGTTCTTGAAGAGTTGAAGGAAACAAGGAAGGAGATTCAGCAAATAAAGACTATTGTTATGATAACTCTTGAAATTCAGAAGGCCCTGGTTCGACATCATCAGCGTAGAAGGTTTGTTGGAATTGACTCCTTTCTTCATGAACCCTATGTACCTATGGTTGTTAACGACAAGGAGTTCTGGGACGATAAAGAATTCTTCAGACCGGGACCTAGTCCAGTTTGAACACCACAATATATTAAGCCACTATAGACACTAGCCTACTACCAATGAACTTCGGATTGGACTGTAGTTGAACCCTAATCAATCTTACACTAATTCAAGGTACAGTTGCGTTCCTTACGTCTCTGATCCTAGCAGGATACTACGCACTTGATTCCTTTAGATGATCTCACCCACAACTAAGAGTTGCTACGACCCAAAGTCGAAAACTTGATAAAAAAAGTCTGTCTCCCACAGAAATACCCAAGAGTTTTTGTTCCGTCTATTGATAAATCAAGGTGAACAAGAACCAATTGATAACCCAGACTTATATTCCCGAAGAACATCCTAGTATTATCAATCACCTCATAATAATCTAAATCGTATGATGACGAAATTAGATATTGTGGAATCACAAACGATGAGACGAAGGTGTTTGTGATTACTTTTTATCTTGCCTATCGGAGATTAAATCTCGAGCAAATCTTAGAGAAAATAGTACTCAAACGATAAAATCCGGCAAGATCAAAATACGCAACTACAAAAAAAATAGGTGGGGTCTAACAACCACATCCAACAATTCGTTTGGAAATCTGAGAGGACTTACTCCAATATACTTTCAAGAGAATCAACTAGACAGTCAGACTCAATCTAGAAAAAAGTATATCAAAGAGTTTATATCTCTAACTCTTAATTCAATCTGCAATCAGAAAATATAAATCTGCGATCCCGATTGAATATAAAAGGAGTAACTTGAACGGCACCAAAGACCAATGTTCAAGCGTCAATCAATTTAAATCAACAACCAAATGTTGGATTATCTAATCGATTGATCTTGATGCACAACCTGTGTTATTTCAATTATATAACAAAATATAATACGGAAAATAAATAACACAAACACCAGAAATTTGTTAACGAGGAAAACCGCAAATGTAGAAAAACCTCGGGACCTAGTCCAGTTTGAACACCACACTGTATTAAGCCACTACAGACACTATCCTACTACCAATGAACTTCGGACTGGACTTTAGTTGAACCCTAATCAATCTTACACTAACTCAAGGTACAGTTACGTTCCTTACGTCTCTGATCCTAACAGGATACTATGCACGTGATTTCTTTAGATGATCTCACTCATAACTAAGAGTTGCTTTGACCCAAAGTCGAAGACTTGATAAAAAAAAGTCTGTTTCACACAAAAAAAGTCTATAGATTGAATAAATCTATCTCCCACAGAAATACCCAAGAGTTTTTGTTCCGTCTTTTGATAAATCAAGTTGAACATGAACTAATTGATAACCCAGACTTATATTCCCGAAGAACAACCTAGTATTATCAATCACCTCACAATAATCTAAACCGTATGATGACAAAACTAGATATTGTGGAATCACAAACGATGAGAGGAAGGTGTTTGTGATTACTTTTTATCTTGCCTATCGGAGATTAAATCTCGAGCAAATCTTCGAGAAAATAGTACTCAAACGATAAAATCTGGCAAGATCAAAACACGAAACTACAAAAAAAATAGTTGGGCCTGGCTTCACAATCCCAATGAAGTATTTTAAGTTGTTAACCTACAGGGTCTCGATAGAAATGACTCAACAATAGTTAGCCTAAGTTAGCCATATGATTACTCTCATATCAATCTTATTCATCTTAACCATAACTAGTTCAAATGACTCAAATGAAACTCGTTAAAGAGCCGTTCAATTGCTATAATCTCATAGAAGTCTACAAGAACACAATTGAAGCAAAATTGGTTTGATTCACTCGAATCAATTCATGAACATTATAGCCACGGTTTGCAAAGATTGCATTCCTTATTTTATAAATGTTTAAGTTCATGTACACAACCGATTTTAGAAAGTAACCAACTCAAGTATGCAAACGGGTACGCATGCTTAAGTAGCCGGACCGATTTTGGTTATGCCAGTACGCGTACGGGTGCTCATACCAATTTACATTTCAAACTCCAGCAGAAATTCACGGACGTGAGACGTCCGTCAGTATGAAAACGGGTACGCATACTTTCCAGACATCCAAACATGGTTACATGCTTCTAGACTCTTTATTTCAATCATTGAAACTTTCTTAAAGGATGACAATAGCCGTTTTCACACACTATTAGCATCAAAGCAACTTTCAAGATATTGAAATAATCAAAAGGAAACATTTCAAGTCTACACCAAATGATTGTATCACACAAACCATGTAAGGTGTTACTCGGAAATTTTCACATGATCATATTCTGACATTCGTCAAGAATATAAGATGAACTTGGTCGAAGCGAAACTTTCCAACATATATTTCGAGAAATATGTAAGCGAGATAAACTCAGCTCGAAATCTCAAATGTGTATAATAGAAAACTATATCATAATACGACTTATGTCTCAATATAGGTGATAGAGTATAAATAAACTTTCCAAGTGATACATGAGTTTGGTCTCCACATACCTTTTGTTGATGAAGTTGATGTGACTCAATAATGTTGTAGAAAGTGGTAGTAAGATGTCGTTCACTCAGACTTGTAAACATTTTGTTTCAGAAAATATTAAAAACAAAGAAAATATATACACGAGTTTTGTCACAAATATCGAGAGAACTGGGACTTCGGATTCCACCATAAAATTCATTCATGCGATTCATATATTTATTCTAGACAATTATAGCTCAAATAATAATAAAATATTGACTCTATGTTTTGCCAAGGTAGATTTTTGAAAAGCAACGATTTGTATATCTAAAGCATGGGATATCGAAAGACTTAACCTAAGTATAACCCATCAATTGAAATCACAACCATTCAATAAAAACCATAAAACAATTAACAATCCATGCAAAAAGTCATGAAAGAATTAAATATAATTACCACACGCATGAAATATGGCTTCCTCGTCGTCCCAGTGTTGGGGTTTAGCTCCTCATATCAAAAACACGCACAAAATAATAATCCATAGCTCAAAAGGTGTTTTATTGAAGAAATTATATAAAACGAGAGATTTGTTATTTGTAATGGTGTTACGACGTCAACTATTCTGATTTCTAAGACTGTTGAACAACGATACTTGTTTGTCTCTGTCGTTGTTTCGAGGCCGCCACTGCGACCGCTCCTGTTGGTTCAATGTTCTTCGTCCCTTTCTTCTTGAGCGCGAGAGAACTTTCTCACGAAACTCCTTCGGTGATCTCGTAGCTCCTCCAAACCCTCTGCTCGGCCCCCAAAACTATCCCCAAGTCTCGCCCAGCCTCTCTAGGACTCGAACAACCCCTCATATACCCAACAGGGCGACTAAATCCCGAGAATCTCACACCTTTCTTCGACCAAAAGTCTCGGCCTTTATTTTCTTCTCCTCCCTGTTGCTTTTCGCGTGTTCTGCTTTGTCTCCAAGTAAAATCAGCGTCCCAGGATATCTCAAAGATAGCAGAAATCTTTCTTTCCTTATCTGTGCGTAACTAACACAAAATAAACCCCAAATCTCGGAATATAATTGTTCCCCTGTGTAGTGAAATATACGTGCAATTCGGTTTCGAGACAAGTATCAATCCTGTTTCGACGTAACAGGGCCAAACATATCCAAATCCACACAGGAATTCCGAGAAAATATCGCCTAAAACCAACAACCAAGTATCCCGTACTTCCTTCCTCTGTTTCGATCCAAGTCGATGTTCTGGCCAAAGCTTTATGAATTAATCGAACATACCATCCCTGTTTATCTATAATAAGTCCATCCCAACAAGTTCTGACGATTGAATCTCGTCAAAAATCTTCCAAAATCCGAACCCTATTCTGCCATGAAAAGAGCATATTTTCCCGCCAATTCCTTGATTTGAAAAGTTGAAGAAAGGTCACCCCTTAACCAGATTAGAGGTGCCTTTAGCATATGCCTTTTGGAAGTGCCCTGGGGTGTAAATAACAATTAGGGTGCCCCTTATCAATGGTGTACCCCTTAGTAATTGAAGCGCCCCTTATCCAAATGAAGGTCCGTATAGTAATTTTCTCCCACGAGCGCAAATACCACTTTTCGAGCCAATTTCGCCGCAAAAGCTTATTTCTCCAAAAACACCTACAAAGACATAAAATACCAAAATAAGCGCAAAATCGAGTACTAACATTACATACAATTGAGATTATATCAGACACAAAAATGTGTCTATCAGAAGTTCCACAAGCTCCCCTTAGTAGTTCTTCGTCTTCAAATCATGAACGTCGTGAAGTCTAATGCTCAACTACACAATATATGTACTAGTCCGAGACATCTATAAATAAGATAGAAATCAAGACTTATAGTTTTGATCACTAACATTGACAAACATGCTTGAGATAGCAACGCATGCGAGTTCGACCGAGCAGTTCTCTAACAACTTCGTTGGTTATAGTGCTCTTTTTCTCCCCTTCCTCCATAGATATAAGTATATTGAAAATATTTAAATGGCATGAGCACATAAAACATTCCAAAAAGACAAAAAGAGCTAGATCACAGAAAAAACGGCAGCCACCTCCGAGAAAAACGTTCAAGAAAGAACTCCCAAAAAGAGCTGCATCACGGTAAAAATAGCAGCCACCTCTGAGCTATGCATTCAGGAAAGCACTCTCCAAATTGAAACCTGATATGCAGATAAGAAAAGACAACACGTAGTTTCACGTACTTTAGCCACATTTATCAAATATTACAATGGAAAAAGAAAATAAAGTATTGCGAAAACTTTTTTAGCCCCCCAAACCTAGAATCCTGGTTTCATCGCTGGACATAAACCCACTCAAAAAGAAAAGATATTTATTGTTTCCCCTCTCCTAGTTGCCCCAACGTGGGGCTTGTCCTTCTTGCTCCAAAGTGGGGCTTTCCCCTCGGGACTATCTCTGCGTAAATGGTGACTTCGCTGCCACTTTCATAAGGGAGTAAACAAACAATATAGTGTGGTTGGCATGGTAAGTTTTTTTAGTAGCATAACAAATGCTCCCTCCTCATGCGGGTGGGAAGATTTGGAGTCAACTATGGGCCAGTATCTCAAAAAAAAAAAAAAAAAAAAAAAAAAAAACCGTCTGACAAGAAGTGTACTTCTACCAATCTAATCGATTGCTGCTTTAATTCCATGATTGTTCTTTTATTGGCATTCTACAATTTAATATACGATTGGGATAACAGTGTAGTAATAATTTGTAAAAGAGAATAACTTGTTCAAGCACATAACATGTTTGCAACTATACATTCATTAAGGAAAATTATAGCTATCAATTAGGATACAAAATGTTAGGGATTAATTTTCCCAGTTGAAAGAGCATCCCCTATTTATAGTTTTCAAGACTGGGGATTGCAATAGAATTCAAGCTAAGATAACTTAAGAATCAAGCAAACACTTTCTTTGTTTATATGAAACTTTAATTGAGGTTTCAATTAAAACATTTGAGAATTAATATTGAATATACACGGTGGTCGGTTACGGAACCGTGTGTAATGACCGTTTTGATTTGGCAAATATATATGCCTTTCGAACTAAAAGCAATTTGATGTTCATTTAAACACTCAAGAATTTAATCATGATGCACACACATAAGTGTTTTAATAACTACTGAAGTCTTAGAAGTGTCTAAGAGAGTCACAACAATGCTAAACATATTTAAAAAATAAGTCTTTAAGCATCTGCTAAATTCTACTAGGACTATTGGTGAAACGATTCATGAACCATAAAGCTAAAGTTCACAAGCTTGACAACTCAAAATTACAATGTTCGTAAAATAGATTCGCTAACCTTACTCGGTTTATGAACTTAGATGAATACATTTCGCGAACTGGGTTCGCCAACCTTAACCATTTTATACTAATACCAAATATTTAGTTCACCACGGTTCATGAACAGTTCACAAATGCACTTATGATTTGCGGCGGTTATAAACTTCCCTTATTTTGAGAAATCGAGATATCTATGGTTTGCAAACTAGTTTGTCATTTTCCAACCTACCTTGAGAAGAAATATCATAAGTTCATGGATTTCTCTCTTATGATGTTTGAAACATTCCCAAACGATAGAATCAATTATATGGGCGATTTTCAATTGATCCAAAAATCAAACAATAAATTGTTTCAAACAAATATTTTTAAGGACCTACGAACATCTATTCTTGAATCATATTTTAATATTTTTAACAAGTTAAACTTAAGACTTCTTCTTCCTAAATCTACTAGAAGTCACACGGCATAGTCTCAACAGATAGAATAGTAAGATAGTGAGAAAAATATAACGGTTCAGTCTTCACATACGATAAAGAAGTTGTCCAAATTTCTTCGTCGATCTTGGTCTTCGAGGGTCATGTATCGATACTCAACTACCAAAATCTAAACTTGTCCAATACTAGAAATTAAGACATAGTTTTGATCAACTAATATTCACAACAAGCTCGAGATAACAAAACTTGTGGGTTCAACCGAGCATTGCTCTAACACAAGGGATCCTGCATTCCACGCTTGTTTAGGCGACGGAGACAGGGAAAACACACACATATTGCTATTCCCAAGTGTTAATTTTATTCCGTTTGGTCTAATTGGTCTAGTCTTTTCTTTTTTTTTTTTTTTTTTTTTTTTTTTTTTTTTGGTATCTCAATCACTCTAATTCACCCTGACATTGGTAACAACTTGAATCGTGGGACCCACCTAATCACTTAGAGAAACATAGTTTAAAAACAAAATAAAATAAAAACAGAAGTGAAAAGGACTCAACGAGATTGGTGAAACTATCATGTTATTTCTAACACTGAGCTCGTGCTTTTATGAATAGACTCTTTAGATGTTGCCATCTAATCAGATTGGTTCCTCAACTCCTACAACCAAAATGCTTCCATCCACTTAGATTGGTTAGTGCCATCCTTAATAAACATAAATTTCTAGGCTCGAGTTTAACAATGCAACTAAAATGTTTCTCCCATACCCCCAAACTTAAATCTAACATTGTCCTCAATGTTCTAAAGATAAAATTAAAAGCATGAACAAGGAGAACTGTTACCATTTTAAGCAAAGAGATAAGGAAAGATATTACCGTGTCGCATGAATGTTGGGTTACCTCCCAAGAAGTGCTAAGTTTAAAGTCTTCAGCCAGACTAAGAAGGGATTAGTCACCTCATAGAATCATAAAGTAATAGCCGGAATTTCTGTGGGTCATCAAAACCAAATAAAGCTACCACAAATAAAAGGAATCTGCAACATGCCAAGAAAATTAACAAATAAAGCACACCCTTGTCTAGTTTCCTGTTTAAGACAACTACATCTAGTTGTGGTTCAGGTTCAGGTTCTATAAGCGGGTCCAAATAAAATATTTTCATGGGTTGGATTTCCTCAAAGCTAAGATCCGGTTCAGGTTGTAAAGTCTGGAAAAACTCAAATAAGAATTTAGAAGCACATAATAATAACCTGAATAATTGTGGATCCTTAAAGTTAATCAGTTTTGACTTACCCAATTGACCACGATGAAACCGGCGGTCAAATATAAGAAAACGTGTCATTTCTATTCTCCTAAAGTAATTAGGTTTGGTCTCAGAACTTAATAACTGACACATTTTGAACTCATACATTCCCACAATTGGTTGAAAAATATTTGGTGGGACAACAAAATCAATCTGGGTATCATAGCCTGGGCTAACCACATCAACCAGAGGATGGGTTTCTAACAACTGAACTTCCCTATGGACATCACTAGGTTCAGGAAAACGTGTATGAAGATAATCTTTTAAAATGGTTGAGGCACATATGTCAAGTCCCAAGTGAGGGACCTTTCTAAGAGTTAAGGCACATGGAGAATGATAATCACCCCCAAACTTAAAGTTTTCAGTGTCTCTAGAAAGACTAGTCACAACTTCCCTAATTTCAAGGTCATCTGATTCTTGAAAATGGTCAATTGATTCTTCTAAGTCAGGTTCATCCTCACTCATCTTTACGAGTTCATTTTCTTTGTCTAAGACTGTTGTCTCTAAATCGCTAGACTCTAAAACAATATTCTCAGAAGAAACTCGTTCCTCAAAACTATCATCGGCTTCGTAATCATAAGGGAATACTACATCGTCTAAAACGGTGGTATCTCTAGTCAAATCCTCGTCCCTTTGAATAGGTGAATAATTATTAAAATTACTTGGATTCAAACTAGAAATAATATTATCGTTGTTAAGCTCAATTGGAGTAACGAATTCCTGATCACTATGCCTACTCATTTCAAATTCTTCATCAACACTATCCTCATCATAATCATCATTGTAATAACATGAAAATGGTCGAACCTCATCTAAAGTAGTGTTACCAATTCTAACCTCGTCATCTTGATTATGCAAATAACTATCTTCATTTTCAAAGGTACTATTGGAAACACTATATTGGAAATTAAAACTATCTTGAGCATTTCTTTCCTGGGCCTCTAATAGCATTTTCTGAGTTGACTCACATGACTTCCTGATTTGATCTAGGAAAGAAGGTTCACATGTTGCATTGCTTTCGTCCAAAACTAAGTTATTCATCTCATCTGAACTACGTGTTGACTCAAGTAACTTTTGTGTCGACTCAGCTAACTTACATGCGGACTCTAGTAGAGAGAAATTATTGGAATTTTGCTCGTATGACCCGTGCGTGTGTGGATAGTAATTGGGCTCATCATGGTATGAGCCATAACCTTGAAAAGGCTGATGTTCCCAACCACTATTCACACTATGGTCAGAGTAGTAACGTCCATTTGAAACTCGGTCGGATATTCGTTGTATTGGCTATTATTATACCAGTTCGAAATTCTATTCGCAGGGGTGTGAGTTGTCACACAAAATAAAACCCACTGACAGGGGATTCGTGGGTGGATAGAGTCTTACCTCCCGTACCAGACGGGCGATGAACCGTTGAAGTCGACTCAGGCCACCGACTCCGATGTCAGTGTATGAACCCGAGGGCCGAGATAAGTATCGTAGCCCGCTCGTCCTTCCACGCAAACTTGAGTTTATATTTAACCTCAACCCTTCCTTAGGGTTTTAAAAATATTGTCCAAGTCCAAAAGAAAAATAAAGTCCAAAAAGTGTCCGAAAATAAAAAGAAAAATTACAAAAAAAAATAAATAAAAAAAAATACAACCCTATTTACAGTTTCTAAAAATAAAAAGAAATAAAGTCTAAATAAACTAATTATGTACAAAATCTTCTTCACTCCTTGGACTCCTCTTTTCTTTCCTTCTTTGCGATGCTTTCCTTTTATAGCACTTTTTCTTTCCTCGTAGCTTCGCTCCAAATACGAAAAGAATCAAAAGAATACCAAAGGCGTAAAAAGAACAAAAAATAAAAATAAAAATAAACCTAAAACAAATCTAAATACAAGTCGCGTCAAGCGGCGCCAAAATTGATGTGACTCAATAATGTTGTAGAAAGTGGTAGTAAGATGTCGTTCACTCAGACTTGTAAAGATTTTGTTTCAGAAAATACTAAAAACAAAGAAAATATATACACGAGTTTTGTCACAAATATCGAGAGAACTGGGACTTCGGATTCCACCATAAAATTCATTCATGCGATTCATATATTTATTCTAGACAATTATAGCTCAAATAATAATAAAATATTGACTCTATGTTTTGCCAAGGTAGATTTTTGAAAAGAACATTGTATATCTAAAGCATGGGATATCGAAAGACTTAACCTAAGTATAACCCATCAATTGAAATCACAACCATTCAATAAAAACCATAAAACAATTAACAATCCATGCAAAAAGTCATGAAAGAATTAAATATAATTACCACACGCATGAAATATGGCTTCCTCCGTCGTCCCAGTGTTGGGGTTTAGCTCCTCATATCAAAAACACGCACAAAATAATAATCCATAGCTCAAAAAGGTGTTTTATTGAAGAAATTATATAAAGCAGAGATTTGTAACTTATTTGTAATGGTGTTCTGCGTGAGCGTCCTTATTCTGATTTCTAAGACCGTTGAACAACGATACTTGTTTGTCTCTGTCGTTGTTTCGAGACGTCTGCGACCGCTCTGTTGGTTCAATGTTCTTCGTCCCTTTCTTCTTCAGCAGCAGAGAACTTTCTCTCGAAACTCCTTCGGTGATCTCTCGTAGCTCCTCCAAACCCTCTCGCTCGGCCCCCAAAACTATCCCCAAGTCTCGGCCCAGCCTCTCAGGACTCGAACAACCCCTTATATACCCAACAGGCGACTAAATCCAGAGAATCTCACACCTTTCTTCGACCAAAAGTCTCGGCCTTTATTTTCTTCTCCTCCCTGTTGCTTTTCGCGTGTTCGCTTTGTCTCCAAGTAAAATCGGCGTCCCGGGATATCTCAAAGATAAGCGAAATCTTTCTTTCCTTATACATGCGTAACTAACACAAAATAAACCCCAAAAATATCTCGGAATATAATTGTTCCCCTGTTTAGTGAAATATACGTGCAATTCGGTTTCGAGACAAGTATCAATCCTGTTTCGACGTAACAGGGCCAAACATATCCAAATCCACACAGGAATTCCGAGAAAATATCGCCTAAAACCAACAACCAAGTATCCCGTACTTCCTTCCTCTGTTTCGATCCAAGTCGATGTTCTGGCCAAAGCTTTATGAATTAATCGAACATACCATCCCTGTTTATCTATAATAAGTCCATCCCAACAAGTTCTGACGATTGAATCTCGTCAAAAATCTTCCAAAATCCGAACCCTATTCTGCCATGAAAAGAGCATATTTTCCCGCCAATTCCTTGATTTGAAAAGTTGAAGAAAGGTCACCCCTTAACCAGATTAGAGGTGCCTTTAGCATATGCCTTTTGGAAGTGCCCTGGGGTGTAAATAACAATTAGGGTGCCCCTTATCAATGGTGTACCCCTTAGTAATTGAAGCGCCCCTTATCCAAATGAAGGTCCGTATAGTAATTTTCTCCCACGAGCGCAAATACCACTTTTCGAGCCAATTTCGCCGCAAAAGCTTATTTCTCCAAAAACACCTACAAAGACATAAAATACCAAAATAAGCGCAAAATCGAGTACTAACATTACATACAATTGAGATTATATCAGACACAAAAATGTGTCTATCAGAAGTTCCACAAGCTCCCTTAGTAGTTCTTCGTCTTCAAATCATGAACGTCGTGAAGTCTAATGCTCAACTACACAATATATGTACTAGTCCGAGACATCTATAAATAAGATAGAAATCAAGACTTATAGTTTTGATCACTAACATTGACAAACATGCTTGAGATAGCAACGCATGCGAGTTCGACAGAGCGGTTCTCTAACAACTTCGTTGGTTATAGTGCTTTTTCTCCCTTCCACCACGAGATATAAGTATATTGAAAATATTTAAATGGCATGAGCACATAAAACATTCCAAAAAGACAAAAAGAGCAAGATCACAGAAAAAACGGCAGCCACCTCCAAGAAAAACGTTCAAGAAAGAACTCCCAAAAAGAGCTGCATCACGGTAAAAATAGCAGCCACCTCTGAGCTATGCATTCAGGAAAGCACTCTCCAAATTGAAACCTGATATGCAGATAAGAAAAGACAACACGTAGTTTCACGTACTTTAGCCACATTTATCAAATATTACAATGGAAAAGAAAATAAAGTATTATAAAAACTTTTTAGCCCCCAAACCTAGAATCTGGTTTCATGTTGGACATAAACCCACTCAAAAAGAAAAGATATTTATTGTTTCCCC
Source organism: Papaver armeniacum (assembly GCA_023531295.1). Taxonomy (NCBI): domain Eukaryota; kingdom Viridiplantae; phylum Streptophyta; class Magnoliopsida; order Ranunculales; family Papaveraceae; genus Papaver; species Papaver armeniacum. The sequence continues at coordinate 501,057 of JAJJWW010004488.1, forward strand.
TCTCCTAGTTGCCCCAACGTGGGGCTTGTCCTTCTTGCTCCAAAGTGGGGCTTTCCCCTCGGGACTATCTCTGCGTAAATGGTGACTTATTTGCCACTTTCATAAGGGAGTAAACAAACAATATAGTGTGGTTGGCATGGTAAGTTTTTTTTAGTAGCATAACAAATGCTCCCTCCTCATGCGGGTGGGAAGATTTGGAGTCAACTATGGGCCAAGTATCTCAAAAAAAAAAAAAAAAAAAAAAAAAAACCGTCGACAAGAAGTGTACTTCTACCAATCTAATCGATTGCTGCTTTAATTCCATGATTGTTCTTTTATTGGCATTCTACAATTTAATATACGATTGGGATAACAGTGTAGTAATAATTTGTAAAAGAGAATAACTTGTTCAAGCACATAACATGTTTGCAACTATACATTCATTAAGGAAAATTATAGCTATCAATTAGGATACAAAATGTTAGGGATTAATTTTCCCAGTTGAAAGAGCATCCCTATTTATAGTTTTTCAAGACTGGGGATTGCAATAGAATTCAAGCTAAGATAACTTAAGAATCAAGCAAACACTTTCTTTGTTTATATGAAACTTTAATTGAGGTTTCAATTAAAACATTTGAGAATTAATATTGAATATACACAGTGGTCCGGTTACGGAACCGTGTGTAATGACCGTTTTGATTTGGCAAATATATATGCCTTTCGAACTAAAAGCAATTTGATGTTCATTTAAACACTCAAGAATTTAATCATGATGCACACACATAAGTGTTTTAATAACTAATGAAGTCTTAGAAGTGTCTAAGAGAGTCACAACAATGCTAAACATATTTAAAAAATAAGTCTTTAAGCATCTGCTAAATTCTACTAGGACTATTGGTGAAACGATTCATGAACCATAAAGCTAAAGTTCACAAGCTTGACAACTCAAAAGTACAATGTTCGTGATTCGCCAACCTTACTCGGTTTATAAACTTAGATGAACACATTTCGCGAACTGGTTTCGCCAACCTTAACCCTTTTATACCAATACCAAATATTTAGTTCACCACGGTTCATGAACCGTTCCCAACTGCACTTAAGATTTGCGAACTGGTTCGCCAAACTTCCCTTATTTCAGAAATCAGATATCTATGGTTTGCAAACTAGTTTGTCATTTTCCAACCTACCTTGAGAAGAAATATCATAAGTTCATGGATTTCTCTCTTATGATGTTTGAAACATTCCCAAACGATAGAATCACTTATATGGGCGATTTTCAATTGATCCAAAAATCAAACAATAAATTGTTTCAAACAAATATTTTTAAGGACCTCTGAACATCTATTCTTGAATCATATTTTAATATTTTTAACAAGTTAAACTTAAGACTTCTTCTTCCTAAATCTACTAGAAGTCACACGGCATAGTCTCAACAGATAGAATAGTAAGATAGTGAGAAAAATATAACGGTTCAGTCTTCACATACCTGATAAAGAAGTTGTCCAAATTTCTTCGTCGATCTTCAGTCTTCGAGGGTCATGTCTGATACTCAACTACCAAAATCTAAACTTGTCCAATACTAGAAATTAAGACATAGTTTTGATCAACTAATATTCACAACAAGCTCGAGATAACAAAACTTGTGGGTTCAACCGAGCATTGCTCTAACACAAGGGATCCTTTTTAAGTAATGCCCTTTTGCTTCTACAAATTGTTTACAAAAACATGTCCAAATTTACATGGTATCCAAACCAGGTATGCATACCCTTGGACAGTTCGTGAACTTTTGACTTTGTAAAAAAAAACATACGCATATTCTAGGAAGTCCGTGTACTTTTTTTTCCTTTGATAAAAAATCTCAAGAACTATGTCAAATATGACGTGGTATGCATAGTAGGTATGCTACTCCTTGACAATTCATGTAATTAACTCTTTTAAAAATAAATGCTACAAAACGATGTCTAAAGAGGCAAGGTATGCATACCTTAAGCAATTCGTGAACTTTTTATATTCCATATTAAGTTTGAAAATATTCCTAATAGCTAAGATATACATACCTAAAACGTTTCGTGAACTATTTTACTTGTCTAATATTTCAAAGATTAGTTTCAACAAAATTAGTTTGTGAACAAAAAGTTTCTCTTGACTAAAATTGTTAAAAATCTGTAAACTCTCATTGCTTGAATCGTATTTCGAGATTAAATTAAGACAAGCTTGAACTCGAAATTTATCCTCTGCAATATTAAATATATTAAAATCATACAACATAGTCTCAAAAAATAAAATGACATATACTTTGAGTAAATAAGATAAATCATCCTTCACATACATGGATGAAGTTATCACAAATGCCTTCGTTTATAACTCAGTATTTAATCTTCGAGGGTATTCGGTGACATATAATACTCAACTACCATGCTCTAATCCTAGTCCGAGACTTAATTTTAGTATACTAAAAATCAAGATATAATTTTGTACGTCTAGCATTGACAACAAGCTTAGATAGCAAAATTTATGAGTTTGACCGAGCAATGATTTGACAGATTTGATACCTTATATATGTTCAATTAATCATACCTCGATATTCAATAATGATCCAACATGGAAAAATTATACCTTTATAGAAACATCATCGTATAAACTATAATTTGTAAGAAAAACCGAAGTCTAAACCAATCTCTAAGATATCCATAATTGTGTTCAAAGTGGATGAAAATAATATTAAATTTTAGGTGTAATCTGTCCTTATACTTTGAGCCAAATTATGGATATCATATAATTACCTCCGGCCTAAAACAAAAGGATTCAAACATATATTGTCATGTGTGTCTATTTATCTCTGTGTAGTATTAAAAACCTACTAGCAATAATACGATTGTGAAAGACTTACTAACCATGAGATCTTAGATATATATCCTGTACGCTGTAGGAATAAAAAGCTTTTATGTCGTTCACTTCACCAACACGAAAATTTGAGAGACTCACAATAACCTAGCTTATAGAGAAATTACCATAGCTCCATTCTTAGTATTACAACAGCGAAGATAGCCATACAGACTTATGTTTCTATTGTATTGTTTATCTTTCTGCACTTTTTCTAGAGGAGTAGCATCTTCAAAAAGATCTGCCCACATAAGGTTAAGTTGATATCCATGACGCGGGGAAGGATCTAATATGTGACATAGATTCAGCCAAATCTTGTATTTCATGCATTGTGTACATGTTCAATCAAAGACTTGATAAGAAACTCAGATAGACATTCCTTTAATTTACAATCCTCCACTTTTCGTAAGTTGAGTCCAGGAATGGAATTAAGGGAAAACTTGACGCTATATGTTACAGGAACCTTCATCATTATCCATGAAAGCTTATTTTATCTTCAAGAACAACCTTTGGGTAAGGGATAACCTTTAAACAGGAAAACTTTAACAGAGAGAAGGATCAAAAACCACCTAACAATACCTTCTAGCCATGACAACTACAACACATGAATTAAGATAGAGTTGAAAACATCGAAACAGTAAATATTTAGGGCAATGACAAAAGATCGAATAAAACAAAGAAATATGAAGAAAAAAAAAAGATTCAAAACATGATAAAGAGAGGATAGAGATTGAGAAATTTTTAATTTATAGAAGAACAAACAAAGATTTAAAATTAGGTTTGAAGAAATATGATGAATCGGTGGACCGATTCCATATCCGAGCCAACCGCCGACTCTATCACCTCTCTAGAGCTTTCTCCTTTTTTTTTGATAAAACTATTCGGAATTACTTATAGTTTCCCCCTCCATGTTGATTTCAATCCACTCATGGGAAACTCAACCAACATATATATTGTTATGGTTCTTAATGTAGGACATCTAAACCAAGCCAATTCTAATAGACCACCACAAACTAGAAAGGTTTCACCTTTTTATATACACCCTTCTACTTAGAAGAGGACACACATGATCTCTGATTTTTTTACGAAGCAACATCATCCACAACAACTTGAACATTTCAGAACATTCAAGACCAAGATAAGTATTAGCATCATAAGTGTTGGTGAAGATCATTTTCTTTGTACAATAGAGATTATAAAAACACTTACACACATAGAAAGATTAACTAAACAAATAACTAAATGAAAACCTTAGTTTGTATACACCCTAGTCACTAGTGGAAAATGGGTTTTTAACCACTTCATGGGCTTCACTAAAACGATTATTACTGGTGTGTACTTGATTATGGTGCTGTGATCCACAGTAGTTTTATCAAGAAAAATAAAACTAATCTCCCTCACAGTAGTTTTTATGAGAGGTATTTTGTAAATAATAAAGCTCAATAATGGATTTCAGAAACGTCTGCGGGAGAAAGAATTTCCATGAGAAATTTTTACTAGAACCTATGTTACCTCTTTCACTTTTTTATTTCCTTGCTCGGTTCCTCTCTCCCATTTCCAATCTCATTTTTCTTTTCTATCTGATTCTTCTTCTTCTTCTTCTCCACTTCTAACCTAAAAATCCCAGACATGAGTGAAATCAACAAACCCTTCTCTTGATTTCTTCTCTGAAATCCCTCATATCATTATTCAAGTGGTAGATCTGAAACTCGCTTGGGTTTATTTTGTCGTTATCAATTGATTTTCTTTACCCTTTTGTGTTTTGTTTTTCAATTTCACTGATTTTAGGGTATTAATTATTTTCTTACTTTTTTGATTGAGAAGATCTTGGGGTGCTGGTGGAGTTCTTCTTTAACATATTCTCGTTCTCAAACTTCATAAGGTAAAGTTATAGTTTTTCATAAAATAAAATTTTTTTTTCTGTTTTCAATTTCTTTGATAATAGGGTTTTAATTATTTTTCTGTTTTTTTGTGATGTAACAGACTCTCGGGTTCAGTTGGATCTATAGGTATAACATTTACATCACTTTATGGGTTAAAGTTCAATCTGGGTTTTGTCTACAGTGTCAATTTTGTTATTTTTATGTGCAAATGAGCAGGGACGAACCTATATGATAGGTGCAGAAATCTAATTAGGATAAGTATTGGTTAGAAATTTAATCTGTATCCATGCTAATTGACAGTACCTTACTAAATTACTAAATCTTTTCCATTATAATTTCTTAGGTCTGGGATTTGGTTTTATTTTTTTCCTGATTTGGTGTTTAGGTTTTCTATTTGTACCAATTGATTGAATGAGACTATGATTTTACACATTTTTAGTAAACTATTTCGGGATTTTCTCAATTGTGATATTAAGTAGTGCTCTATTGGCACTGATCTTTGGGTTATTATCATCTGCAGTCTAACTGTTCATGTAAATGCCTAGCATAAAGGATTCAATTCTCCACGAACAACTTTTTTTTGAACTCTGTATTTATGAAACAACTCTCAGTTGCTTAGTTACCTTAATCAACACCAGAGATGAAGAGTTATAGAGTTCCAAAGATATTTACTCAAACCTCCTTGATTTTATTTTACAGATGGTTCATTTATTTTCTCAGACTGCCCTTGTTTGATGTACTTTGGTAGCTATAATACAAAGCGTGAAGTTAGTTTGTAATGAGCTTTATGTTGGCTATAGTGTTGTGCTTGGTTTCAGGTCGATAGCCTTAGAGACTCCACGAACGTAACCAAATAATGATGTTGTGGTAGTCAAAAGGTATACATGGAGACTCAAGAGATGGAGTATGTTGTGTGGTATCGCAGTGAAACTGCATCTCTGCATACCACTTGATGGTAATTGTTTTCTTACATCATAATCGTTAAGAATACGAAATAACCAGGGGGAATAGAAGTAGAATGTTGGAAATTCAACATCATAATCGTTAAGATTATACTTACACATGATTATATAATAACCCACAAGCTAAAAATCATCCTTAACCCTAGTATTAGCATATTCTTATACCTAAACATCATAGACAGGGCTATCTGATCAGGCTGAAAAGTAACAATTTATCATGTTCATATGCAATAAAACAACACAAATCATACTCCCTAGTTCTGAATTAGGCATCACCATAAGGAAGCAATGTAATAACACAATTGTACAGAACTATAATGATGAGATGAAGGAAATAAAAGAATATCAAGTAGAAACAAGAATATAACTTAGCTTCTACTTCTATTTCCTCTTGCTTAAGTAATGGATGAAACAGAAAAACAATATTTATACAAGAGGCTAGAACAGGGCTTAGACATTAGCTATGTGTCATCCAACCTATCCATCATTAGTTGGATGACACCTCAGCGGGTGACTCAAAGGACACCTAAGTTGCTGACTATAATCCAACTTAGCATAATCATGATTAACGAGAACATGATTACCTTAAGCCGAGCAAGATTTGTTGCTAAACCAACATAAATTCTAACAATACATACCCAAAACAGTTTGTGAACTATTTTACTTGGTTAATATTTCAAAGATCAATTTCAACAAAATTAGTTTGTGAACAAAAAATTGATCTTGACTAAAATTGTTAAAAATCTGGGAGCTCTCATTGCTTGAATCATATTCGAGATTAAATTAAGACAAGCTTGAACTAGAAATTTCTCCTTTGCAATATTAAACATACTAAAATCATACAACATGGTTTCATAAAAATAGAATGATTGATACGTTGAGTAAATAAGATAAATCAGCCTTCACGTACCTTTCTAGATGAAGTTCTCACAAATGCCTTCGTTTATCACCCAGTCTTCAATCTTCGAGGGTATTCGGTCATATATAATACTCGGCTCCTATGCTCTGATCCTAGTCCGAGACTTGATTTTAGTATACTAAAAATCAAGACATAATTTTGTACATCTAACGTTTACAATAAGCTTGAGATAGCAAAATTTATGAGTTTGACCGAGCAATGATTTAACAGATTTGATACCTTACGTTCAATTAATCACAACTCAATATTCAATAATGACCCAAAATGGAAAAGCCATACCTTTATGGAAACATCATCGTATGAAATACAACTCATAATAAAAAATAAACGAAAGTCTAAGTCAATCTATAAGATATCCATAATTGTGTTCAAAGTTGAGGAAAATAATATTACATTTTAGGTGTAATTTGGTTTGAGCCAAATTGTGGATATCATAGAATAATCTCCGGTTGACAACTTTGAACATATATTGTCACATATGTGTCAATCTATCTCTGCTTAGTATTAAAAACCTACTAGTAATGATAAGATTGTGAAAGACTTATTAACCATAACATCTTAGATATCCCGTAAATGGTAGGATTATATTCATCTGGAGGACGTGGTGGGAAGAAAATGACCCGTAGTATTATGGGGCTTTTGCTAGTTTGCTTTTTCCACATTTATTATCCTTGGCCATTAATCTTGTAATCCTTACTTCAGCTTCAGATTTGATCTCTTGGGTTGTGGTAGTTATCCGATTGTTGTTTTCCTCAAGATGGTGTTGATCTTCATATTTTCCCATGGGTAAAAAAGTTCCGACGAGATCTCCGATGAACTTCTATGTTACCAGCTAGAAAATATGGGAATGAAGTCGTGATTTTTGACCTCTCTTCTATTAGAATGGAGTTTTCAGATGTTTGTTAAAAAGTTTCTACCGAATTATACATTATGTTTGACCTCTCTTCTATTAGAATGGAGTTTTCAGATGTTTTAAAACTTATTTATTATTATTTTTCTTCTTTTGAAGCATGATTATTTTACTTTCTGTTTCTTGGTTTAACTCCTAAATTTTCCTTGTTTAGAGCTTCTCCAATAGAATGTATGTGAAGATAAATGTCTAAGAGCTTCTCCAATGGTGGTTGTGTGTGTTTCCTAGGTGACAACCCAAATAAGACATCTTCATTCTAATTTTTCCTTAAATTTAGGGGGAAAATACATTTCATCTCCAATGGTGTTGTTGGTGATTATTTATGAATTTAATGTATTTTTTATTTTTAGTAAATTTTAGATTTTATTACACCTAAAGAGGGTTATTTAATATATTTGAATTAATTTTAGGAAGCAAAAGCTTACTAGGATGGCTTGACATTGTCAAGGTGAATGTCTAAAACTTGACATTCACCTTGACAATGTCTAACAAAAATTAAGCCATGTCATCATCACATTCATTTAAAAACCTGGCTTGATTGGGGTATACTCAAACTAATTGGGGTATACCCAATTTTATAGGGACTCTTTTTTAAGGGCTGATGAGTGCCAAATAGTGCATATTTATACACCTTTTTATTGGCATTTTACTCATCTTTTGCGCTTATAAATCAGATATTATCCCATATTACGTATTTTCCTTGTTTTCAAGAATAAATATTTGTATTAATTAATTTTGTGTTTTTAGGTAATAAATAAAGCTCGGAGAATCGAGGAGCAAAAGAGCAAAGAATTGGAGTCGAGCATCTATGGAGTAGATGGCCAAAGCCCGCGCGCGAATCAGTTGCAACCCAACAAGGAAGACATGGGCTAAAGCTACCCGCGACCCGGATCCGAGCCCGTACCTCCAAGCCGTCGAGATTTCGATCTTCTACATCCAACGGTCGCTGCCCTCACTATACATCATCTCTTGATGCTCCGTGCAACACGAGATCGCTCCAAAACCGGCTACCAACCTCGACCGTTCAGATCTCTTCCGCAAGATCCTACGCTCGGTGCAGCGTTCCCATCGATCTTCGATGTACCTGCTCAACACCATAGCCCCTATATAAGCCCCTAAGCCTAACCCTAAACTCATTTCTCTTCTCCTCTCCCGTCACTTTCACAACCCTCTGCAAACCCTTTTCAGAGCTCTGCTCTTCCACCACCAACCACCCTCTGCAGCGCCACCCTCCATCTCCTGCCAAAGTCGTCACCACCATCTCCTTTCCCATCACCACAGCCAACAACTCCTACACCTACGCCTCATCTCTAACCCTAGATATCACTTTTTTAGTTTCTACCAACCCTAGAGACTAAATCAGTGATAACTAGAGATAGGGTTCACAACAGTCGAAGCAGGGACGAGGTGACAAGAAGAGGAACAGCAATCAGAGAGTATGGGTTTTCTTTCTTTTTGATTTGTTTCGATTTTTGAATTAAAGTATTAGGGTTTGGTATTTTTGGGGTTCCATGTATAAATAGAGAGGGAGGAAGATGAAATTGGGCACGCCTGGATTAGCCAGAGCAGTCACTTAGTATTATTTTGTTCTTCGTTGCTTTAATTTGATGTTTTAATTTAATTGTTAGGGTTTCACTGAAACCCTAATTCTCTGATTGTGTTCTCAATTATGTTGAGTTGTTCTTGAATGTTTAATGTATCAAATATGCTCAATATTTATCACCTCAACTCTTTACTCTCACAGTGCATACCAAAGCCATGGATGCACTGTAGTTAGGTTAAGACCGAGTTGAGAGTGATTGACTCTTGCTTGAATGATTAGTGCTAACCCTTGACTAGTTGTACTTAGTTAGACAACTAGTACTCGAACTAGCAACCTTAGGTGATGAATTGAGCTATTACGGGTGAAACTCCTTAAGTGAAAAAGCTAATGATAAGATTGACACATTACCCTTAGCTTCCACAGAACAAGAACCTGAAATGAATTGAACACATGATAGGGTTAGTGGTGGATTTGAGACCTTAGCATACCCTTTGTCACTATCTTTTACTTAGTTTAGGATCACGGTTCAAAAACAGCCGTTTCGGCGCAAAAATATATGTTACAATCTTTTGTTGTCATTGTCATCCGTTGAAATTCGAGTTAGAGAAAGCGTAGAATCAACTAGAGCACACCTCGTCTCGTGGATCGACCAGTATTTTGCCATCGTCTTCATCGAAGACACCGTGCACTTGCGGTTTAGACATAGTCGTAGGATAAAATACACTTTTAAAATCCTACCAAGTTTTTGGCGCCGTTGCCGGGGATCGAACCCGGGTCACCCGCGTGACAGGCGGGAATACTTACCACCTAGGCTGTCAACCTAGGTGCTTAGTGCTGTGAGACAAGCCAACCTAGGCTGTCAACCTGTGACTAGCCTGTGTACTTGTGCACCTGCCAGCATAGGCTAAACTGAGTTGCAAGGACTCAGTTATCTTGTGCCTGAGAACCAAAAGACCGGCCTAGCTTGAGTGCACAAACTTCAGCCCTCTACTCCCGGGCTGTGCAGCTGCAACAAACTGGGCTGCCAACCCACATAAACCAAACCATAACCTGGGCTGCACCTGACTAAGCCCACATCTGGCTGCACCTGGGCTCTACACACAGCTAGCCCACTTAACAAAAACCAAACCTGGGCTGTTAACATACAACCAATCTGGGCCAGACCATCTAGGCTAGAACCTCTACTTCTGGGCCAGACCATCTGGGCTGCTCACAATCAATCCACCTCTGGGCTTAACAATTTCAAATTGAGCAGCTGGGCTGTATAGGCTGAGCCCACATAACCCACACTGCTGGGCTGTTCAAACACTACCTGGGCTAGCTAAACCCACATAACCTCTATTTGGGCTTAAACAAAACCGAGCCCACATCTGGTTAATTTGTGCAACCAAAGCTGAGCTTTGCACCCACCTGAGCCCACATAACTTGGCCTATCTAGCTGGGCCGTGCAAAAGACTAAGCTACACACCTGGGCTGTGCAACCAAGCTGGGTCAGACTCTTCCAACCAAACAACAAATCCCAACCAAACCAAAACCAAATTGAGCCCATAACAACTTGGGCTTCCCACATAAACCAAAGCTCCCAACAAAACCAAATGAACCCCACAAAACCAAACTTTCCCATTTAAACCAAAATTTTCCACCAAAAGCCAAACTTAGTCCACTTCATCTGGACTTTGAGTTCAATTTGAGAGCTAGACCATGTCAGGATTTTGGTCCGCATCTGGGAATTCAAACAAATCCCTTAGAGAGCGTGCTTACGGGCACGCTTCTGAAAGATGAACCCCACATACCATAGTGATTTTAGGGAATTTTATGCGCCTTCTCAGGGCCCTGACCTCACATACCCTAATCACTATGAGCACATGTATCATCCATCACAAAGTTGAGAATGAACACTCTCCTCATACCCAGTCATCACTTTTAGATCAATTAGAGGCTCGACTATCTCTGCTTTAGAAAGGCAATCTGCTTTAGAAAGGCAATCTGCCGAATCTAGTTTTTCTAGGCAATATGAAACGCATGCTTGCACCTTATGTGGTGGCTTAGACCACCCGCCGAGTATCTTGTTATATCTTGCATGATTTTAGACAGTCTAAGGAAAACCATGATAATCCAATGTACGAAGTGTCTAGAAGTGACTATTGGGACCATAATCAACCTGCACACATGCATCATTCACCACAATGGGGAGATGAACAATTTTATACTCCCCCAACTCCTAGTTTGCAATCAATAATGGAAACACTCATAGAGCAAAATGCTAGGCTTGAAATGAATGCAATGCATGACCATACATATAGCAACATGTCTGAATTTCCCTTCTCTAGTGAACCTCATGCACAACCATACATTGAATATCCATATGAGGAATGCATACCCACTAGTGAAGACTCTCCTTCAATGGAACAACTCAAGATGATTCTTCAAAGGAACCTGATTGAGTTACAAAATGATAGGATTGAAAATAGTGTTTCTAGTCTTACTCATGCAACTAACATTGAATATGAACCTAATCTAGAGGTAGATGAGTACACTAAAAATACTACAATTTTGAATGGAGAGATGGATTTTTGCTATGATGATGATGATGAATATGAAGAGCATGTGTATTTTGAAAATGTAATAGAATTTTAGGTTCGGGCGACATTAAGTGTCTCTCCCTGTGAACCCTATGAATGATGCTTCTTCTGATATTCATGCATGTGATATTGATGTGGAACCTGTGCCATTGTCCTGTGAAAAAGACCATGATTTACCCACTCCTGACCTTAGGAAAGAGTGTGACGGTGCAAATGATTTTATACATGAACACAACTTAAATGTACCTAACCTCTCTCCTGAGTCACAAATTGAAACTCCTCCACCAAACCTAGGTGTAGTTTGTCACAAAATTGCAAAACCAACTTTTTCGAAAATGCCTAACTTAGGCCTAGAGCTTTGTGCTTCCCAAGTCCTCTTGGACTATTTTGCATCAAAGTATAACACTCTTAAGGAGCCACGGTTGGAATGTGTATGTCTCCTTTTCTGTAATTAGCAAAACTCATTTTGAGTTAGACCTTGTGCATGATGTACCTTTAAAATTGCAAGATTTTGTGCTTTCAAACACACCCATTCATAAGTTTAGGTTTGGGGGGAAACTCCTTCACATCTACAGTCTTACTTGCACTCTCATTTTATTTTTGTGTAAGGCTGTTAATGTGTGTACATATTTTCTATTGGGTTGATCCTCAACTCTTTAGATTGTTAGTTTATGGTGAATTTTTGTATATAATCTAGTAGGACTTGTTAAATTTTCTTTTCTTGATTTGGTTGAGTCTTCTTGCACATATATTATGCTAATCCGATATGATCTCCGTTGAGAATATTGGATTCTAGCCTTGACGAATGAAGCTCAACCTTGCTCCCGCCGACATACCAGGTAATCTCTTCCCTTTTATCTTTTCAAAGATAGTTCTCATGGTATGTGACTGTTTAATTTTTCCTATCTGTTGACACATTGAGGACAATGTTTGATTTAGGTTTGGGGGTGTGATTTGCATTTAGAGTTTTTAGTCTTTTATTTCACCTTTTGTTTTGAAAAAAAAAAAAAAAAAAAAAAAAAAAAAAAAAAAAAAAAAAAAAAATTCAAAACTCTTTTTGTAAAAACCTCCAACTTTAGAGATTTTAGAGTCACTAGCATGCTTTTAGCTATGTTTACATAGAGAATCTGACCGAAATAACAAAAGTTAGAAGTGCCGGAAAACGCAATCGGGTTTCTTAGTTGATTAGAGCGTTAAAGTTGGATTTAACCACACCGGGGGCGAATTAGGTCTGTTTAGATATTCGGTAGTAGAATTGTGATCAACCATAGTGGAGACTACCCATTTTACATCAAGCGAGGTACCGACCTTCACTCTTTGTGACTTTCTAGAAAAGCTTTTAGAGTGTGTGTCACCGTACGTCAATTCCGGGTAGGAATGGTGAGCTACCCAACTTCGCACCACTTTCAAAGACTACTTTTGATCTCTTGAGTGCTAATTCCGTCAATCATGAGGGTGACGTCTAAAGATGAAAACTCCTTCTAAATACCGATTTGTAGTTAGCATCATTTCTCTCTCTCAATCAGCAAGACCCATAGAAACACATCATCACAAGAACCGGAGAGAATCGGAATATTGAAAAAAAATTGATATAGTCCAAGGTTTATGTGCAACAAAGAAAAGAAAATAGAATGAGAATTAATGAAGTTTGTGAAAAATTGAGTTTATCGTCTTATTTGTAACTTAAAAAAAAAAAAAAAAAAAAAAAAAAAAAAAAATTGCGTGTTGTATTATTATTTTCATTTCATGTATCAAGTTAAAAAAAAAAAAAAAAAAAAAAAAAAAAAAAAAAAAAAAAAATTTTTTGTAAAGTTCGGTAGTTCATCATCAGGTTGAAGACCGAAGACCGAAGATTGAAGACGTTTCTATGGTTTCTATGAGAGAGTGATATTAATTGCCGATCGGGTGAGAAGTGAGTGAGTACTCCCACCCTTGCTAATGGTTGATTTCCTTTCTTAGAGATCATCGGAAAAGATTCTTTTTGTCCACATTTCGTGGAGTCTCCAGATTTTATTTCGGAAGGTTATCCTTCTTACCTACAACGTGTGCGGGATTTCTCTCTTTATTCTCGCTCGCACACATGAGAGACTAAAAAAGCGATCTTTTTGAGTGCAATTATCATAAAATCCTAATGGTGAGGCGAAGTCGAGGCTTATGATCACAATCGAATCCGAATTCTTTCATATGGTATGGTTACTTCTCGCTCAAAGCACTTAAGGATGAGAATGCGTTCTTCGATAGTTCTAACTTACGTTACTAGTATGCAGAAACTCTATGTCCTCATAGCTTCTTGGAGGCTTGAGACTCTTTTACACTACGAAGTTGGAGAAGGTTTTGTGGGTACACCTCTTGTAAACCCTCACGAGACTACAACTCGTCCACTAGGGACACCTAGGGGTTTAAAGGCTTAGTGCATACGCTAAATGCATTCGAGAGACTGCGACGGGGTATAGTTAGGATTTCTTATTTTTGTTTTACTTGAGGACAAGTAAAATTCGGGTTTGGGGGTATTTGATGAGTGCCAAATAGTGCATATTTATACACCTTTTTATTGGCATTTTACTCATCTTTGCGCTTATAAATCGATATTATCCCATATTCGTATTTTCCTTGTTTTCAAGAATAAATATTTGTATTAATTAATTTTGTGTTTTTAGGTAATAAATAAAGCTCGGAGAATCGAGGAGCAAAAGAGCAAAGAATTGGAGTCGAGCATCTATGGAGTAGATGGCCAAAGCCGCGCGCGAATCGGTTGCAACCCAACAAGGAAGACATGGGCTAAAGCTACCCGCGACCCGGATCCGAGCCCGTACACTCCAAGCCGTCGAGATTTCGATCTTCTACATCCAACGGTCGCTGCCCTCACTATACATCATCTCTTGATGCTCCGTGCAACACGAGATCGCTCCAAAACCGGCTACCAACCTCGACCGTTCGGATCTCTTCCGCAAGATCCTACGCTCGGTGCAGCGTTCCCATCGATCTTCGATGTACCTGCTCAACACCATAGCCCCTATATAAGCCCCTAAGCCTAACCCTAAACTCATTTCTCTTCTCCTCTCCCGTCACTTTCACAACCCTCTGCGCAAACCTTTTCGAGCTCGCTCTTCCACCACCAACCACCCTCTGCAGCGCCACCCTCCATCTCCTGCCAAAGTCGTCACCACCATCTCCTTTCCCATCACCACAGCCAACAACTCCTACACCTACGCCTCATCTCTAACCCTAGATATCACTTTTTAGTTTCTACCAACCCTAGAGACTAAATCGGTGATAACTAGAGATAGGGTTCACAGCAGTCGAAGCAGGGGACGAGGTGACAAGAAGAGGAAACGACAATCGAGAGAGTATGGGTTTTCTTTCTTTTTGATTTGTTTCGATTTTTTGAATTAAAGTATTAGGGTTTGGTATTTTGGGGTTCCATGTATAAATAGAGAGGAGGAAGATGAAATTGGGCACGCCTGGATTAGCTTGGGAGCGATCACTTAGTATTATTTTGTTCTTCGTTGCTTTAATTTGATGTTTTAATTTAATTGTTAGGGTTTCACTGAAACCCTAATTCTCTGATTGTGTTCTCAATTATGTTGAGTTGTTCTTGAATGTTTAATGTATCAAATATGCTCAATATTTATCACCTCAACTCTTTACTCTCACAGTGCATACCAAAGCCATGGATGCCTTTGTAGTTAGGTTAAGGCGAGTTGAGAGTGATTCGGCTCTTGCTTGAATGATTAGTGCTAACCCTTGACTAGTTGTACTTAGTTAGACAACTAGTACTCTGAACTAGCAACCTTAGCTGATGAATTGAGCTATTACCAGGTGAAACTCCTTAAGTGAAAAAGCTAATGATAAGATTGACACATTACCCTTAGCTTCCACGAGAACAAGCGCAATTGAATTGAACACATGATAGGGTTAGTGGTGGATTTGAGACCTTAGCATACCCTTTGTCACTATCTTTTACTTAGTTTAGGATCACAGTTCAAAAACAGCCGTTTCGGCGCAAAAATATATGTTACAATCTTTTGTTGTCACTGTCACCGTTGAAATTCAGTTAGAGAAAGCCGTAGAATCAACTAGAGCACACCCTCGTCTCTGTGGGATCGACCCGTATTTGCCACTGTCTTCATTGAAGACACCGTGCACTTGCGGTTTAGACATAGTCGTAGGATAAAATACACTTTTAAAATCCTACCAAGGGCAAAGGGGGAGGTCAATGGGTAAAGTTACAAAATTACCCTTTCTCATTATAACTCTAATTACTACCAAAATCAGTTTTCTTTCTTCATTTTCTTCTCTTCTTCTTCTCCTCCACAACCTTACCGGCTCCATCACCCCACCACCCCCAAAACTCGTCGATCAATTCGTTAAAATCGTCGATTCGAAAACTCCGATTAGTCTTCATCAATGGATCCACCACGGAAGAAGGCAACTCGTATGAAACAAACTAATCGAAAACCCAATGAATAAAACCTTGGAATTGCAAATTTGGTTGCTAAGAAAGTGAAGAAAAAACGGTTGAAGAAGAAGAATTTGTTCCCATTTTGAAACACGTGAAATGGTGCGCTTAAGAAAGTAAGGGCACACTTAAACTCACTCTAGTACTTCAATTTCATGTTTGCATGTCAAATTAGGTCGGAAAAATCGAATTTGTGAATTGGTAGTTACGGCGCCGGCAAGGTTCTTGGTTATCGACCTTTCGGGATTTCATAGTTAGGGTTTGGTAGGAAGGTATAAGGTTGAAGAACTTGCTTGCCCAGTATAGTTTACGAATCGCTACTAGTGAGGACGGTACTGGTTATTCAATCGTATACATTGCCGGCGTCTTTTATCTTTTAATGAAGTAGGCAAGTTTTTGTTTTTTTACCCTTAGGCTACTTCTTTTGAATGTTTCGATGCCTAGAACTTTTAAATCCGGAAGGGTAGTTATATAAAACCAAGCCCGGCGGTTTGTCCAAATGGGCTATGTATGTGTAATGGACCTTGCCGACCTGTATAGTGAAATTTTTTTGTTTTTTTTATGCGCCGGAAGGCTATTTTGATGATACAATGCCGGCGTTTTTTAGCCGGCACTCATCTTTTGGTCGACCTTACCGGCCATTGTTCCGCCGGATATGTTGTATATATCTAACCTGCCGGCCTGTAATGTTTTTTTCCTGAATTGTTCTTATTCAGATTGTGAATGGCAAAGAAGAAAGCAGCTCTGAAAGAAGCTCTTAGTCCTCCTTCAAACCCTCCTCATGTTGGTGATAAAATCTTTTCTTCAAAACATCGAGGGGTGTATGTTGTGCCCGGAACGACAATGGTCTTAGAACCACTATCTGAACCCAATGATTCAGACGAGACTCCAGATGAAGACCAATCAATTCCATCTGGTAGAAGAGGTGATGATGATGATGTTTATGAAACCAATCCGGCTGCTGGAGGAGGTAACAACGATGATAATGATGATGGTGATCAAGACATGCTTGAGGCTGGAGGAGGTAATGATGATGGTGATGATGATGATGGTAATGGAGATAAAGGTAAGAAGAATATCATCGAAGATGAAATTGTTGAAGAGGAAGAGGAACAAGAAGAAGAAGAAGGAGATGGAGATGGAGATGGAGAAGGAGAACAAACTCTAGCTATTGTTCAAGCCACCGAAGCTTCGGCTTCAACTTCAACCGGAACGAAGAAGAGGGTGATCACTAAACCGGTTGATTCTCACATGCCTCCCAAACACTTGATGGTTGCACTGAAAGAAGGTGAGCCTCCAAAAGGGACCCCAGCAGATGTTGGAGATGTTCTTTTTGGATACAAACACTCATGGGCATGTACGGTCCATAATACTATCGTAAGTAATCTTAATCCGTCTTTGTTATTTATTCAAGTGTGTAACTATCTTAATTAAATTTGCATCAAGTGTTTGTATTAATCTTGACTTTTTTTTTGGTATTTAGGATCACAAGCATGCCATCCGTCTCATGAGGCGCCAAGCTTCGTGTTCAGTGACGCATACTTGGAATCTTGGCTTGGAATGTGAGGAGGTGAAAGTGATTGTGAGGAACTCCGGGTTGTTGCCTGCGGTGGATAGTTCGAATATTAATCATGATAAAGTTACCATCTCTGCATTCTATGAGAGGTTCTACGGAGAGACTGATACTATGTTATTCCCATTCGGTGAGATGGCGATAACTCCCGATGATGCTCAACAAATTCTAGGCCTCGAGGTTGATGGAAAAGCAGTCACTGAGGGATTCGATAATGCCATTTCTTTCGGGAAGATTTACGAATTGAGCAAGAAATTGTTTGGTTGGAGTTAGGTTCAGACGGATGATGTTCTTGACAAGAAGGATGGTCGACTAATTAAGAAGTTTAATGTGAAAAAGTTGAGGGACAAACTATGGAAGACTCAGGAAATCCTTGATAGGGAAGGAATGGTGCACCCGGTGCGAATCAATGCTACCGCGGCCGCTTATTTGCTATATATACAGGCAGATGTATCTTCCCGAAAGGTTAGGAAACCAAGTCGAGGCCGATTACTTGCAACTATTGGATCCCTTACATGAGATGCGTGGGTATTCTTGGGGTACTGCGGTGGTTGCCTTCTTGAACAATGAGTTGACAAAATCTTCTAGGGCACTCACTAAGCAAGTTAACGGAAACACATGTCTCTTCCGGGTAATTTTATTGTTTAAAACATTTATATTTGCAAATCTCGTAAGATAAGGGTTCTTACTAAACTTTTTTTCTTTTGCATAGGTTTGGATATATGAACGCTTTCCTACTTTGTTCAAAGACAACTCTTACGTCAAAGTGGATAACGGTGTTTCGGTTCATTTGCCAAGAGCTCAAAGGTACGAGCTTTTAAGGGTACTCGGGATAAGGAAATGCCGCAAAATCTTATGAAACTCCGAGCCGCCATCGACAATTTGACTGCGGAAGAGGTGATATTTGATCTGTATTGGGAGGATAGAAATCAAGGTTTAATCCCAAGGAGAAATGAAGTTGTTGCATTATACTATGGACCCTTGATGACTGTGTTTGAAGGATTTTCAATGTAAGATCCACATCGGGTAATGCGACAATTGGGTTACGTCCAAGAAGAACCTCATTTCGATGAAGAACCGTTCTTTACCGTGAACCGGGATGACTGCACCACCTCCCAAAAAACTATTAACGTCTCTTACGATCCAGCGCCCACTCAAGAACATTGGGACAATAGACGGGGCCGTAACATCGATGTGAGTATTTTGGACGAGGTGACCACCGGTCATGAAGCTACTGAGAAATACATGGCGTGGTACTTGGGTTGGGCTCGTCCCTACCGTGATTAGGCCAATGACTACCGAAGAACTGGCTCGTAAGAAGAAGATGGAATCGAAAGACCCAGCCCAACATTGCTTAAGATATTTGTAAGTATTTTAGAGTTGCTCTTACTATTTTAAGATTGATTGCATTACCGAATCATTCTATTAATTGTTTATTGTTTAATTGAATATAGAAGGATCAGTTGAAGACCTTTGTGAGGGTGTTATGTTGCGTGAAAGATAGAGGAGAACCTGTGCAAAGCAAGCACATTGACTATGCTTGCAATGTTGACAATGAGGATGCCCATCTATTGTTCAAGCAACTTCAGGCTCAAGTAAAGGCGAAAGAAAAAGCTATTAAGGATGCACAAGCCAAGACAAAGGCTGATAAAAAGAGGACTCGTAGTGCTCCTGGTGGTGAAGGTAGCAGCAGTGGTCGTGGTGGTGAAGGTAGCAGCAGTGGTCGTGGTGGTGAAGGTAGTGTTCCTAAACGGGGCCGTGGTCGTCGTGGTCGTGGTCGTGGCCAATGAATTCTTTCCTAGTTCATTTCTTTATGTTGTGGTGGACAAATGTTTAAGTTAATGGTGTGGACAAATGTATTTTTTATGGTTTATGGGACATGTTTCGTATTTTGGACAAAAAATGTTGGATGAATGAATGGTTTGTTTAGCTATATAAAGTGTCAATACATTTGCCGGCATGCTTTTTTTAAGCTACCCTGTCGGCTGTTCCAGGGCCGACAAGGTTGTGAAATGACAAATTGCCGGCCCAGTCAACAAAAAATTGTGTACTTACCAGGGCCGGCAAGGTTGTGAAATGTCAGACTGCCGGCCCTGTCAACAAAAAACTATGTAGTTACCAGGGCCGGCAAGGTAATATGATTCCTACCAAGCCGGCGTTCGTGTAGCCGAAAGGGTACTAAAATAGAGACCCTGCCGGCCATATCTTGAAAAAAAACCATTCTTCTGATGCCTAAAATCATGTAAGGTCGGGAGGGAAACAAAACAAGAAAATGCCGGCGGTATTTTGGCCGGCATGCTAATGAACCCATACAATTCCGGCCGTTTTGGGACCCCGGCATTGTAACAAATTTACGACCCTGCCGGCGTGTTCAAAATTCAAATTTTTGCAAGTACAATTGCATTGATTCACTTGTACTTGGACACTATAACGGCCAAATTTGGGCACCATCCTATAAATGCACTACTTATCTCCACAAAACAACACACAACTATTTGCATATACTCTCCAAATATCATATCATCACACACTCCATCTAACTCACCCAATAGCTCTCTACACACAAGAAATGGCTTCATTTGATTCTAATGAAGATTTAGCAATCACCAAAGCTTGGTATGCGGAGACTAGAGTTCGAAGGCAGTCCTCCGTAAGGGTGGATTCCACAACCTTTTGGGCTAGGGTTCACAACACTTTTAGCCAAGAGTGTGGGAATCCTAACTCAAGAAGTGTTCAACAAGTGCATGATAGGCACATAGTCATTGAAAATGCGATACTTGCTTATTTAGCTATCCAAAAACCAATTTTCAACGCTCCCCACTTTAACTTGTCCATTGAACAATTTGTAAGTTTTTTGTGGCTTATTTTACGTGATCCATGTTGTTTGATCTTCCAACTTAAACCGCACTAACAAAGTAAGTTTGTGTTTTGTTTTTGTAGCATGAAGTCGCCAAAGCACGCTACTTGGAGGAAAAGGGGGAAGCATTCGCATTCGATGCAAGCTATCAATTCATGGAATCCAAAATCCTGGAGTATGCCCCTGAGATGATGGAGGGTGTATCGTCTTCTGGAGGAGGAAGATTGATGGCTTTAGAAGTTTTAGTGTAGGTTTTGTGGGTAGACCTCTATGTAAACCCTCGCGAGACTATAACTCGTCCACTAGGGTCGCCTAGGGGTTCAAAGGCTTGATGCACATGCTAAGTGCATTCGTTTTTCCGTCGATAAGGATTAGGTTTTATGTTTCAATCAATGTAGTAACCAAAATTGAATGAATAAAGTAAATTACATCTTCCATATTATGTCAGCCGGCAAGGTTGTATTTTTTTTGCATGCCAAGATTAATATAGCCGGAAGGGTAGGAAATATTTACATGCCGACCGCAAGATTGCTGCCCAAGATAGTCGGCGTGTTCTTCATCCGAGGACCATTCCGGCGGATATATGGTCGGCAGATTGACACTGCCGGCGGAAGATAGATCGGCAGCTTATTCAAAGTTTAACATTCCGGCGGATGTATGGTCGGAAGCTTATTCAAACCACGACCTTGTCGGCTTTATGCATTTTCAAAACCAAAATTTTTGGATCGAAATCGAACTCAAAGACGGATCAAAAGGTTAATCTACTGAATTCAAAATTTCAAAATTTTAATCTAAACTCAATTAATTAACCTAATCAGAATTTTAGTATTAATTAACCAAGGGCATATTAGCCATTTAGAAAAAACAAGGTTAAGGGGTGGCTTGGTTTTACTTCATAATGATCAGATTTTGTCTTATTGGGTATACCCCAATTAGTTTGAGTATACCCCAATCAAGCCAGGTTTAAAAAGTTGGGTTGGAGAAGATTTTTAGAGAAAATGAATGTCTATCCTATGTGGACTTAGACATTTATCTTCACATACATTCCATTGGAGAACCTCTAAGCCCACATAGGATGGACATTCATTTTCCTTAAAATTCTTCTCCAACCCGAATTTCTTAAAACAATGTAAAGAAATTTTTGTTAGACGTTGTCAAAGTAAATGTCTAGTTTTAGACATTCACCTTGACAATGTCAAGCTATCCTAGTAAATTTTTGCTTACCTAAATTAATTCCAATATATTAAATAATCATTTTTAGCTATAATAAAATCTAAAAATTACTAAAAATAAAATTTACATTTAATCTTTAAAAAATCACAAACAAAACAATTGAAGATGAACTACTTTTCCTCCTTTAACTTAAGGAAAAATTGGAATGAAAAATGTCTTGTTTGTGTTTCCACCTGGAAAACACACAAAACCACGGTTGGAGAAGCTCTTATGCTCCTTTTAATTTTGTTTTTTTTAGCTTATAAGCTAAAATGAAGGGGAGCCCAATGCCCAAACTTTAAGTGCCGGTAATAAATGGTGGTAGTAACACGTGTCCATCTCATTTTTATTAGACGAGTGGGCCGAGGCACATTGGTTTCTCAGTCCCGATTTTTCTAGAGACATTCACGATTCAATTTCCAGTTATCATCATAAT
The DNA here is from genome assembly GCA_023531295.1 of Papaver armeniacum. Classification (NCBI taxonomy): domain Eukaryota; kingdom Viridiplantae; phylum Streptophyta; class Magnoliopsida; order Ranunculales; family Papaveraceae; genus Papaver; species Papaver armeniacum. The sequence goes on from JAJJWW010004488.1 coordinate 523,255, forward strand.
CCCTAACTTCTGCTTCTCCTAAAATCACCTCAATCGAATCCACTTTCTGAAGAAGAAGAAGAAAAAGAGGTCGAATTAAAGAAGAAGAAGAAGAAGTGAACAACAATAAACAAGTCGAGAAATCACTACTGGTATGAAATCACAGATTGAAGCAGATAATTCTGCCAAGAGAACATCTCTATCTCAGCAATCTGCATCTTCTTCTATTTATTTTCAGACGCCATCATCTTTGAAGCTGGTAACACTGCGGGTGTCTCAAAGGAAATGGAATATGGTTTTTGGAATCGGAAGAAGTTGCCGGTTGCTAAGTTGGAGATGTTTCTGGAAAGGATCAATAGGGTTATAGTGTTGGAGGTACTGAAATCACCAATTCTCAAGGTATAAATTTGTTGACTCACTTGATTTTAGTCTGCTTTATGTCTTGTTACTAGACTGTGTAAGCTGTTTTTTGTGTTCTTAATAGGAAGATTTTAGGGGTTTTAGTTTTATGTTGCTCTAAGACGGAAGTTTAATTTTTATGTCACTTGAATATCAGCACATAAGGTTGAATTGAGCTCCATGACGAGGGGAGGGATCTAATATCTGACATAGCTTCAGCCAAGTCTTGTATTTCATGCATTTTGTACCTGTTAATCAAAGACTTGATAAGAAACTCAGATAGACATTCCTTTAATTTACAGTCCTCCACATTTAGTGAGTTGAGTCCAGTAATGGAAGTAAAGGAAAACTTGACGCTGTATGTTACAGGATAGCCGCTTATATGACTTCAATATAGTCACCAAAAGCAACTTACAACTCATTTTCGAGACCAGATAAATGGAATAATGTTATTCCTTTACAATGAGATAGGAAAATCTGTTGATTTTTCTCAGAGCACACAGTTGATGAAGTCATGAATTGTATTAGAGACGCATTGGTCTTGAACTGTATTAGAGCACATTGTTTATGACCATTGTTTGCTGATCTTTGCAAGGTTAGTTTTATAAATTGTGGTGAGCGATGGAGTATTGCTATTTGACTTATAATAATCTCTTTAGTGAGATTGATTTATTGGACCTTTGGGTCTTAGTCACTTTTCTTTCATTACGTTTCATCTCGTATGCATATATTTCATGTCCTGTCCTGAAAGTATTATCTTTGTATTTTTCTCTTATCAGGATGAGTGTGTGTTCTTAAATGGTAAACCACCTTGCAGCGGCGGTGGACTCAACTAATAGGCTTATCTCTCTGTTCAACCCGGTGGACCATTTCTTTCCTCCACATCAGTAGTTCAGGTTTGTTTTTCTCCCCTAAAGTTCGTCAGTTGATGGCATTTTAACATTGAGTTTCATTTACACACACAGTTGCACCATTGTATGTTGTCAGACCCAACATGTTCTAAAACTTAGCCTGCATATATTTGTAAGACTAATGAATCTCCGGTGTTATTTACCCACCCTTGATAATAACCATATCACTAATACCTAATACCCCAGAGAGTGTTTTATTTTTTTCTTTTCCTTGATAACTGTAAAGATTTTAAAACGCTCATGGCATGTGATATCCTCGGAGAATTTTGGAACTTCTCATGGCCCTTGATATCCTCAGGGAATGAAAAGTGTAGTTTGGTATGGTAACTAGTAGATTTTGAGGAAAATGATCCATCCTAAAAGGAAACCACCAAATGAACAGCATATTAGATGGTTCAACAGGTCCTAACACCCTCATTGATAGCCTTATCTGTATGGCCACCATGCTGCTAGTGATGAGACTATTTTTGGCCATTCAGGTCACGTAGAATTTGATCATTTTATTTGGACAGCTAACGACTTGAATTAGTCTTAAATCATCATTAACCCGCTGTTCATATACATTCTGAACTCAAATGAGTCTGAATAACAAGTGGAGGACTTGCTTAGCCAATGCAAAAATTAACTCTCAACAAAGATACTTTCAGATATTTTATAAAACCATTTGGTGATTAAATAAAAGAGCTTGTCAAGTTCATGGTAAAAAATTCCTCTACAATTATTTCGTAGTAAAAAATTGTAAAGTGCATTCTTTTTAATTGGGCACTGCCTACTAAGATTTTTGACGGCTACTCTTTGAGTACGCTAATTTGTAACTGAGATGCTGTTATTGGCATTTGCTGATTACTACTTTTTTTTTTCTTTCTCTTTATAGGTCGTAACTCCATTGTGACCTCTTATTTTTTAATGTAGTTCGCCCCTTTTCCGTCAAAAGTTTTTTTTTGTAAAAAGTTCTTCCACAGTAAAATATAAAAATCAACATTAACATAGGCTGTTTAGACTGTGGATATCATTTAAAAAGATGCTTTTCTGTCTTCTAGAAGCAAAATCTTCAGAAGGTAGTTTGGGCATATAATTTCTGAGTGACTTCTAGAAGAAGAAAAGGACTTCTGGTATCCAAACACGCTCTAAGGTCCTTAACCCAAATAACTTGGCCAGTGGCTGTAGAAGAAGCTGGGAGGCTTAGGAACGCAATCAGAGATGAAACTTCCCTTGGTTCTCCAATACACTGGATTGGGTTCATGCGACGATGCTTTGTAGGTGCTCCTTGTCTTCCAGCATCTGCGCTGGAAACAATTGTAGGGGGATGTTGTGGTAAACATACTAGTTATGTACAGTCTGGCCATCAGAGCAGTCTGTGAGTAGTTTGATTTCTGAGTAAACAAATTTAGAGTTGCTGCATTATGTCTTGAGATTTTATGTTAGTTCCACATAGTCTATTGCTGTACATCTACAAGATTTAAGGCAGTACACAGCAGTCGGGATGCAAAGAACCATTTCATGCAGTGGCTGAATTTGCTGTGCCCAAGCTCAAAGTCCAAATCCTCCGTGAAAATGGAATGGTGAACCCAATTATACTTTCCCATTTCATTTTCGTATTGGGGGTTCTTCTCCTTATGGTGGAACTGGGTACCGTAAGTGCTTTGGAATGGACTGCTGAGCATCAGAAATTTAAAGTTTTTCGACAATCTGACTCAACAGCTGCTATTGCTGCTTTCATGAATCACAAAAGACCTTCTTTTGGAAGCAATCTATTCACTTAAGGCATGCTTCCCGGGAAATCACAGTTTTTTTTTTTGCTAAGAAAGGAGTACACTTGTCCAGAGGTCAAATCCTTACTTTCAATCCCAGACCAAGTAGAATTTCTCTTGCTATGGATTTGCTCAAGTTTTGTTGTTGGGCCTTTAGGTGTATGGCGCTGTATTGGGCTTTTTTTGTTCTTTTCTGTTTTTAGTTTTTACTTTGGTTGAGCTTTTGTAATTCTTTTGTTACTCTCTTTGGTTCTTTAATAAAGTTTTTGTGTTCTGTTTAAAAAAAATAAAAATAAAAATAGGGAAACACCAATATAGACTGAAGTATTTGAAATGTGCAATGTTCAAGAACACCCAGAATTTTATGGGAATAACTTCCTGACAGCAAGTCTTTTCACATCACATGTATCAGTGTAATTGGTGTAGTTGATGTTGTAGAAAAGGGTGATAGATTTATTTGGCCCTTGAATCATTAACTCTAAAAATAGACGCAGCAGAGGTAAAAGTACAAGTATAGTGGACCATCTATGGCTGTACCATTGCCCACCTGATAAAAAGTTACCACAAGCCGTTGATAATGTACCTGAAGTTTTCATGGGTCTACTTGTACAACATAGTCTGCATAGTCAATTGTTGAAGTATCTTGCTTGCTCCAATGAACTTCCTTCAAAAGTCAAAAAGAAGGTTTTGTTTCATCTTTCAAGATTGGGTACATGCAAGGAACTCACCGGCCATCTTTAGTGGTATTCTGACGAATGCTTTTCCTTAATGATGTAATACCTTTGATTCTGGCCACAATACTCCTACCACTCTTATTCATTATACATTTCAAGAAACAAGCATCAAAGTTTTTATCAATAATTGCAATCAAAAAGAGGAAATTCAAATTGACAATATCACAATAATGTGCAGATATGACTAGATTTCTCTAATGAACTGACGAATAATGCTAAAAACCAAAATGCCCATCTTTGAGATATGTTCTACTAATCAGAGCGCTATATGAGTATGATCCAGCTGTTTGTTGGTTTGATTCTTTTAACTTTAGAAAATGGGAAGCAAAACAAAAGATCCCAGCAAAGGTGCCAACACTGAATATGGTAATACTTGCAAGAGTTGTATTAAGTCTTGTTTACTTACTTATAAGTAGCTCAGAGTTTTTCTAACAGATATCAAATCGATCAATTTCATCTTCTGTCTTCTAAACCTTCGAACTAGTCTTTTATTTTCTGTATTCTCGACATAGTTCACCTTATCATTTTCAGAACGTTAACTTGACATTGGAACAAGATACGTACAATGGCAGATGCGAAGAATTTATTACAGCACATGTTTAATGCCGCTGCAGATGCAAGGTGCTGTTTGTAACATGGATATATGTTGCAGTTCCTCACTTTATGTGCAAAAAATCGAGACAAATTAAGGTTCTGTTTTTTTTCATCAGGTGCCTGTTTTGGGAGAAAGAAAATGACATCAAAGAGATGAAAGAGCAACTGAATGAGCTTGTTGGTCTACTGGGACAGAGTGAAGCAGGACGAAAAGCAACCGAGAAGCAGCAAAAACTGAGAGAACAAACTGTTGCCATTGCCTGCGGATCATCTCCGGTGAGATTATCTTTTTACTATCTGATCTGCTTTATTCATTTGGACTTTGGAGTTCTAAATTTATGACCCACATAATTATACATTGTGGATCAACTATGGATTTCTAGTTCTTGCCTATTGTATGCTAGCTTGGGTTTTGCTATTCTCAGTCTTAACTACTAAAAAGTGATCCATGTTTCATTTTCTCTTTGATAGTCCATTCAATTTAATTGTTATCCTAACATGTTAGATCTGCAATAAACAGAGCTTAAATGGTAATGTAAATAACTTTGCCGATGGCATGAGTTGTCAGTCGTCACTGCCTGCACAGAAGCAGCTTAAGTCTACAGCAGGCACTGCAGATGGCTCACTGACACATTCAGGAGCTTTGCTGGATCATCAACGGAAGGTTAATTTCCTGACCTCGTCTTGAATCTGGTTGTTGATAATTTCCTGATAGATCAAGTGAAAAATAGGATCTGTGTTGTGGTGCAGATGATGCAGGCAGGACAGTTATCGACAGGGAAGAAACCATCCATAGCAGGACAATCCAGAAGAGTATGGAAGAGAAGTCACCATCAATGTCTAGTACAGTTCAAATGGAAGTGGCAGAAGCAATGGAGGCTTTCCTTTTACATGCTGATAGTTGTTTTGTCTTTGCCGTCATTTTCAAACGCACTAACGCCTCCAACACCACCACAAGTCTCATATTGCAAAGGAGTTTATATACAATACAAGCTCACTAGAACTAGCATGTCCCCAAATGAACACTACCCATTTGAATCAACAGCAATGATTCTAAACAATGGGATAGACGACTTGAAATCTTGGAAACTTTATATTGGTTTCCAGTATAATGAGTATTTGATTTCTGCTAAGAACGCTGTGTTACTAGATGGTATTGATTTACCTGCCGATGTTATTACAAGTGAAAAAGTGTTCTCTGGATTCCCAATTACTGATTTAAAATCATCTACTGAGGCGGATGGAGATGTCGAGCAGATGAGTGTTACAATTTCTTTTGTTGGTACGGAATTTGGAGTCAAACCACCTAGCGTTCCTATGCCTAGAAGTATTTCTCTTCTAAATGATGGGTTCAACTGTTCTGAACCTAAGATGCAAGGTATGGTTTAATTTCTATACTTGAATTGTCATTTGTTTTTGCTTGTTTTTTTCTTTGAATGTATGGATGGATAATGATGTGTGAGCATGACTTGTGCAGGGAAAAGTACCATGTATGCATGTTGTCTGAAAGAACCAGATTTTGTAACAACTGTAACCACAGGCGACTACCAACCACGCAAGAAAGGTGATCTGGTGATTTTTTATGATATTCTGAGATCATTTGATTCGGAATACGATGCTCAAGTATCTATACAGAACTATAATTCACTTGCGAGATTGGATAATTGGAAATTAAGTTGGACATGGATGGGGGATGAGTTTATTAAGACCATGAGGGGAGCATATCCATCGACAGTGGGTTCCAGAGACTGCGTATTTGGTCCCCAGGGGAAATTTTACAAAGACATGAATTTATCTAACGTCTTGAATTGCAAGAGAAATCCCACTTTTGTTGATCTACCTCGTGCGAAAACTTATGATTCAACACTAGGAATGGTTCCATTTTGCTGCAGAGATGGAACAATCTTACCTCCTTCTATGGATCCAAGCAAATCTATTTCTATGTTCCAGCTCCAAGTCCAGAAAATGCCCCCATTTCTCAACAGGACTGTTCTTGTTCCACCACACAACTTTCAGATCAAAGGCAGCACATTCAACCCAGATTTCAAGTGTGGTCCACCAATTTTTGTTACTCCAAGTCTATTCCGACATCCAAGTGGGTTGCCGGTTAATGAAACTGCAGTCGCTAGTTGGCAAATTGTGTGCAACATTGCACCAGCAGATGAAGCAACCCCAAAATGTTGTGTTTCTGTCTCAGCGTTTTACAATGAATCTGTCATTCCTTGTCAGACATGTGCTTGTGGTTGCAATAGGCCAAGCAGTACCTGTAATGCCAATGCACCAGCTAACCTTCTACCACCGAATGCTTTACCGGTTCCATTTGATAACCGGACAGATATGGCCATAGCTTGGGCTCGTCGCAAACACTTGCAGTATTCAAGACCCGAACCATGTCCAGATTTCTGTGGAATCAGCATTCATTGGCACTTGAAATCAAATCATTCCAAAGGTTGGAGTGCGAGCATTACTGTCTTCAACTGGGGAGAAACTAATTTTGCTGACTGGTTTGTTGCAGTGCAATTTAGGAAGGCTATTGCTGGGTTTGAAACAATGCACCCGTTCAACGGTACTGCATTTAACGGTTCCGACGATACCATTTTTCTGCAGGGTATGGAAGGTTCAAATTACCTTGCAGGAGAAGTAGATGGTGCTAACCCAGCGAGGGATATTAGAGTTCCAGGGATACAACAATCCATCATCTCCTTCACTGTTACAGAGAAAACTCCTGGAGTCGCAAGAGACAAATTTCCGGCTAAAGTCTTGTTTAATGGGGCAGAGTGTGCACTTCCGGTAGTATTTCCATCCGGAGCTCCCAGAATTAGATGGCTCGCAAGCATTTGGGCATTTGTTTTAGGTTTTGCGGCTCTCATGTTGAACTAAACTATACTTCGGTTTGTTAAGCTTATATGGGTCTTTGTTAACTTGTATTGTGTGGAGCCATTACATTGATGAAGAAGCACTTGCAGTAAATTATTCTACTCACAAAACTAAAACACTTGAAAAGTTGTCTCATTCGTTTAGTTTTGTGCATTATTTATTTCTTTCAAAGTAGAGCAAACACTACTACATAGTACATACCCCATTCTTTATTTATGCTGTTATTATCAAATAAGTAAGTTCTAAAATAAACAGCAACAAATGAATGGTTTACTTTTTTTTTTTTTCCACAGCAAAAATAATTTGATTAAAAATGCTTACAGGAAGTAAGCAGGAAAAAACCAGAGGATACAAACAGACCACCAAAAAAAGAACAGTTCACAGCAAAATAAAACAAGACCCCATTCCCCATCTCAAGAGAGGATTAAGTTACAAAAAATTGTCCCCAATTAGAATCAATCATTTCTAAAGAAACGCCATTCAATTCCACCTTGTTTTTACACCAAAAGAAACCTTGAGCTTTCACTTTTTTGATCACTTGTTGTGCATCAAAGTTCACTCCATTGAAGATGAGGTCGTTTCGAGAGTTCCATATTGTCCAAGTAATCGCCGCCGGAAGCAATTGCCATAAAACCATTCCTGCCGAAGGAAGATGTTTTACCCTCCACCCTTTGATAATTAGATCTATGCAGTTAGGCATAACCCAATCCGTTTGAACAAAAGATCTTAAATAAATCCATATTGGGTACACTGTTGGGCAGTGAAATAACAGATGAGAGGCTGATTCCCACGTTTTGAGACAAAGCAAACAACCGTTAACCATCTGCATTCCTTTTTTACGAAGAGTTTCCATTGTCACCATTTTTTTATGATACAGTTGCCATAAGAAAATGTCATGTGGTGGATTTTAGATGGGTGTATTTAGCAAAACCTTGGGTGCTTTTGTATTCTTTTTCATTTCTTTTAGTCTGGCCACTATTTCCCTTACACGTGTATTTCACGGATTAGTGCTTCTCTTGGGTATCTAACCCTATTAATGTTGTAAGAGGACGGAAGATAATTAAGAAAATTGTGTTATCTTAATAGAACATTTGTTCTCAGGCTGATTTTCGGATCAGAGTTACTAATTCCGGCAATTTTGTTGTTTCAATTTGTTCAATATAGAACAATTGGTATCAGAGCCGATCGATTCTGTCACCATGGGAGGACAGGGAACTCAAGCTACTAAGGATTTACAGGAGACACAGAAAAAACAACAAACTCAATTGGATAAAGTGAATCAAGATGTGACAGACATGAAAGAACAACTCAATCAAGTACTGCTTCAATTGAAGAACCTCAACAACAAGGAAGATGGGAATGGAGATTCAAATGCAATTCCAGAAGAAGGAAGTACTCAACCAATTGTTAATCAGCTCAATGAGAATCGAGGTTCTAACCACTACAATCGATTTCCAAAGCTAGATTTTCCCAGGTTTGATGGAACCAACCCAAAAGGATGGATTCAAAAGTGTGATAGATTTTTTTTCCTTCATAACATCAGGGAAGAAACTCAGAAAGTACAGATGGCAGCGATGCACATGGATGGTAAAGCGGAGAGGTGGATTTCTAACTTACAAACTTATAGATCTATTATGTGTTGGTTTGAATTAGCTGAACAAGCATGTTTCCGTTTTGAAAACCCCTCAAATGATGATATTGTGGGTATGTTTAATAAACTAGCTCACACCACTACGGTTGATGAATTTTTTGATGAGTTTGAAGTCGCCCGATCTTTAATGATGAGCATTCATCCTGAATTTCCTGAGAGTTACTATATTATGAGTTTTATTGGATCCCTTAAGGAAGAAATTCAACACAATGTGCTAATGTTTCACCCCACCACTCTCATGAAGGCTTTTACTCTAGCAAGGCTACAGGAACAGTCCTTACTACACCAACAAAAACTCTCAAAACCAAATACAAAATTTTTTCCCAACTCTTTTTCCACAGGGAAGCCTGCATTTCAAGCTAATGTGCCACAAAATCCATTGAGTCTACCACCAACAAATTTCAAACCGCCACCACCCCCACCACCACCTTTTCCAACTGTGATGAAATTTATAGGCAGGGTCACATCTGTAAAAAGCAACAGTTATTCTGGATAGTTGCAGATGAGGGCACTACTGAGTTACCTGTGGCAGAGGAACTGACCCAAGAAACTGAACATGAAGCCTCAGAGGAGAGCGATGTTGAAATTTCTGTTCATGCCTTAACTGGCACTCATTGTGGGGACACAATAAGAATACCTTGGCTACTCAACCATCACTCTATTTCTATACTCATTGACACAGGCAGCACCCACAGCTTTATTGATTCCTCCCTAGCTCACCAACTGCATTGCAATGTCCAGCCTACTCTTCCCTTGCCTGTCACTGTGGCCAATGGTGAGCAAACAACTAGTTCGGGCATTTGTCAATCCTTAAATTGGACCATGCAGGGTCATTCCTTCTCTGCAGATCTTAGACTACTTCCTCTTGGTGGTTGCGATATGGTATTGGGTGCAGATTGGCTCAGACATCTAGGTAATGTACTTTTCAACTTCACTACTTTAACAGTCTCCTTCATATACCAGGGCATGGAAATTACTCTTACTGGCATGTCTAATTCTAACCTTCTTAAGCCAATCAATAACAAGGAAGCTCATAAATTCTTTCAAAAGAACCCACATGGTATCTGTGCACAATTATGCTCCATCTCCGCCACTCGGGCACCCCTCCACCCTCTCCGTAAATCACCGCATTGTTCTGCACTATCGGGAGTTTTTGAGGAACCCTCAACCCTTCCACCTCATAGAGGCCTAGACCACACCATACCCCTCAAACCCAATTCCACTCCAGTTAACCAGAGGCCTTATAAATGCCCTTATGTTCAAAAGTCAGTCATTGAAGATTTGACTCAACAAATGCTCTCTCAGGGCATCATCCAACCTAGTCATAGCCCCTTTGCCTCACCCATTTTACTAGTCAAGAAAAAGGACAACAGCTGGAGATTTTGTGTGGATTATAGAAGGCTAAATGATATGACCATCAAAGAAAAATTTCCCATCCCTATCATTGATGAACTCTTGGATGAACTACATGGTGCTGCAGTTTTTACTAAGATTGATCTACGCTCTGGATACCATCAAATCAGATTGTTTCCTCCAGACATTCATAAGACAACTTTTCGGTCTCATCAAGGTCACTATGAATTTCTTGTAATGCCATTTTGCCTCACCAATGCCCCTGCTACCTTTCAAGCTCGATGAATGATATTTTCAAACCTTTCTTGAGGAAATTTGTATTGGTTTTCTTTGATGACATCCTTGTTTATAGCCCTGATATGGAAACTCATCTCCAACATCTTCAACAAGTCCTTTCTATCTTGCAACAACATCAGTTACATGCTAAACTCTCCAAATGCTACTTTGCTCAATCTGAAATGGAATATTTAGGCCACATCATCACAGCTCAGGGAGTGGTTGCTGATCCCAACAAGATCCAGAGTATGACTTCTTGGACAGTTCCTAAATCTATCAAGGAGCTGAGGGGATTCTTAGGCCTCACAGGCTATTATAGAAAATTTGTTAAGGGTTATGGACTTATCAAAGAAACCTTTGATCGAGTTATTGAAGAAAAATGCCTTCTTATGGACCGAAGTCTGCCACTCACTGCTTTCAATCAACTCAAAGTGGCAATGACTACTACACTCCGTATTAGCTCTTCCGATTTCACAAAAAGTTCATCTTGAGATCGATGCCGGTGATACTGGTATAGGTGCAAGTCCTTATGCAAGATGGGAGACCAATTGCTTTTCATAGCAAACCATTGGGCCCCAAGGCCATGGGGTTATCTACCTATGAGAAGGAACCGATGGCGGTGGGCTCGCGGTCACCAAATAGAGGCATTATCTCCGGGGGACATCATTTCACCATCAAAACTGATCATGAGAGCATCAAATTTTTTCTTAGAACAGAAGATTACCACCGGCTTACAACAAAAGTGGCTCATGAAGTTTCTTTGGGTTTTGACTATGACATTCAATACAAAAAGGAGTCGACAACAAAGTGGTGATGCCTTATCTAGAAGAGCACACATTCCAAACACCTTACATAACATCACTCTTTCCAAACATGTCCTGGATGCGGAGATTGCTTCTAGCTATACGAGATGACCCTAAAGCTCAACGGCTCATTGCTCAACTTCTAGTTTCTTCTTCTTCCAATCCACATTTCTCTTACCACCAGGAGATTCTCGGTATAAATCCAGATTTGTACATTGGCACCGCTAACAATGTCGGATCTTCTATCTTGTCTTCCTTACATTCCTCACCATTAGTGGTTACTCGGGCATACAAGCTACTTACAATAGGGCCAAGCTTCATTTTTGGCCTAAAATGCAGCAAGATATTATCTCCTTGGTCACCTCTTGTGATATATGTCAGAGGAGCAAGCATGAACACACCCTCCCTACTGGACTTCTGCAACCACTACCTATACCGATCAAGCGGCAAAGATATCTCCATGGATTTCATTGAAGGCCTCCCCAAAAGTGAGCACAAATATGTCATATTGGTAGTAGTAGATAGATTGACCAAATATAGTCATTTCATTGCACTTCAACATCCTTACACTTTTGCCATTATGTTGCCAAAGCATTTCGCATAACATCTTCAAGTTACATGGTCTAACCGTCATCCATAACTTCGGATAGGGACAAGGTCTTTACAAGTAACTTCTGGAAAGACCTTTTTCATCAATTGGGCACCAACCTCAAGCTCAGTACTGCATATCATCCACAAACTGATGGACAGACAGAGCGAGTGAATGCATGTTTAGAGAATTATTTAAGGTGCATGACAGGATTTACCAAAAAAATGGTTCAGCTGGTTAGCTCTGGCAGAATGGTGGTACAATACTATCTACCACACCAGCATTAAAATGTCTCCATTTAAAGCCCTATATGGTTATGATGCTCCCAACTTAGCTATTCCTGCTGCTATCACCACGTCTGTTGCCGCTGTTGAAGAGTACCTTTCACACAGACAAGCTATGCTTGACATTCTTAAAGAATCACTATCTGTTGCTCAGGCCAGGATGAAGTTTTTTGCAGATCAACATCGGATTTGAAAGAACTTTTGAGGTGGGAGATTTAGTTTATTTGAAGCTACAGCCATACAGACAAGTCTCTCGTCTCACTGAGGAAGAACTTTAAACTATCAGCTAAGTACTATGGCCCTTTTCCTATCATTGCTAAAGTAAGTAATTTGTCTTATAAGTTATAATTACCACCAGAGGCCCGCATACACCCTGTGTTTCATGTCTCCCAGCTTAAGAAAAAAGTTGGTTCTGCTTATGTTCCTTCCCCTACATTGCCACTGGTGGATCATGCAGGCCAAGTCATAATAGCCCCTGTCCCTGTCTTGAGTTATAGAACCATTGTAAGGGGAGATCACACTTCCCACGGTGCACTCATTCATTTGGTCGAATGCATCAGCAGAGGAGGCTACATGGGAAGACCTTGCCACTCTCCAAGCTCATTTTCCAGCTTTTTTCCTTGAGGACAAGGACAATTTGGAGGGGGAGACAGTGTCATGTGGTGGATTTTAGATGGGTGTATTTAGCAAAACCTTGGGTGATTTTGTATTCCTTTTCATTTCTTTTAGTCTGGCCACTATTTCCCTTACACGTGTATTTCACGGATTAGTGCTTCTCTTGGGTATCCAACCCTATTAATGCTGTAAGAGGACGGAAGATAATTAAGAAAATTATGTTATCTTAATAGAACATTTGTTCTCAGGATGATTTTCGGATCAGAGTTACTAATTCCGGCAATTTTGTTGTTTCAATTTGTTTAATATAGAACAGAAAAATCCCACCTTATGTGGCCAGGATCTCGACCAGATACTAAGATTTGGTAACTCCATTTCATGTTCCTTCTCAAACAAAGAGTACGCTGATCTAACCGAAAAATAACCGTTCTTGTCTATCGACCAAACTATAAAATCTATGTTAGAACCAGTCAACTCATTTTCAATAAGTGAAAGTAAAATGATTACCTCATCAATCTGATGTTGATAGAGTCTTCTCGATAAGACAAGGTTCCATATACCTCCAGTAGCAATCATTTCTGCACATTGGTTCTTTGTCCAATTTTTTGATGTGGATATGGAATATATGCTTGAAACGAGTAACACCGAAAGGTTGCTCACCTTTCCAAGTATCTTCCCGTAACCTTATAGATGTTCCATCGCCCACTACCAACTTGGAGCCAAGTTTGAAGGAATTGAGTTGAAAGTAAATACCTTTCCACACCCCGCATTTGTTAGGAGTTTTAGGCTTTTTGGTTTCCCTATCAAACAGTGTAGATCCATACTTCGCAGCAATAGCTTTACGCCACAGGCATTATTTTCCTTATTGAAGCGCCACCACCATTTGGAAATTAAAGCTTTGTTCATGCTTTTCACGGATTTTATTCCAAGCCCTCCTTTTTTCAGCTGGGTGCGACATTGTTTCCAGCTCACGTAGTGGATTCCTTTTTTCGATTCCGAAGAGTCCCATAAAAAGTTGCGTATCACTCTCTCTAAGGAATTAATTACCTTTTGAGGAGCTACAAAAAGTGATAACATATGAAACAATGAGATCTGAAAATATTATGTCTCTGAGTAGGACATGGTTCAATGATTAAAACTGGTCGAATCAATCCAAGGAAATCTGCATCATAAGTCTCATGTTCTTGAAGATAAAATAACTCATCATCTCCTAATGCTTCTTGTTCTTGTATTTCTTCTGGAGTTTCATTAATGTAAGCATGGAATTTGCGACAATCACTAGAAGTATGGCCAGCTTGGTTGCACTTGTTACATTTATCTCCTTGAAACTTTGAATAAGGGTTAGAGGGTTTAGATAATGGAGGATATTCTTGTGTAAATTGATTACCTCTAGTATTACAAGCAAAATTATGTTTTGGAGGAGCCTGAAGTGGTTTAGCAGATGATATATGCATTGTAGGAGCAGGTTCTAAAAGAACAGAAGTAGTTTGTTGTTGCTGAAAAGGTTGGTTTGCACTTCTGTCTTGTGGATCAACAAAGACAGTTGATCCCTGTAAATATGGATCAACAACAGTTGTTGCTCCTTTTTCACCCCCGGTAACCATAAGAGTTATATGGCTTGGCAAGACTTTATAAAAATGTTGGTAACGCGCTTGTCGTGGATTTGCTTGTCTAGAAGTACTGAGTACACGCCTTTCAACTTTAAGAGCTTGTTGTATTGCTTCAAACATAGTAAACGCGGATGGTGTCATTCCTTGTTGGATTAAGTTGTTCAAACCGTATACAAAACGTGCAACTAATTGCTCTTGATTTCATTCAATTGGTTACGAGCAATTAAAGCATAGAACTATTATATATTCTTCAACAAGTCTGGCTCCTTGTCGACAGTTTTGAAGTTTAATAAACAGTTGTTGTTTATAATCTTTTGGCAAAAACTTATCGCGTAATAAATCTCTCATCCTAGTCCAAGTACGTATAGGAGGTTTATGAGCATTGCGTCGATCTTCACTGAGTTTTTCACCAAAGCGCGCGCCCACCTTTTACTTATAAGCTACAAGTTTTACTCGAGAATATTCGGGAACTTCCATGAAGTTCAAAAAGGAATCTACTTCATAAAACCAATCCAGCCAAGTCTTCAATATGTAAACCACCATGAAAACTAGGGATATCAGCCTTCAACTTATATTCGTAAAGTTCCATAAGGTATCATGCCGATTTTAATCGTTTTTCAAAGAATCCATTGTTTCTCTTTGATTTCTTGACTTTGTCATCTTCATCATAGTTGAGGGGTACAATAACCAGTTTTTTGTTGACATAACCTTCTAATGGTTCCCTGTGGTTAATTTTATGGGAGATATTCTCAGGAATAGAATCATTGTTAGTAAAAGAAGGTTTAACTTTTTTTTGGTTTCATCTTCTTTTTCTGCAGTGTTCTTTTCTCCATCTTCTTTTTCTTCATTATCATCGACTAATTCAGGAATGTCTTCTTTTTCAAAACCAGTGTGTTTAAATAATTTGTTCACATAATCTCCGTGGAAACCCAACTTCTTTTCCATAGTTTCAAACTTTTCCGTGAGAACTTTGGTGCTTGTTTCATTGGTTGCAAGCTTGGTTTCTAACGAAGTAATGGAAGTTTGAAGTTCATTAAATTTGGTCCCAATCTTGGTGTCAAGGAGTTTTTCAATGTCAGCTAAGGTGAAATTTTTATCTGCCATTGAGTTTGGAAAAAGAAAAACTAGGGCTCGTTGTAGGGTTTGGAATTTCGGAAGCTTTTAGGATCGGACTTTAGATAAAAATACAAAATCTGAGGTAATTGATACCAACTAGTATGAAGAAATAAAATTGTCTCAATAAAATGAGTGAAGCTTTCTCAATAAAATTTGTTGTCTTAGCATTTGATTTACGCATCTTGGGGAGCGTAACCAGATCCAAAATATGATTAGGAACCTTAGAATAAACAATTTCAAAAGGTGTCTTACCTGTGGATCTATTGACTGAAGTGTTATAAGCGAATTCCATGTTGGGGAGGAAATTATCCCATTGCTTCTCTTTGCCGCCAATAACTTTTGCTCGAATCAGATTCCTAGAGATCGATTGACAACTTCAGTTTGTCCATCTGTTTGAGGATGAGCAGTTGTACTATACTGAAGTTTATATCCCAGACGCATCCATAAGTACTTCCAGAAATAACTCAAAAATTTAGTTCTCTATCATAAGTAATTGTCTTTGGAATTCCATGCAGACGTACCACTTTCTTTGAAAAATAAGTAAGCAACGTTGGATGCATCTGTAGTTTTTTTGCAGGCTATGAAGTGAGCCATTTTAGAATAACGATCAACAACTACGAAAATAGAATCATTCCCCCTGGCAGTACGTGGTAATCCAAGCACAAAATCCATGCTAATATCCACCCAAGGAGCATCTGGAATTGGAAGTGGAGTATATAAACCTGTGTTTTGAATATTCCTTTTGGACTGTTGGCAAACCATACATTTTTGTACGTACCTTTGAACGTCCCTTTTAAGATATGACCAGAAATAACGTTCTTCAACCAAACTTTAGTTTTATCACGTCCAAAATGTCCTCCCAGGCCACTTCCATGTAATTCTTGGATTAAATGAAGACGTAAAGAACATTGTGGTATACATAAACGATTCCCCTTAAAAAGAAAGCCATCTTGAATGAGAAAATCATCAACACTGCCTGTTGAAGAACCACACTTTTCCCAAAGTGTCTTAAATTCTTTGTCTTCATGATACAAATCTTTCAAGAAATCAAATGCTAAACTCTGATGCTTAAGAGTAACTAGAATATGAGCTCTTCTACTCAAAGCATCATCAACTTTATTAAGTATTCCACTCTGATGTTTAATGGAAAAGGTATATTGATTAATAGTAGATAACCACCTATCATGCATCCTATTGACTTTAGCTGAAGTTTTCAGAAACTTGAGAGCTTGATTATCAGTGTTGACAACGAACTCACCGTGAATAAGATAAAGATGTCAATTCTTAAGAGCTTGAACTAGAGCAATTAATTCCAATTTATAAGTAGACCACTTCTTCCTTATATCTGAATTCTTTTCACTATAGTATTCAACTGGATGTCCTTCCTGAGATAACACATCACCAATGCCAAGATTAGAAGCATCACAATGAATCTCAAAAGGTTTATCAAAATTTGTCATGGCAAGAACAGGTGCAATGCACAATTTTTCCTTAAGAAGATTAAATCTCTTATCTGCTTCTTCAGTCCATACAAAAGTATCACATTTCAAACAATCTGTCAAACCAGCTGCAATAGTACTAAAGTTTCTCACAAATCTTTTATAGAATGAATCTAACCCATGAAAACTTCTTACTTCACATATAGATGTTGGAGTAGGACAATCCACAATTGCCTTAACTTTAGAATCATCCACAGAAATACTAGTATCTAACATAACATATCCCAAGAAAGTGACTTTGTTTGTAAAGAAAGTGCACTTCTTTAGATTCACATACAAAACATTGTCCTGTAGTGCCTGAAAGACTTGAGATAAATGTGAAATATGCTCTTCTTCATTGTTGCTAAAAATCAGTATGTCATCAAAATATACTATGACAATCTTTACAACAAAAGATTGCAAAACTTGATTCATGAGGCATGACTAACCACTCATACAAACCTTCCTTTGTCTTGAAAGTTGTTTTCCATTCATCACCTTCTCGGATACGTATTTGATGATATCCACTACGTAAATCAAGCTTTGTGAACATTTTAGCACCAGAAAGCATATATATCATGTCATCAATTCTTGGTATGGGAAACCTATATGGTATAGTAACTATGTTTAATGCTCTACAGTCTATACACATACGATGTCCATCATCCTTTTTGTGTACTAAAAAGGCTAGACTAGCACAAGGTCTAAGTCTTATCAAACCTTTTTGTAACAAATCATCAACCTGACCTTGTAAAATCTCATGTTCTCTAGGACTTAACCTATAAGAAGTTCCAGGTATAAAGTCTATCTGATGTTTTAAATCTCTTAATGGAGGCAAAACATTAGGTAATTAAGTAGGAAATAAGTCACTAAAAGAAGACAATAAAGGTTGTACCTTGTCTGGAATCTCCACCATTGGTTTATCAGCTTCATGAGAACTCAAAGAATGATTTGGTTGTAAAGAATGAACAATGGTAGCAACTAGTGCATTTGTATTCTTATCTGTTGGTTCCTAAAACCCTTCATGAACAAAGGTATAAGTATTCTCATAACAATTATGAACAACAAGAATATCATACTGCCATAGTCTTCCCAATAATAAACTTGCTGCAGTCATGTTAATAACATCACACAAAGCATAATCTGAATACCTAGGGAAGGAAAAATTCACCAAACATTGAAGAGTAATTTGCTGAGTGGAAGAGTTGTTTATCCATCCAACTGAATACGACTTTGGATGAAGGATAATAGGTAAACCAAGTTTTTCAACCAATTTTGCAGAAACATAGTTTTCTATACTTCCACTGTCAATGATCATGGTGCAAAGCTTCGTAAAGGTAACAAGGACAAGTTTAAGTTTCGTCAGAAACTTAATAGAAAACAGATTCTAGGATCAAGATTCTAAGGTAAAAGATTGATAAAAAAAACTTGATAATAAGATGTGTTCTTGTAAACAAGAGACCTAGCCTTTATATAGACTTGCATGAGCTGATTAAAGGAAAGAGTTTGACGTAAACTAGAAAAGGAAATACTTGCGAAGCAAACAAACTAAAACTAACGTAAGGGATCAACAGTCATAGTTGATCCATAAGCATGGAGTCAACTGTTAAAGTTGATACAGAAGAAAAGGATCAACAATCATTGTTGATACAAAGAAAGATGTACTATATCAGATACTTAGAGAGGACCTGTAGAAGTATACACTTTATCCCTTCTACAGATGCAACTCAGAATCACCAACATTTCTACACAACAACTTAAGCAAACATTTTCCTGATCATACCGGTATCTCTATACTGTCATGTAAATAGAAATGATCTTGAGGATATAACACTTTAAGCCGGGTTATGGAGGTCATTTCGCATTACTCCTTATGGGAGGTTAATGGTGAGAGTATCCTTGCTTTTAGAGATAACTAGATATTCCAAATTCTAGTGACCCTAAGTTTGTTGCTAATCCTAATCTAATTGTTTCAACTTTCATTGATAGAAACACTAAATTTTGGAAATCAGATATGGTTAGGGATATTTTTCACACCTCAGAATGCCGAAAATATTTTGAATTCTAGGATTCCTATCTCAGGGTGAGATAAACTTATTTGGCCACATACTAGGAATGTCATATTATATTCTCTGTTAAATCTGCTTACAATCATATTTCTGAGAAAAATACTCATATCAATAATCCACAAAGTAGTAATCCTATATATAAATCCCTATGGAGCTTACCCATCTTGCTTAAAGCCAGATTTTTGCCTGGAAGTGTCATGAGAATATTCTCCCAGCTAAATCCATTATTCATAGGTTTGCAAATGCTCATGATTCCTCTTGCAATATGTGTAATTCAGGACTTTTTGAAACCCCTAAGCATATTATACTTCAATGTACCCTTTCAAAAATTGTTTAGTCTCTAACTCCCTACGCAGATCTTATAGAGCATGATTGTGCCTTTAATATCGGCATCCATGATTGGATAATCAGGTGGATTTCAGATAATAATTTGAAACAAAAGGCAGTGTCTGTTTTTTCAATTGCCTGGAGCATATGGAAAGATAAATTCTCTTGTATATTCCAAGGGAAAACATTAAACTACCATGTCACACCTAGACAAGCCATTAATCTAGTTAATGAAAAAAAAATTATTCGAGTAATACAAACTCTCAGGAACCTAGTAACCCAATCCGTATGGCAGAAAAGAATCTCCCAACAGTCATCAACTCTTTACCAATTGACTGTTGTATACTCCCTCCTTCCCAAATTAGATGAGCTAGTTGGTTTTAAATTTTTTCCCATAAATAGATGAGCTATCTTACTAATCAAGGGGATGTTTCTAAAACTACCCTTTTAATTGATTATTGTTACTATAAAAATATGTATAATTTGATAGTCATGTTTATATATTTGTTACGTGTGTGTTTTAATTTTTTTTCAACGGTATAAAGTTCACGAAAACCGTGGTATAGTTTAAGAGATAAATCATTTCTAAGTTTTACTAGTAATTACCCATAAAGGTATAATTGTAAAAAAAATACTTAAACATACTCCTCTTTCCTCACCGCCTTAAGAATTCTGTAAACTACAACTAGCTCATCTGATTTGGGACGGAGAGAGTAGTTTTTAGTGATGCTGCTTTTGATATAAATTCTAATCTTTTTGGAATTGGTCTGGTTATGCATGATACTGCAAGTTCCTTCATAGGATGCAAACCTAAAGAAGGGTCAATGAGGAACGTAGAGGAATCTGAAAGTCTTGCTCTTCTGGAAGTTGTGTTGCGAGCAACGACAAAAGAAATAGAGATAGTTTGTATTATCATTGATGCCAAATTAGCCATTGATTTTATTTATTGCAATAATAACCAACTATTTTGGTTTAATAATTCAATCTTAGAAGACTATAAAATAATCGCTTCTTGTTTTAATTATTAGGCCGACCGAGCGAAGCGAGGAGGACTTTATATATGGTGACTTTGTGTCAATGTGAAGCGTGACATTTTTTTCCAATTAGACACAAAAGATTGGATTTGGTTCAACGATGAAAGGACGACACTGCCCCTCTAAATCAAAATTTTCTTTTTTTCATTTATATATTTTCGTAAATAAACTCAAGAGGAAGGGCACTAAGGTATTAGACATTTTCGTAAATAAACCAAAGAGGAAGGGCAGTAAGATATTAGACATTTTCGTAAATAAATCAAAAAAGAAGGGCAACTAGATATAAGAGCCAAATTTTATTATAATTCCTTATGTATCATATTTCTTTAGGGGTATAATTGACAACCAAACTTTAATATAACATATCTAAAAATCCGTGCCTTGGAATTTTACAAATTTTATCTCGTTGGAAAGGTTTTAAAAAAAATCTACGCAATGAGTATAAACAACAATATTAAATTTAGAGTTTTTACGAAAAATTTGGAAAAATATTTATCATTTTAGGCACAATTTTGAAAATAAAATGGAGATCCATTGTGCAAACTACCACAAAAGGATACATAATACTTTATGTAACCATATTTTGGTTTTATGCATCAACTAATTTCTTTGCAACTAATAAAACGATGTACTCTTTCCGTTTTAAGAAAAATGATATTTTCACTTTAGCCATAAATTTTCTTTTATAGTCCAATTGTAGGAGTGTTTTCTTTTTTCTTCGGTCGGCCTTCCCACCGTGGCAGCGGTCATCTAGTGTTAAGTTTGAATTCTTACATAGGAGTCATATTGTTCTTGATGATCAACTAGCAAAATTCAGTAGAAGGTCTGGAACCTCAGGAGAATGGATAGGAAATACCCATGAATTTCTCCGCTCTACTATGTATAGGGGTGTCGATGGATGAATATCCGTCGTATATTTGGAAATCCGTATCTGATAGGGTAATCTCTATTGGATATTCGATATCCCATAATATCCTATAGGATATCAAAATCAGATATCGATTCGGATATCCTAAGCTATCGGATATCGGATATTTATCCAATAATATCCGATACTGATAAAAAAAGTGTTAAAAATCTTGTAAAACATGTTCATAATTGAAATTTAAGTTCAATTTCTCAAACAATGTTTCATATCGGATATCAGATATTTTTCCTTACTCTTCTACTCGACTCTAATATGGTTAGGGTAAATGACAAAAAAATCCTTGTTCTATCGGATATCGGATATTAACAATTCGGATGGATCCTAATCCGATTCCGATATATTAAGGAAGAAATATCCGATAGAATATCTGATCCGATATCCGATAAAACACATAAAATCCTATAGGATATCGAATACTCGGAAACGGATTCCGGATATCGGACATATATTGACATGCCTAACTATGAACTCTCCAGTTTTATTAATAAAGGATAGAAAAAAATAAGTTAAATTAGGAACTAATTTAAGTCTCTTAATTGGTAATTGACAGGAAAACTCTACGGTCAAACGAGTAGGAGAAAGGGAATCGGGCAACGACTCAGGCGATTAAACCAGTTGTGACTCAGTGTCAAATTCTCTGCATGCATTAAGTTTTTTTTTCTGGTCTCAGCCCATGTGATTTTGTGGTCTTGATTTACTCTTTCGAGGTCTTTAATTGATCTATCACTTTCATTATCAATGTCCTTATTATAAATTGATCTCCTTATGAATTACAGGTAGTGCTTTTCAGTGATCCCTCTGCCAAAGGTTTCCTTTTTTAAAACGTTGGTCCCAGTCTCGGTAAGGTTGATTAATGGCTACTGTTGAGGCAAAGATAAACTCGGATGACCTCCCCAAAATATTCTGGAAAATGTCGATGAACAAGGAACATTGTTGCCTCCGTCAAGAATTAACTAATCAGAAAACTTTAAAGGGTAAGATACTTGGTGAATTTATTTTGATTAATTCAACACGTTGCAAAGGAAAATCATGCAGAACCAGTATAAATATTCATAAATATTCTTCGAATTAGCATTTTCATGATCTTTTATTTATGCTTTTATCAAATAAGTTCTAATATAAACAACAACAAATGAATGGTTTACGTTCCCACATAATGCTCATTCCTGGTTCACAATACCCACTTGAGTAACCTTTTGGTTTGCAATGATTAATACAGTCTAGATCAGTTCGACATCTACCATCTATCACAGACGTGCATGTGTAATCAGCCCTTATGCTTGCTGTTGCAACTTCAACATCTGCATAACCACACGAGCACCATCCGTTGGTTAATCGTTATAAATCAAATATCATTGAAAAATATCTGCACTAGTAACTTTTATTTATAAAAAAGAAGGAAAAAGAAGTACAATTTTGGGTAAAATCAAGATGTTAAGTTCTAGAAATAAAATATACCAACCATTAATCCTTCCAGCCGCCTTAACCGAGTAAGAAGAGTCACCTAGAAGCAACAAGCATAAGATGAGAGATAGAACCATCTGAGTCGAAGTAATTAAGGGTGAAAATGAACTTCATTTTTTTCTACTTCTAATTTTTCATTGCTTGCTTGATCAGTGCCTTGTATTTATAATAGCCTTATTAATAATCTAAATATATTTGGTGTATTAATTACAGTAAGATATCGTCAGATTCTGAAATTAATAGGCAAGATTTTTCAGGATTTATATCATTTATTAGAGCATGTCTAATGAAAAGTGTGATTTATTATGAATATAAAGAGAGTTATTCTTATGACCCTAAAGTATATTGGTACTGCTCTTGTGGCCCTATGGTTGTTTGAAACATATGTTACGTAGCGTACACTGTTTCCTACATTGCAACACAACATTTTCACATGGGGCTCTTAAAGTTTAAGATGGATTTATGTTTCAGGAGATTCATGTTTACGACATTTCCACCAAAAACCATAATCAAAATAATATCTAAACCTGAACACACCTAAATCATTTGTTGCGTGAATTACCTCCAAGGTTAGCAAAATTCTCCATGGAAACATCTGGATATCATGAAAAACTTTACCCAACAAAACCGCCCTTGTATTTGCAGCAATAAGAACACTTGCAATTCAAAGACCGCAAAACCATGGGCAAGAAGCATGGATACTTAGAGAGGACCCATAGCAAGTATACACTATATCCCTTCTACTGAGATACATCTCTTAATCACCAAAATTCCTACCCAACATCTTAAGCAAACATTTGGCTGATCATACTAGTATCTCTATATTTGTCATGTAAATAGAAATGACCTTGGAGACATCACTAATTTAACGACAAAACAATGGGAAGGAAGTAAGTACACTTGAAGATATAACACTTTAAGTCGTGGTATGGAGGTCATTTGTCATTACTCCTTACGGGAGGTTAATGGTGAGAGTATCCTTGCTTTTAAAGATAACTAGATATTCCAAATTCTAGTGACCCTAATTTTGTTGCTAATCCTAATCTTAACCTCCTGTTTCACTTTCATCGATAGAAACACTAAATCTTGGAAATCGAGGTATGGTTAGGGATTTTTTTTCACACCTTAGAATGCCAACAATATTTTGAATTCTAGGATTCCTATCTCAAGGTGTGATAAACTTATTTGGCCACATACTAGGACTGGCATATTCTCTGTTAAATCTTCTTACAAGCTTATTTCTGGGAAAAATACTTATACCAATAATCCACAAAGTAGTAATCCTCTGTATAAATCCCTACAGAGCTTACCCGTCTTGCTTAAATTCCCGATTTTTTTCCGGAAGTGTCATGAGAATATTCTCCACCTAAATCCATTATCCACGGGTTTGCAAATGCTCATGATTCCTCTTGCAATATGTGTAATTCAGGACTTGTTGAAACCCCTGAGCATATTATACTTCAATGTGCCTTTTCAAAAACTGTTTAGTCTCTAACTCCCTACGCAGCTCTTATAGAGCAGGATTGTGCCTTTAATATCAGCATCCATGATTGGATAATCAGGTGGATTTTAGATAATAATTTGAAAGAAAAGGCAGTGTCTGTTTTTTCAATTGCCTGGAGCATATGGAAAGATAAATTCTCTTGTATATTCCAAGGGAAAACATTAAACTACCATGTCACACCTAGACAAGCCATTAATCTAGTTAATGAAAAAAAAATATTATCCGAGTAATACAAACTCTCAGGAACCTAGTAACCCAATCCGTATGGCAGAAAAGAGTCTCCCAACAGTCATCAACTCTTTACTAATTGACTGTTGTATACTCCCTCCTTCCCAAATTAGATGATCTAGTTGGTTTTAAATTTTTAACCATAAATAGATGAGCTATCTTACTAATCAAGGGGATGTTTCTAAAACTACCCTTTCAATTGATTATTGTTACTATAAAAAATATGTATAATTTGATAGTCATGTTTATATATTTGTTACGTGTGTGTTTTAATTTTTTTTTCAACGGTATAAAGTTCACGAAAAACCGTGGTATAGTTTAAGAGATAAATCATTTCTAAGTTTTACTAGTAATTACCCATAAAGGTATAATTGTAAAAAAATACTTAAACATACTCCTCTTTCCCCACTGCCTTAAGAATTCTGTAAACTACAACTAGCTCATCTGATTTGGGACGGAGAGAGTAGTTTTTAGTGATGTTGCTTTTGATATAAATTCTAATCTTTCTGGAATTGGTCTGGTTATGCATGATACTGCAAGTTCCTTCCTAGGATGCAAACTTAAAGCAGGGTCCGTGAGGAACGTAGAGGAATCTGAAAGTCTTGCTCTTCTGGAAGTTGTGTTGCGAGCAACGACAAAAGAAATGGAGATAGTTTGTATTATCATTGATGCCAAATTAGCCATTGATTTTCTTTATTGCAATAATAACCAACTATTTTGGTTTAATAATTCAATCTTAGAAGATTGTAAAACAATCGCTTCTTGTTTTAATTATGTTAAGTTTGAATTCTTACGTAGGAGTCATATTGTTCTTGATGATCAACTAGCAAAATTCAGTAGAAGTTCTGGAACCTCAGGAGAATGGATAGGAAATACCCATGAATTTCCCCGCTCAACTATGTATAGAGGTGTCGATGGATGAATATCCGTCGTATATTTGGAAACCGTATTCGATAGGGTAATCGCTATCGGATATTCGATATCCCATAATATCCTATAGGATCTCAAAATAAGATATCGATTCGGATATGCTAAGCTATCGGATATCGGATATTTATCCAATAATATCTGATACTGATAAAAAAAAGTGTTAAAAATCTTGTAAAACATGTTCATAATTGAAATTTAAGTTCAATTTCTCAAACAATGTTTCATATCGGATATCGGATATTTTTCCTTACTCTTCTACTCGACTCTAATGTGGTTAGGGTAAATGACAAAAAAATCCTTGTTCTATCGGATATCGGATATTAACAATTCGGATAGAGCCTAATCCGATTTTGATATATTAAGGAAGAAATATCCGATAGAATATTTGATCCGATATCCGATAAAACACATAAAATCCTATAGGATATCGAATACTCAGAAACGGATTCCGGATATCGGACATATATTGACAGGCCTAACTATGTAGTCTCCAGTTTTATTAATAAAGAATAGAAAAAAAAAAGTTAAATTAGGAACTAATTTAAGTCTCTTAATTGGTAATTGACAGGAAAACTCTACGGTCAAATGAGTAGGAGAAAGGGAATCGGGAAACGACCGAGGCGATTAAACCATTGTGAATCAAAGATCAAATTCTCCGCAAAATCTCCGTCTTCTTCCTCTTTAATTCTTGCATGCATTAAATTTTTTTCTGGTCTAGCCCATGTGATTTTGTGGTCTTGATTTACTCTTTCGAGGTCTTTAATTGATCTATCACTTTCATTATCAATGTCCTTATTATAAATTGATCTCTTTATGAATTGCAGGTAGTGCTTTTCAGTGATCCCTCTGCCAAAGGTTTCCTTTTTTAAAACCTTGGTCCCAGTCTCGGTAAGGTTAATTAATGGCTACTGTTGAGGCAAAGATAAACTCGAATGACCTCCCCAAAATATTCTGGTGAACAAGGAACATTGTTTCCTTCGTCAAGAATTAACTAATCAGAAAACTTTAAAGGGTAAGATACTTGGTGAATTTCTTCTGATTAATTCAACACGTTACAAAGGAAAATCATGCAGAACCAGTATAAATATTCATAAATATTCTTCGAATTAGCCTTTTCCTGATCTTTTATTTATGTTGTTATCAAATAAGTTCTAATATAAACAACAACAAATGAATGGTTTACGTTCCCACATAATGCTCATTCCTGGTTCACAATACCCACTTGAGTAACCTTTTGGTTTGCAGTGATTAATACACAGTCTAGATCAGTTCGACATCTACCATCTATCACAGACGTGCATGTGTAATCAGCCCTTATGCTTGTTGTTGCAACTTCAACATCTGCATAACCACACGAGCACCATCCGTTGGTTAATCGTTATAAATCAAATATCATTGAAAAATATCTGCACTAGTAACTTTTATTTATAAAAAGAAGGAAAAACAAGTACAATTTTGGGTAAAATCAAGATGTTAAGTTCTAGAAATAAAATATACCAACCATTAATCCTTCTAGCTGCCTCAACCGAGTAAGAAGAGTCACCTAGAAGCAACAAGCATAAGATGAGAGATAGAACCATCTGAGTCGAAGTAAGGGTGAAAATGAACTTCATTTTTTTCTACTTCTAATTTTTCATTGCTTGCTTGATCAGTGCCTTGTATTTATAATATCCTTATTAATAATCTAAATATATTTGGTGTATTAATTACAGTAAGATATCGTCAGATTCTGAAATTAATAGGCAAGATTTTTGGATTTATATCATTTATTAGAGCATGTCTAATGAAAAGTGTGATTTATTATGAATTTAAAGAGAGTTTTTCTTATGACCATAAAGTATATTGGTACTCCTCTTGTGGCCCTATGGTTGTTTGAAACATATGTTACGTGTACACTGTTTCCTACATTGCAAAACAACATTTTCACATGGGGATCTTAAAGTTTAACACGGATTTATGTTTCAGGAGATTCATGTTTACAACATTTCCACCAAAAACCATAACCAAAATAATATCTAGAAGATACAACCAAACCTGAATACACCTAAGTCATTTGTTGCCTGAATTACCTCAAAGGTTAGCAAAATTCCCTCTGTAAATTCTCAATTCCCTTTGTAAATTCTCTATGGAAACATCCGGATATCATGAACAACTTAACCAACAAAACCGCCCTTGTATTTGCATCAATAAGAATACTTGCAATTCAAAGACCACAAAACCATTGGCAAGAAGCATGTGCAAACTAATTCTCTTCAATGAAACAATGAGATCTGAAAATATTATGTCTCTAAGTAGGACATGGTTCAGTGATTAAAAATGGTCGAATCATTCCAAGGAAATCTGCATCATAAGTCTCATGTTCTTGAAGATAAAATAACTCATCATCTCCTAATGCTTCTTGTTCTTGTATTTCTTCTGGAGTTTCATTAATGTAAGCATGGAATTTGCGACAATCACTAGAATTATGGCCAGCTTGGTTGCACTTGTTACATTTATCTCCTTGAAACTTTGAATAAGGGTTAGAGGGTTTAGATAATGGAGGAAATTCTTGTGTAAATTGATTACCTCTAGTATTACAAGCAAAATTATGTTTTGGAGGAGCCTGAAGTGGTTTATCAGATGATATATGCATTGTAGGAGCAGGTTCTAAAAGAACAGAAGTAGTTTGTTGTTGCTGAAAAGGTTGGTTTGCACTTCTGTCTTGTGGATCAACAAAGACAGTTGATCCCTGTAAATATGGATCAACAACAGTTGGTGCTCCTTTTTCACCCTGGTAACCATAAGAGTTATATGGCTTGGCAGCTTTATAAAAATGTTGGTAACGCGCTTGTCGTGGATTTGCTTGTCTAGAAGTACTGAGTACACGCCTTTCAACTTTAAGAGCTTGTTGTATTGCTTCAAACATAGTAAACGCGGATGGTGTCATTCCTTGTTGGATTAAGTTGTTCAAACCGTATACAAAACGTGCAACTAATTGCTCTTCAGTTTCATTCAATTGGTTACGAGCAATTAAAGCATAGAACTCAGCTATATATATTCTTCAACAAGTCTGGCTCCTTGTCGACAGTTTTGAAGTTTAATAAACAGTTGTTGTTTATAATCTTTTGGCAAAAACTTATCGCGTAATAAATCTCTCATCCTAGTCCAAGTACGTATAGGAGGTTTATGAGCATTGCGTCGATCTTCACTGAGTTTTTCCCACCAAGCCGCGGCGCCACCTTTTTACTTATAAGCTACAAGTTTTACCTGAGAATATTCAGGAACTTCCATGAAGTTGAAAAAGGAATCTACTTCATAAAACCAATCCAGCAAGTCTTCAATATGTAAACCACCATGAAAACTAGGGATATCAGCCTTCAACTTATATTCTGGTAAAGTTCCATAAGGTATCATGCCAGATTTTAATCGTTTTTCAGCAATCCATTGTTTCTCTTTGATTTCTTCAGCTTTGTCATCTTCATCATAGTTGAGGGGTACAATAACCAGTTTTTTGTTGACATAACCTTCTAATGGTTCCCTGTGGTTAATTTTATGGGAGATATTCTCAGGAATAGAATCATTGTTAGTAAAAGAAGGTTTAACTTTTTTGGTTTCATCTTCTTTTTCTGCAGTGTTCTTTTCTCCATCTTTTTTTTTCTTCATTATCATCGACTAATTCAGGAATGTCTTCTTTTTCTAAACCAGTGTTTTTAAATAATTTGTTCAAATAATCTCCGTGGAAACCCAACTTCTTTTCCATATTTTCAAACTTTTCCGTGAGAACTTTGGTGCTTGTTTCATTGGTTGCAAGCTTGGTCTCTAACGAAGTAATGGAAGTTTGAAGTTCATCAAATTTGGTCCCAATCTTGGTGTCAATGAGTTTTTCAATGTAAGCTAAGGTGAAATTTTTATCTGCCATTGAGTTTGGAAAAAGAAAAACTAGGGCTCGTTGTAGGGTTTGGAATTGCGAAAGCTTTTAGGATCGAACTTTAGATAAAAATCCAAAATCTGAGGTAACTGATACCAACTAGTATGAAGACATAAAATTGTCTCAATAAAATGAGGGAAGCTTTCTCAATAAAATTTGCTGCCTTAGCATTTGATTTACGCATCTTGGGGAGCATAACCAGATCCAAAATATGATTAGGAACCTTAGAATAAACAATTTCAAAAGGTGTCTTACCTGTGGATATATTGACTGAAGTGTTATAAGAAAATTCCATGTTGGGGAGGAAATTGTCCCATTGCTTCTCTTTGCCGCCAATAACTTTTGCTTGAATCAGATTTCCTAGAGATCGATTGACAACTTCAGTTTGTCCATCTGTTTGAGGATGAGCAGTTGTACTATACTGAAGTTTAGTTCCCAGACGCATCCATAAGGACTTCCAGAAATAACTCAAAAATTTAGTTCTCTATCATAAGTAATTGTCTTGGGAATTCCATGCAGACGTACCACTTTCTTTGAAAAATAAGTAAGCAACGTTGGATGCATCTTTAGTTTTCTTGCAGGCTATGAAGTGAGCCATTGTAGAATAACGATCAACAACTACGAAAATAGAATCATTCCCCTTGGCAGTACGTGGTAATCCAAGCACAAAATCCATGCTAATATCCACCCAAGGAGCATCTGGAATTGGAAGTGGAGTATATAAACCTGTGTTTTGAATATTCCCTTTGGACTGTTGGCAAACCATACATTTTTGTACTTACCTTTGAACGTCCCTTTTAAGAGATGACCAGAAATAACGTTCTTCAACCAAAGCTTTAGTTTTATCACGTCCAAAATGTCCTCCCAGGCCACTTCCATGTAATTCTTGGATTAAATGAAGACGTAAAGAACATTGTGGTATACATAAACGATTCCCCTTAAAAATAAAGCTATCTTGAATGAGAAAATCATCAACACGCTCGTTGAAGAACCACACTTTTCCCAAAGTGTCTGAAATTCTTTGTCTTCATGATACAAATCTCTCAAGAAATCAAATGTTAAACTCTGATGCTTAAGAGTAACTAGAAGATGAGATCTCCTACTCAAAGCATCATCAACTTTATTAAGTTTTCCACTCTGATATTTAATGGAAAAGGTATATTGATTAATAGTAGATAACCACCTATCATGCATCCTATTGACTTTAGCTGAAGTTTTCAGAAACTTGAGAGCTTGATTATCAGTGTTGACAACGAACTCACGATGAATAAGATAAGGATGTCAATTTTTTAATAGCTTGAATTAGAGCAATTAATTCCAATTCATAAGTAGACCACTTCTTCCTTGTATCTGAATTCTTTTCACTATAGTATGCAACTGGATGTCCTTCCTGAGATAACACAGCACCAATGCCAAGAACAAAAGCATCACAATAAATCTCAAAAGGTTTATCAAAATTTGTCATGGCAAGAACAGGTGCACTGCACAACTTTTTCTTAAGAAGATTAAATCTCTTATCTGCTTCTTCAGTCCATACAAAAGTATCACATTTCATACAATCTGTCAAACCAGCTGCAATAATACTAAAGTTTCTCAAAGTTTGGATCATTCAACATATACCCCAAATCGTCATCTCTAAACGGTAGTGAACCTTGAACTTCAACAACTTCACGTCCTTCTTCGTACCATCCATGTTTATGGAAGTTGGCAAAAATCGGAAGTTGGCAACATATACCCACTTCTTCTTCTCTCTCACTCAATCGGGAGTTATCTCACAATGAGTCAAAAAAACTTTCCAAACACTAATATATAGACCCCAGCCTACCGATTACAAGAGTTTGCTTCCGATTATTTTGTGAAACTACCGATTATTGTTTTGGCTACCGAATATTATAGTTTTTGGCAAAGGTTGAATCCCTGGCCACTAATCGGTAGGATTATAAGTTTTATCATCTACCGATTATGGCAGATTTCAAAATTTCGCAAATAAGGATTTTAGCAAAAACTCATTTTGGGGCAACCTATAATCGGTAGGTTTTGGAACCTATTTGGCTTACGATTATGGATACATCCAAATCAAGAACCACATGGTTATGCCTGGCTCTGTACCCTCTAAACCTATGGATTTTGGCACAGGTTGGATTTGGTGCTTCGTATAATCGGGCGGTAAGAATTAATAAACTCTACCGATTATGGTAGATTTCAAAATTCATCACATCAAGGATTTTAGAAAAAACTCATTTTGGGGCAACCTATAATCGGTAGGTTGTAGAACCTATTTGGCTTACGATTATGGCTACATCCAAATCACGAACCACATAGTTATGCCTGGCTCTGTACACTCGAAACCTATGGAATTTGGCAAGGGTTCGATCTGGGGCTCCTTATAATCGGTAGGTTGTTAAGTTGTTAAATCTACCGATTATGGTATATTTCAAAATTCATCACATGAAGGATTTTAGAAAAAACTCATTTTGGGGCAACCCATAATCGGATGGTTTGATAATATATTTAACTCCCGATTAACGCTGCATCCAAAACACGAACCAAGTGGCTATGGATGGCTGTGTGCACTCAAAACCTATGAAATATGGCAAAGGTTGGATCTGGGGCTCGTTATAATCGGTGGGTTATATAATTATTTACCTACCGATTATGGTAGATTTCAAAATTCATTACGTGAAGGATTTTAGCAAAAACTCATTTTGGGGCAACTTATAATCGGTAGTCTTACAAGTTGGATAAGCTCCCGATTGTAAAAGGGATTATTATCCGAAGTATCTACACAATAATCGGTAGGTATAGTTTCAATTTAACCTACCGATTCACCTTTACCCTACCGATTATGGTGTTGGCTACCGATTATATATATAAGGGCGCCATATTGGCCATTTCGAAAAATTGAAGATAAGGGGTAGCTTAGATTTACGTTTGGGTGACCTTTTTTTGTCTTTTAGTGTCGCCCCTAATTCATTCGGGGTCGCCCCTAAAAATGCCAGCATTTTATGCATCTTGAATATCATAAGAAAAGGGGTGAAAAGGGGATGGGCTAGTTATTGTGAACGGATGAAGCCCATTTGTGTTATGGTACCAAAGTTGGGCCGGTAACAGACCTCGTCAAAGGTGGAAAACAATTTGGGAAAATTAAAAAAATGCGCATGTGGGGAAATGTAATTAAGAAAATGCCCACGTTTTTTTTGAAAATTAAGAAAATGCCCATGCCGTTACTATTTCCGTCAGGACCCACCATTTCAGTAAATACTCGTTTACTAAGTCAATTTCTCATCAAATGAGATGAGAAAAAATGGGTGTAATTACAAATTTACCCCTTGGCTCAATAGACGGCTAAAGATTACTCTAAAAATGTTAAAAGATCTTCTACCGTCCACGCGACGGATTAATCGACGGCTGAAACTAACTGCACCAGATTATTACACGCGTGTAAATCGACAGTTCAAGATCAACACGTGTTTGGAAGCTAAATAAAACACGGTTAGGGTTTTGATTTTTTTCTTCCATTCTCTTTTCGATTTTCTCCGCCTCTCTAACAACTCCTCTGAAGAAACTGGAGACGAAGCAACCAGCAGCTGAGAAATCATGGAGAAGAAATGGGAAAGTAATTAAGGGTTAGAAGTTTGGTTTGTGCTGAAATTGAAAACAAATTATGTGAGGGGTTTGATTCTGATTTCAAGATGGAGGAATTGGTGAAGAGATTAAAAGAGATGATGTAGATGAATGATAATGGAAGAAATGGTTTGTTGTCGATGATGGATTAGAAATGTGTTTTCAATTAGGGAATCGATGAGGTTTGTTTTAGGTTTGCAGTTAGGATATGAATTGGATTTTCGGTTAGGGTTCGAATGAGATTTTCTGGTGGTGTTGGTATGAATGTGGTGGAACGGTTAACGATGTTTAAATGGGGTTCTTCTTGATACAGTTAACGTGGTTAATCGGTAGAAATTTTGGATATTGGTGATCAATTTGATGCTAGGGTAGAAATTTTTCTAAAATTTTCAATTGTAAATTAAGGTGATTGAGGAACAAGTACAGAAATTTTGCTTTTTTATTTTGGGGTTCAATCGATTGCATGGTAGGTATAACAATTGCTTGTTTGAATCTGTTTTTGAATTAAGAGGAGTTCGATTTTGAATGGTGGCCCACTATGATGGTGAAATAGTGGTGTAAGTGCTGGTGAAGAAAAAGATGCTTCCCGGAGATATCAGTGGAAGTACTAATGCAAGGTTATTGGAATCAGTTGGATATGCAGCAAGAGATATTGTATGTGTTTGATAATCTTTCCAAATGATTCCATCTGATTTCATTGAAGAACTGTACTTTTAATAATTTTTCTTAATTAATTCCATTTTCATTGTATTGAAGAACTGTAATTCCAATTTGCTTGGGTTATAAGTACAAATTGGGGAAGAAGATGAAGTATCTTCTCTCTTACAGTGGCAGTGATTTGGTTCGATTTAACTCGGTACTCACTAACTTAGACCGGTCCAACTGATTTAGGGGCTAGTATGTCTTTTGACATTGCCGATTTAGTCCCCCTTTTCATGTAACGGCCGTTAGCCGTTTTTTCAAAAAAACGGGACGGAAAAGGTCAATTCATGGACATTTTCTTAATTTTCAAAAAAACGTGGGCATTTTCTTAATTACATTTCCCCACATGGGCATTTTTTTAATTTTCCCAAACAATTTCAACTAATTGGAATGACATCAAGTGGTACAAATGTTTTGGAGAGTATGCAATCCTTCGATACACCACCATCAGTACCAGGAAAGCCATAGGCAAAGGAGCAGCTTTTCTTCAGCCTATTATAATGATGCAGCAGGTCACTTGTCACCAAATGAGTCGGCAGGTCGGAACTCGTTACTTGTCACTCCAATTAACCAATTTTCCTTTAATGTGCTGTTTTTGACTCTGATTCACCTATTTTGGTTACGCGGTTTAGTTAGAGTTGGGCAGGATTAAGGTTTAGGGTTAGCCAGGCATAAATAGAGTTAGATGGCCAAGGCATAATCTCTACCATCTAAATTTGGGGATAATCTCGACCGCTCTTTGACCCATATACATACTACTCGAGGTGGTCATAAGAAACCCTAGAAAAGTTCAGCCTCCTTCTATCCATTGTATCCAGATTAGGGTCTCAGATCGTGCAGTAGAGATGCAGAGCTCCGGCGCTCTCAATCCATCCCCTAGATGTATAATTACCCCGTTAAAACCTCGAGTGTTACTAGAGATTCCAGCTATACCCGAAAGACCTGTTCCTCAAAACCCTAATCAGCTTCAGAATTCTTTCCAACAATTTTTGAATGATTACACTAGAGCTCGTCAGAATCAAGCATCTGATCCTCGTAAATTTGCTGATTGTGAAGGTAATCTTATTAGAATAGTTTCAAAGTTCAGAAACTTCAAAGCTGATAATCCTGATTATTATGCCCCTGTAGTAAAGCTTCCAGCTATTCAATCGATGATTACTTTATTAGCAGATGATGAATGTGGCAATCTTTTAACTAGTTATATTCTTTCTACATTCGAAAAGTTAACTGATCCGGATATTCTAATATATGGCCAACATGAAGAAGCTACCGTTTTCGTTGAGTCTCTGGTGAAGTTTGAAGCCTTGAACGTATTTGTATCTACTCTTGATAAGTTTCCTGGAGATGATGATGTTTATTTCCCAGCACTTCAAACTATTGCGCAGATGATATTTCTTAATCCAGTTGTAGCAGATATCGCGGGCAAGAATATCCAACTGATGGAATGGGTGTTAAATAATGCACTGGGAGCTCCCAAATGGAATGAACTAAAAGAGTATGTTGTGGGGTTATTAGATACACTTTTGATGTCGAGTGAGGAAAATAGACTTCGATTCGGTGAATTGGGTGCTGTACCTCTTGTAGTAAATGCTCTTACATCCCTTGTAAGTCCTAATGAAGAACTAGAAGAAGGCCCGCTGGATTATGAAGACGAAGAATACCTGGTGGAGACTTTGTTTAGTTGTTTACTTTTTCTATTAGAACGTTCAGAGAATATAGGGAGTTTTGCTGATGCTGGAGGAGTTCAGTTAATGATTAGATTCATTCAGCAATTTATTCAGCAAGAGGACTTCGGTTATTGTTATGGGTCTGCAATTGAGGCACTTGATATTGCCGTGAAAGTTTGTCATTCTGCTGCTGAGAAATTTGTGAAACATTCTTTGGCATGGAACACTGCTTTCCCACCTTCCATGGATAAGATTCCGCCAAGCATTACGCATGTGAAAGAAAAAATAGAAGGGCATCATATATCTCTATTCGCATCATTAACTGGTGCCATTGCCAAGACGGTAAAAGTTAACTTGTTCAGAAAGTTTGAGGAGGATGATTTCAAAAGAATCACCTGGCTTATGGAGCTCTATAGAGGATATTCTGAAAAAGTTGAAAAACTTGAAGCAACGATTTAATCGTCTCGAAGCTGAACAGCTGGACTCGTATAAGCTCCGCATGGAAAAACTGCAATATGAATCCACTGTTAAGTCGATTGCTGTTATTCTTGGTTATCTTTCGTGCGAGGATCTTACAACACGAAATGAAATTCAAAGTCGATTAACTCATCACAACTTAGAGAAGAAATATGTGCAGGATTTTATCTTGGTTTATCGAGACAGCATCGGCAATGCGGACAAATCAGTAGAAAGTGCAAAGACAGTGACGGAGGAAAGCACTGATTCCGTCGAGGAAAATCCTAACCAAGGGATGGAGCTGGATGTAAAGGAAAATCCTGACAAGAGGATGGAGCTGGATGTAAAGGAAAATCCTGACAAGAGGATGGGGCTGGATGTAAAGTACCAGCCGCGACGGAGTTAAAAGGCTCATGGAGCTGGATGTAAAGGAAAATCCTGACAAGAGGATGGGGCTGGATGTGAAGTACCAGGTGCGATGTAGTTCAAGGCTCAAGCGGAGACACGCATCTTTTTAGGTTATGGAATATTAGAGTTTATTAGAGGTTAAAACCTTTGTTTGGAGTGAAGTACGAACTATCCTCTTCATGCATATCAGGAGGATCATGACAGTATGGCATTAAACCTTGTTCTGCTAGGTAGATTTTTTTTTTTTGAAGCATTCTGCTAGGTAGATATTTCACCCTATTTTCAAATCAAACGAGAATAATCCATCTTTTCTTTCAAGGGTAATTTGAAAAAAAAAAATAGTATTATACTACTCATTGCTGAAAAATCAAACTAACAATCAAAATTGAGCTAATCTTACAGTCGTATAAACAACAACAAATGACACTTTCACACTTCAAAATGCGGTATTATATGCACAAGCAATGTAGGTGCAAATAATCCATGGAGCTAGGTGGAACCATCCTGACTAAGGGCGCACCAGGCGAAACGAGTACTAGAAGCACTGAATCACCTCACCAGGCCTGGGCACGAGGAAAGAGGAACAGAGACAGCTCGAAAAGCCGACATGAAGGGGAAAAAGCTTTGATGTGATGCTCGTCGAGTTCAAGGGCAATTAATGCACTGACAAGGTTGGTAAGAAGATGAGAGAAGCTCGGCCAAAACAAGACTCGGCCAAGCATCTGAAGAGCGATGCCGATCATATCCACCCAACGGACGACATCGGGCGATGACACCGCTCGGCCAAATGACTCGGCTCGATAAAAAGTAGAGATTGACCGAGGCACCAGCAAGACACCCGAGAAGAACATCCAGGAAGCTATACCAGGCTCAACACTGTAATATTGGTGTATCACCGCCTGTAGCTATAAATAGGGATCGTGTAGGAAGGTAGAGAGGAGGGTTTTTTGGGGGAGAAAAAGGAGAGAGAAAGGAGAGTTGTATTAGGCATTAGTGAGCATTATTGTGTGTTGGATCCTTGTAACCTTGCGGGAAGTAATAAGATCACCCCTTAACCCCGTGGACGTAGGTAATCATACCGAACCACGTAAATCTTGTGTTCTTTGATGCCTTTATTTGTTTGCTTCTTAGTATATTTCATTCGGATGTAGTAGTAGGATTTTCTACATCTACAAGCAAGAAGCACCAAATACCCAAAGGAGCACCACAGAGCTGTGTTGGGGAATTGGATCATCACTTCCAACTCTAGCTAAAGCTACGATGAAGAAGAAACTGCTGGCACTATGTAACAGGATAGTAGCCGCTTTTAACACCTCATAAACCTTGTCTTCTCCAACTTTCTCCATCAAGAAGCCTGTCGGGAACAAAGACACCAAGTTATTACCATGAATATATGCGTAATGAAAATAAAAAAATAACCCACAAACAATTACTTGATTTGGACGAAAAGCGAATGAGAAATCATCAAAAGTATACAAAAAAAAAAATTATTTGGGAACTGCAAATAATATCCACTCCACCTCCAAATTGAAGAGAAGAAAACTGAAATTTCAAAAACAGACCCTTAAAATGGCACTACAAATCCCCATAATACAACAATTTGCTGTCGTGTTTTCCCAAATCTCATACAACAGTGGCTTACTAAATTTTACTACCTACTCTAACACTTGGAGTTTTGAACTCGATCCCGCAGGTTAGAAGAAAACTCAACTTGAAACAGAACATTTTAAGGCAGAATAATCAGTATTAGCCGAGATACAGAACATAATTATACAGACAAACAAACAAAGTGGAAACACCAAACAGGTAGTCTCCCCATAAACCAATTAACTACAGTTTTGGTGCTCACCAAAGACAATACTGGAAGTTATATCAATTATATAACCCAGAAAAACGTGTTTCATTTCCAACCCGAAACAAAATCACCCAAACCAACAAAAATTTCACATTAGTTTTGCGAAGTTCAAAAAATCCGGGCCTAGTTTTGTAACCCTGAAAAAAAAGACAGGCCTAGTTTTGTAGAAGCCTAATTTTGGGCATACAGAAAAATTTCTGGGCATATATTTTGGCAGGTTCGGCTGATCCGTTATGCGCCGAACCTTGCAAATCTAGGCCAAAAAAAAAGGAAAAAAAGTTGTGCGCCGAACCTTTTGTATGCCTGGTAATTTTTTTGTATGCCCAAAATCATGGTTCGTTTTGTAACCCTGCACAAAACAAGCCTATTTTTTTTTTACCTTTTTTTTTTGACAAGCCCAAGCCCCTCACAGGCGTAAAACCTAGCTCTCCCGCTGCTTTTTCCTAACGAAAATGATAAATGGCACCCAGTTTTGGTGCACCCAATGCACCCAACCTGAGGTGGCATGCACACATGGCATTTTTCCTTGATAAAAACGTAAAAGCCATAAATACCTTGAATTCAATTCATTTTAACTTTATTATTTTTCTAAATCACTCCTTGGGCTTCCACATTTACTCCCAAGTTAGCCGACTAATTTTCTTCTTCTCTACAATGTCAACCATTACTGTATAGAGATAAATTTCTTAAGGAACGGATATTAAAAAAAAAAAAATCAGTAACATTAAAAGGTAAAGTTTATTATTATCTATATTCGGCACAAATTACAAAATTTTTTTTATTAATATATGCAGAGATTACAAGTACATGGAGTATCAACATATCAAGGTTCTATCGTATTCGAGTACCTTCAAAACTAAACGACCTTAGTTTTGTCAAATCTCCAAGTAAGTTACCAGGTAGAGTTCTTAATTCCATACAATGGTAGATGTTTAACTTCGTTAAATTAGAGAGGAGACACATTGAATCGGGTAACTCTGAAATATTTGTATACGAAATATCAAGGGACGATAGATTGTGGAGATGCCCAATATTTGTGGGCAATGCACTAAAACCCCTGCAATGACTGATATTTAAAGTTTGCAAGTTGGTGAGCTTCGTGATAGAATCGGGAAAAACTTGGGCGTTTGAAGAAGAAGAGAGATCTAGATGTCGCAAACTAATTAAAGAACCAATTCCTTCTTTCATAATGTTTTGAACATATGTGGATTCTGAAATCTTGAGAGTTTGCAGATTGTAGAGTTGATGAATGGACTCAGCGGCATGAACATCTTCAAGATTAGAACATCTGAGGTCAAGGTACCTCATATGTTTAAACTTAAAACTGAAAGATATAGTTTCCCAACATGTATTAGTAGCAACTAGCCTGTGTATTACACGTAGACGCTTGTTATTCAGTAGTCTCGGATTAAAAAAACCTCCTTCTTGGAAAAAAATTGCCCGCAGTTTTCTAGCGTTGCTCAATACATCAAAATATTTTTTTGGTGTTCCTTCCTTTATTAACTGTAGCCGGCGAATTTGTGACGCATCATTTTCCATTTCACTTTTATTCATAATTGTGACTTCATGACTTCCAACGACACTTAACGCAAGATCATGCACTAAATCATGCATTTTGAACGATATAATTTCACCTGTTGAGTAATCCTCTTTTACATCTTGAAAAAAAGAGCTAGACAACAAATCAACTAAATAATCATTACCAACATCTTCGAGTGAGTTTCTACTACCTCCATGAGATGGATGAATGAATCCTTCTGCCATCCACAGTTGAATCAACGTTTCTCTATTAAATTCCCAAGCTTTGGGAAATAAACAACAATAAGAAAAACATTGTTTCAAATGGGATGGTAAAGTGTCGTAACTTAATTTCAATACTGGTATGATTCCCCCACTACGGTTTCCTAGTGTTTCTAAGCTTTCGTCGTCTCTGATTGATAACCAATGCCTCTCATCACTTTGTAAGTGCATGAGATAACCGAAAAAGTTTGCAGCAAGCGGCAAACCTCCACATTTTTTTTGTTATCTCCTTTCCTATAATATTCATAATTGGAGTATCGGCTGCTCCACCCGGAGAAAAAGCTTTGTTCTTGATAATAGACCAACACTCTGCTTCAGATAATACATTTAGATAGTAAGGAGGAATTAAATCTTGCACCACTGATGCAACTTTTTGACTGCGTGTAGTGACTATAATTTTACTGCCAACACAGCCAAAGTCTAGGACACTCTTAAGTTTCTCCCATTCCATGGGATCTTCATTCCACAAGTCATCTAAAACTAGCAAATATTTTGTTCCTTGTAATTTTTCTCTAATTTTTCTTACCAATACTTCATGGTTTAAGAAGTCTTCGCATTTAGAATTAGTGACAGACTCCATAATGTTTTTCAAAATTTTAATCACATCGAAGTCAGTAGAAACACAAACCCACATTTTTTTCATGAAATGATTTTCTACTGACTTGTCGTTGTAGATATATTGTGCTAGACTGGTCTTTCCAAGTCCCCCCATACCCACTATGGATATGACAGAGACTTTTTCAATATTGGAATTTACAGAAGATGATTGTAAAGATATTGAAGATGATATTCTCATCGTTGTTAACATCTTTACAATCTCTGATTTATCTTCATTTCTTCCTACAATTTTTGAAACTTCTCCAAAGAATGAAGTAGTTAGCCGCTTACGTTTCTCGTATTCACCGCTCATGCTAGCACAATTATTAGTTTGGAACTGAAATCTTTCCATATCAGTTGCTATTTGCTTCAACTGTGAATTGATACCTTTGATTTTACGAGCCAATTTTAAACGAAAGGTGTTAGAGTATAAATTGTGTATGCTACAAAGAGATCAAGGTGCAAGTTAATTGAAGACACCCAAGTTACCGTGGACTACCATACAAGATATATGATGAGCAGTCAAGGAACTTACTAGATTATAGGATCGGATCAACTAATAAGTCCTGTAATATAGATTGATAAGTTTCACCTAGTCAAATATATAGGTTGTTACTTTATCTTCTAGGTTTTGTATCCTATCACCTATAAATAGGATGATTCATGTAAATGTATATCTTATCCCAGTAAGCCTGGAGATCAATGAACTTCACCCTACGGGGTTTCATAGTGGATGTAGGCGTTAGTGCCGAACCACTCTAATCTTTGTCTTCTAATTTCATCTTTGATTTTATTTTCTCTAATCGATGATCCGTCTCGATACCCATAATTTATTAAAAGGCAACTTGATTGGAGGATGAAAAGAAAACTTTTACCTTGCTGGCCTTATAATCAGATCGATGCATAGCTTCGTAAGAAATTTCATCCATAACATCATCAGCATCATAAGAAACTGCCTTTTCAACCAAAGTAAAACCGCAGCGTCTTTCACCTGCTTTCTCTCCGCATCGGATATTTGAGCCGCAATAACCTCCAAAGTTTGTTTAAGCCTTTTAAGCTCATCCTCGACACCCCAAGCCAGACTGCTATCACTGCCTACTACAGTAACCAGCTTTTTCAATATTTCAGATGCACCGTTAACAAGAATATCCTCCAAGGCCATTACAAAAGGATATTAAACAGATCAAGAGATTGAGATTAAGATTAAGTTTTTTTCCCAGGATCAAGGTTAAGATTTTATTCAAAAGTACTAATTAAGAAAGCACAAAAAAGAAACAGGGGGGAGAAGTGGCTATAAGATTTATGCAGTAGCAATGAGAGAACAAAATGCAGAAGGGGAAGGCTAAGAACAATGTTTGAGTTTGTTATTGGAGTTTCTTGTACAGTATATGACTATTTGTAGAAGATTAAAGTTAACATAACTGAGGATCCCCTCACACTTTTATTATCACACTATCTCACACGTTGGGCGTCATTTCGCGAATAAAAATCAAACCGTAACGGATTTGAAGCTAATATTTTGGAGATATGTTCCTCTTACCAAGTTCTACATGGCTACCAAAAATGAGCACATTCCGAAATATGAAACCTCACAATCTACAGGTCTTAATTTCGACGGCCAGAAATCCGTTGATTTTCAACGGCTCATTTTCAAAGTAGTAGATGGTGGTGTTATATGTCTCGGAATACGCTCATTTTTGGTAGGTATGTAGAACTTAGTAAGAGGAACATATCCCCAAAATATTAACTTCAAATCCGTTACGGTTTGGTTTTTGTGCACAAAAATAACGATTAATGTGTGAGATAGTGTGATAATAAAAGTGTGAGAGGATCCTCCTCAACATAACTAACAACTTAATGATCCAAGTTGAGTTTTTGGTTGGGCACAAAAGTTCATTAATTGCGTTACTAAGAAAACATAAAAGAAAAGTTAATTAATTAATGATTTGAAGTTTCAAT
The DNA here is from genome assembly GCA_023531295.1 of Papaver armeniacum. Lineage (NCBI taxonomy): Eukaryota > Viridiplantae > Streptophyta > Magnoliopsida > Ranunculales > Papaveraceae > Papaver > Papaver armeniacum. Next base: position 565,734 of record JAJJWW010004488.1, read on the forward strand.
ACATAGCTAATCAGTTGTTTTACTTATTAAAACCAATCAAGTGGGTAATCATCGAATTAAGTCAATGTAATCATGCAAGCAAATGATCTGGCGATGAGTCATATTCGTCTTAATCACGTTTTATGTTATTTTTTTATTTCATATGGATCAAAGAAAACACTTATATATATTTCTTTAATTCAGTTTTTGGATTGTTCCACGGCTGAACAGTCCTGGAAGTTCCTAAAAAGCATTAGTTCATATGCGCTTTCCCATTCATTACTCGTGGGCCCATCTTCCCCTAAACTTTTTAGGGGACCATGTTTTTTTTTTTTTTTTTTTGTGGGGACCATTATTCTATTTAGTAAGACATTATAAGTAATCCTAAGTCACCCCTTATCTAAATGTTTTTCTTAATACCAAACTTACTCTCCTTAATTAAATGTGTTAGTTTAATGATTAATTAGTTATTAGTTAATGATTGGTATGATTAGTAATGATTAGTGATTAGTATGATTAGTAATGATTAGTTACCATTAAGAAGTTCTATTACAAAAAAAAAATTGAAAAAAAAAATTGCGAGAAATTTAATTTTTTTGTAATTAAGTTCGGTTACCCAAATTTATGACCAAAAACGAACTTAATGATTAGTGATTAGTAATGATTAGTTACCAGTAAGAAGTTCGGTTACAAAAAAATTGAAATTTTTCCTTGCGATCAAACCGAACTATATATTTGGTGTGACCATTAAATAGTTCGGTTACAAAAAAATTTAAAACTTTTTACGATCAAACCGAACTTTAGAATTTAAGATGGATACAAAAAAATTTCTTAATAACCACCGCCCTAATTTCTTAATAACCAACCTAATTTAAGATGGATACAGAAAAATCAAGAACCATTTTTTGGGGACCATGGTTTTTTTTGGGGGACCATGGTTTTATTTTGGGTAAGACATTAGAAGTAATTCTAGGTCACCCCTTATCTAAATATTTGAATTAATACCAAAATTACCCTCCTGATTATCTTTGTATAATGATTAGTTAGTGTGATTAATCTTTGATTAAGGTTAAATTAATTGATATTTTTTTAAAGAACTAGAATTATTGAGTGACTAAAGTGATAGAAGATAAAGAAGATGTAGAAAAAAATTATTTTGAAATGGGTGAATATGGAGAAAAAACTTCCTCTGGGTACCGAAGTATGCTTGTAACTTAGTGAATGTTGCTATAAACGGCCTAAAATATCTTGAAAATCAAAATTGTAACTATTGCAAGTTATTCCAAGTCCGGGAACCATAGTATGCATACCTATATGCGTACTGGTTTAATAGTTGAAGTCCGGGAACTTTATATGCATACCCGTATGCGTACTGGCTTAGTAGTTCAAGTACGGGAATTTAACTGAGTTCGGTCCTGAACGACAGTATGCGTACACGTTCCCATACTAGCGGACGGACCAAGTCCGGAACTCTAAGTATGTGTACCCGTTTGCATACTTGACTGGGTTAAGTTCTAAAATCGGTTTATTCATGAACAAATACATTTCTGTAATAAGGAATGCAATCATTGCAAACAATGACTATAATGTTCAAGAATTGATTCGAGTGAATCAAAATCAATTTTGCTTCAATTGTGTCTTGTATACTTCTATGAGAATATAAACAATTGAACAACTCTGTAACTAGTTTCATTTGAGTCATTTGAACTAGTTATGATTAAGATGATCAAAGTTGATGTGAAAGTGTTCATATGGCTAACTTCGGTTAACTATTGCTGAGCCAACTAAGTGTACGAGTTTAAGTATGGTTACCCATATCTAAATATAGGTACATTTCATTTGTGTGAAACAAGCTAAGTTTGATCTAACAGTTGAAAGATGTTTGCTTGAATCTAATCAGGTTTTCATCTAACGGTGAATATTGAATGCTTTGTTACCAAGGTAATATTGATTGCAGACCCTGATTTAAAGACTATATAAGGGAGAACTTTAGCAACTGGGAAACCTAATCCCCACACCTCCTGTGTGATACTAGTTGCGACAAAGTCGATTCTCCTTTAACCTAGGTTTTTCTAAAACTATTATAGGTTAACGACTTAAAGACTTCATTGGGATTCTGAAGCCAGACCCAACTATTTTCTCTGTAGTTACGTGTTCAGATCTTACTTTGTTCTATCGTATTGAGTACTCTCTTCTCTAAGATTTGCTCGAGATTCAATTTCCGATATGTAAGATAAAAAGTAGTACAAACATCTTCGTATCTGAAAAAGCGGGGTTCTAACAACCACACCCAATATTTCGATTAGCAATCTGTATGGAAAAACTCCGAGTTACTTTACTGAGAATCAACTAGACAGTCAGACTCAATCTAGATAAAAATAACTCAATGAGTTATTATCTCTATCTCTCAATTTGATTTACTCAAGCAAATACAATCTGCGAGTCTTAATCAAAGAGAGATAACTTGATGGTATCAAAGACCAATCACTAGTGGAAAACAACAATTCCGCGACCGCCAGGACACGTCATATATACGAGTTAAACGACCTGTTCTAGGGTTCTCTGAATGGGTCATTTATAAAGCGTTTTCTAATTGCACGACCCTTATTGCGTGGGTCTCTGAATAGAGACCGTTTCTTACAGTAACTAGATGTTGACCCGCGGTACTGGTCGTAGATTTGAATTATAATATAAAAAAAAAATCAGATTCAGATCAGCTGAAATGTCTGAATGTCTGAATGGCTGAATCTGAATTAATCTTACTGGTATTTAAGTCAAACAGTCAAGTGAAGTCTAGTTAAGTCAAACTACAGTCAAACTGAAATTCAAATGCAACCTCAAATTTAACTGAAATTCAAATGCAACCTCAAATTTAACTTAAATTCAAATGCAACTCAAATTTAACTTAAATTCAAGTGCAACTTCAAATTTAACTGAGAATTTTAACATTCATTCCATTGGGTGTAAAACTACACAAAACAAATGAAATACTGAGTTCAGATATTATATGTCCAAGATTGCTAAGTTCTGACAAGTGACAACAACATGCTAAAGTAATAAACTGATAAAAAAACAAAATGATAATTCAGCTCCTCCTATGACAATACTTCACAAATGATATAGCAGAGCATCAATGTTTTGTGTCCTTGGTTCACATGCGACTTCCTGCAAAGCAAATCAACAACAGTACAATGACTTCGTTCAGTTCACAATACATAGTAGAACAAAATAAGTTGCTAGATATAGGTCATGTACAACAGTGTGAGGTAATTCAACAGACATTCTAGCAATGGGTTTGTGAGGTAATTTGACATATAGGTCATCTAGATAACAGTTATTGGCTCATTAATTGCAGGTATCAAACCATAATCATTTCCATTCTACCAGACTAATCAAGACCACAACTATAATTCACATCATTTGAACAACTTTTACAATCCAAGCAAAATCATTGTGATATACAATCATAAACTCATCTTATTTCCAATCCACCCATAGCTGCAATCTCATTTCAATCATCCCCAATAATCTCAATTTCCCTGAACTACTACGTACCACCAGATTCAATAACCTCATCATTAAGAGTGCTAAAAACATGTTTCGTGCATCATTTGCATACATACAAATTCTATGTGATTCAACCATAACCATAACCTAATCTAAGTCATGTTTGAGGTAAATTTGACAAATCAAACCTTAGTTGTAGGTACTCTAGAAGGGCACATCACATATGTAACTTAAAAACTAATAATATTAGCTGGGTGGAAGATGTATATAAATACATGCAGTATTGGCCACAAACTGCAGGAAAGTTATCACACAACCATAACTACGATAGGAGAAGATTATAACAAAACACAAGCTTCAGGGAAATCGAAGGCAGATGCAGGGGAAGAAGAAGATACTTGTACAAGCTAAACTAGTAATCATATGTGCGCAGGGGAGCTAAACAAGTACTAATTGTCAAGGTTCTGACTATACAATGCCTTTAAGATGCACAGGAAAACTCACATGTGTGCAGGGAAGCTGCATGATTTCCACTCGTTGAATTATAAGGTGCTGGGCAAGTTCACTCACGTACGTGTATCCCCATTTCTCGTGCCCTTGGAAAGATAGCCAATTATAGAAAATGAAATTAAAATGAAAGTAAACATAAAAAAATTATGGAATCTACTAGAAGAGACATGTGAGAATAAATAGAATGAAACCTTACCCGATCTTCTCCATTCCAATACTCATCATCTCCAATAGTTGTCAAAATTGATAGAGCTTCATTCGCATTTGCAGTGAAGACAAATGGATCTTCCAAAGCATTCTTATTGGGTTCTGATCTAATTGGAGATTCCAAAACCAAATTCCAATGCTCCCTTGTCACATCTCTGCATTAAAAAAATTGTCTAACTTGAGAAGCATGGATGAATGGCTTGTCGACTTCTTTTGCTACTATTATGTGGTCTATTTGGGAAAGTACGAACCTCATCGTCTTTTCTCAGAAACAAGAATTTCCTGAAACTGTCCTTAGAAGAGCCTTAGCCATGACATATACTTCCTGCCCAATCACTATTGTCCCTGACAGATATTTACTGCCAGTTCCTACTGTTTCCCCTACCCATTGGTCTTCTCCCCCTTAGGTTGGACCTCCATTACTATTGATGCAGTGTGGGATTCAAATTCTCTAAAAGGTGGTACAGGATTTCTGATATAGAAGTGATTCAGGGAAGTGTCTCTATGCAGCGGCAAATCCTACTCATATTTTCTCAGCAGAAGAAAGAAAAGTAATCGCTACCTGGTTTTGCTTGTGGAAGGCTATAGAAATGAAGATAACTCACTTGATAGTACAAAGTGATAATGAAGATCTAATGACTCGATTGCAGAATGGAGAATTTAAAGGAAACTCAATGACAGACGCGAGATTGAAGGATATTAAGTATTTTGCTACGTTATTTTCTTATTGTAAGTTTATATTTCTTCCTAAGATTTGTAACGGAGGTGCCAATGCCTTGGCTATATGGGCTACCAAAAACAACAACTCTATGTTTCTATGGAGTTAACCATTTTTTGGGGACCATGGTTTTTTTTGGGGGACCATGGTTTTTTGGAGACTAATGTGTTGGGTTAGGAAATATTTTTGCGACATGAATGTGAACTTAGGTTCGGTTAAGAAATATTTTTTAAGGTAAAGAACTATTGTTGTATTGGGAAATGTTTTTTACATTTAAACCGAACTATTGTTCGGTTGGGAAATATTTTTATAACTAACCGAACTTATGTTCGGTTGGGAAATGTTTTGGGAAGACAATGAAGAAGACGATGAGATGATTCATTGGGAAATGTTTTTGCAACTAACCATAACTTACCAATTGGTTGGTAATTTTTTTTTGCAACTAACCGAACATAAGTTCGGTTGGGGAATGTTTTTGCAACTAACCGAACTTATGTTCGGTTGGGAAAGGTTTTTTGCAACTAACCGAACTTATAACTAAAAAACCATGGTGCCCCAAAAAAAACCATGGTCCCCAAAAAACGATTCTTCGGAGAACCCCATCAGTTTGGCTTTTTCGGCTATACATGGAGGTGGTCACTAAGTCTTACTATATCTTGATTTGTTTAAAAAAAAAAGGCTGAGAAAGGTATAATATCTTTTCTCTCTCGGTCTTTCTTTCTCTTAAGATTTTTTTTTAGACAAAACAAAAATTCTTAACCAACAACATAAAAAACTGTATAAAAAACCGTCAGACACATAAATCTAATAATGGGACCCTGTTTAGTTTGGGAAGGGTGGGGCCACGATTCTTGTGTCTAGCGGTTTTTATATGCTCTGAAAACGCGGTTCCTAAAAGCATCCACAGTGGGAGACCAAAACTAAAATTTTGGTCGAAAACGCAAAATCTACGGAGAGGACTAAAGACCAAATACCATACTAAAACCAAAAACCAAACTATATTTGGTCTTTGGTTTGGTCTTTGGTCGGGCGAAGGTTAAAGGTTGCGCCTGGTGGGGCGTAACTTAAAGTTACGCCCGAATTTTAAAAAAATAAAAAAAATTGGGGCGCAACTTTAAAGTTCGCCTGATTGGGGCGCAACTTTTGCGCCTGATGATCGGGCGTACCTTTGAGTTACGCCCGAATTAAAAAAAAAAAAAAAAGGGACGGAACCTCAAGGTTGCCCCTGAAAAAAAAAAAGTGGGGCGCAATTTTAAAGTTGCGCCCCACCAAATTTGGTTTTCCCACCGTTGGATCCCACCACGGGTAAACCTATTTTTTTCAATTTTTTTTTGATTTTTAGTCTTTGATTTTAGTCTCCCCACGCAGTTGCTCTAAAGAATCATCGTAGACAAAAACTAAAGTTATCTAAGCAAGTTTTATAGGCGAGGCGGCTACTAGTCTGGTCTTGTCAAATTTATGGACAACGCAGCAAACTTAAGTACAATACTGCTCCCTAGAACAATACAGTAGCTCTTATTACTAATTTATTATTGGTGGGTAAAGGCTTAATACGTCGGTAATGAAAGACACAGCAGGACGAGCAAGACTAGTTAGCTAGGTCGTCTCCTAGATTATTTAACACGGTCCACAATACAGTAGTGTTGAACACGCATGAATTATAACCAATTGCCACCCTAAAATCTTTCTTCCGAAAACCATCAACATGCCTTTAAGATAACCAAACCATTTCAACCCCCCAAAAAAAAAAACTCAATTCCATCCGGGGCAGATTTAATGGATTAATGCCTCTACGTGTAGACGAGGATGGATAATAATTAAAAGTGCACTGTAAACATCATTGCAATTATCAAAGCACGATACAAAAATTTTCATCCATTCTGGTTTACTTGTTCAAGCACCTAAAGTAAAAACACCAAATAAAATATCGCCTATTTCATAAATCAAAGAACAAGTACACAATGTTGGTAGTATTATACTACTCACTGTTGAAAATCAAACTAATAATCAAAATTGAGCTAACCTTACAATACAGGACTCATAATTTGCAGCAAGAAGCACGTAGAAAAACATGGGTATGACAATAAAAGGATAGAATGCATACAGAATAAGGATTCATGTTTGATACTGTTTCCTACATTGCAACAAAACGTTTTCACATGGCTCACTTAAAGTTTAAGACATTGCTTAAGATCTGTGCTCAATGAGATTCATGTTGACGACCTCTTCACCAAAAACCAGAATCTTTCACTGTTTGACAGGTATGCCCATCAAAATAATATCGAAAAGATACAACTAATGAACCTTAACATACTTGAGTCGTTTGTTGCCTGAACTCTGAATTGCCTCCACGGTTAGCAAAATTCCCTTTGTAAATTCTCCACGGAAACATTTGGATATCAATAAGAGCAATAAGAGCACTTGCAATTCAAAGACCACAAAACCATAGGCAAAAAGCATGGATACTTAGAGAGGATCTGTAGCAGTATACACTATGTCCCTTCTACGGATGCAGCTCAGAATCACCAACACCCCTACACAACAGCTGAACAGCGTAAGCACATATGTGTTGTAACCTTAGTTGGAAACATTTGCCCAGTCATACTAGTATCTCTATACTGTCATGTAAATGGGAATGACCTTGGAGACAGAACTAATTCAGCAACAAAACAATGAGCAGGCAGTAAGTACACTTTAAGATATAACAAAATATTATATAACCGATCTCCACCAATTTAAGTCTTCTTAATTGGTAGTTGACAAGCATTACCATTACTTGGCTTGTTTTAGTTAGAAGCACTAAAGTATTTATGCAATAACAGTAGACAAGGTCTAGAAATTCAACAAGTACTCGACATTTCTCAATTCAACGAACTTCAAGTTGCAGCATATCTTCCACTAATCAAACAAATGTTTCGAGGCATATACTCAAACAGTGATGTAGGGATCTGCGCTGTTGCTTACTTAATAAAGCATATTTAATATTTATTGAAACTTAAACAAGTCATCCATAAATTCATACACCTCAGACTCAGAGGCATATGCTCAAAGTGTCGTACATTTTAGGATGTGATCATATCTTAATAACAAGCTGCAATAAAAAAACATTAAAAACCCATACACGATGATGATTACCAATTACCTGTGTTGACGACTCTAACACTGACATTATTTCCTCAGGGTATGAGTCGTTGCTCTGCAAAAACAATCCGGGCGACTCTAATTCACATAATTAGAGTCGTTCATCTGCGAAATATTGGCTGCCGACTGAAAAACAACAAGTTGTTACATTCTCCAAATTTTCACATCAAAAAACGTACAAGCACAACAACTTCTAAACAACATGCTTAATTGTTAGGAAACCCAATCCACAAAAGATACTGATAGTACGAACTAAAATACATAAGTTGTATCTAAAAACGATGTAAGTTAAAGTCGACAATACTAAAAGACATAAGTTGTAGATGTTAAACCATACACTTTAAAGTTCTAGACATAAGTTCTTCTCACTCACTACTACCACCTCCACCTCGACCTCGACCTCCGCCTTGACCTCTCTGACCTACCTGACTTGATGATGTACGACTTTTCTTTGAAGGACCTTGTCTAGGACTGCCCCTTTGAGAACCACCTTCTTCTCCAGAACCTTGATCATCACCATCTCCCTTTTGTGCACGTTCTTTTGCAAGTTGTCTAGCTGTTCTCCTTGTCCTCTTACATTGCTTTTCCAGATCATCAAACATTTTCTTTGCTTGTGGATTTTCAATGTGTTGGCAGTACTCAGCGTACTGACGACTTTGCTCACGTTCTATTACTTCTCCCTTGTCGGCTTTGCAACAAAATGACTTCATAAAAATCTTCATCCGATCCCTCTATTTGCATTCAAATACCGATTAGGATTAAAATAATTAAAACAACTTTATGTAAATGATTAACAGAATTCGAAAAATAAGTACTTACCACAATCTTAAGAATGGAAGAGTCATCTCTAGTATCGGTTGTACTAGCAACGAAAGATTCTTCGTTGCTTCTCCGACCCGTAGTCTTATCAATCCTTATCACTCGACCGTGGGAAAACCCTTCATACCATGGCATGTAATCCATGGTTACCTCATGACCTTCATTAACAGTCTCCCACCAAGAGATTTATACCCTACTAGTATCCAAATGCCTATTATTTCAATGATCAGTCTTAGGCTCATGTTCATAAGCAACGACCAACGCCTTTTTGTCCGCCTTGCATTTCTTTAATTTATATTTGAACGATGGTACATAATTCATCGAGTGAATCTTGAATGTACCCAAGATGACGCATTACTCTATGCGGATTGTACATTGAATACCCATAAGGGTAAAACAGAGGGCCGTGGTAATATGCAAGATCTTGCAATCCTTCTACTCTAACCTTCTTGTAGGGATCAAAGGTTACCTCTTTGGCTGTCATGTTGTCCAATTTTTGGCGCATGGCTAGCAACTTCAACTTCTGCGCTTCCTTCTTATCCTGAGCTTTAGTGTACTTGTATCGGGTTTCTCTTGGTTTAGTATTGTTCCATGTTGGATCAAATCTGATGTCTTCATCGCCTTTGATCAATGAGGGGAAATGCTCATAAATCCACAGCTGAAACAACATCAAAACAATAAAAATAATGTCAAATCTGAAAATACAGAACAACAAAAATTACGAACAACGAAAAACAATGATAACTCAAATTACCTGAAGTAAAGCCAAATTCCCGTTCATTTGAGAAGTTCTTTCCCGGGATGCCTTTGCTAGCTGAGCGTTCAAATGTGCTACTATGGCAGTCCCCCACGAATACTTACTCACCTCATCCAAGGGATCCAAAAGTTGAAGAAGGTTGACGCTGACTCTGTTTCCTTTGCTATCGGTAAATATAACCGAAGCAAGGACATACAACAAGTATGCGGCTGTCGTCGCACGAACTTCAAAATCAGACAGTCGTTCATTGTCTCCGTCCTTCGCAAGTGACCCCGCATACATCTTTCTAATCTCAACAAGTTTAAACTCTTTCTTTGGGTACTTATTTCCCATCACAAAGAGGCTACGCGTCTTCTTTTCATCCCATCCAAACAACTTCTCCGTCAATGCATAAAATTTTTCCCACTATAGGCTTTTCTTGAACTTGTCTTCCGTGGATTTTCCCACAACGTGCAATCCTGGAATCTGTTCTGCGTCTTCAAGAATCAATGCCATCTCACCAAATGGGAATTGGAATGTATCAACTTCGCCGTAAAACCTCTCAGTAAAACATGACACTGTAGCCTTGTCATATGCAATCACAGAATTTTCAACGACAACATACAAACCTGAGTTTTCAATGATGGCTCTCACTCTTGGACATTCACCTGCTAGGGGCCATTTTTTCATCTTTGCATAAGAAGATTGGTGTCTAAAAAGACGTGTCGCATTCTTATGATCCTACGAAACACAAACAAATAGAATTAAAACATAAGAAATTAAATATCAACAAATCAAATGAAAAGCAAAGTTGAGATTATTGCAATTGTCTCATTGATGGTACGGGCCCACGAGCTATCATATCCGAATAGAACTTTGCCGCCATCTTTAGGTTCACATATGGCTTTCCCACCGGGTAGACGAGTAAGCTGCAAACGCGTGGGTGGAATGTGTCGCGCGCTTGGTTTAATTGGGACTTTCTTCTTCGGCTGTGGCTGTGGCTCCTCCTCCTCCTCCTCCTCCTCATCATCATCATCATCGTCACTGTTACTACCATCATTTACTTCCTTACCATTTCCCTCATTACCATCATCCTCTTCATCACCGCTACCACCACCATTTCCATCCTCATCCTTATCCTCATCATTACCTTGATCCCCCTCTTCCTCAATCTCTGGCACCTCATTAACACCATTCAATCCATCACCACCATTCCCTCCATCACCACCATTACCTTGATCACCATCCTCCTCATCATCAAAAGCTGCATATTGACCTACTAAATGGAGTTCTTCATGTTCCGCGACTTCTTCTTCTTCGTCGCTTGGGGTTGTAGATATAACAACAGATGTTGAAGACGACGACAGAGGGGAATCAAAACAGGGTTCTCTAGGGTCGCAGATAATTAAGGCTATCTCACTCGGTGTTTTGCCTCGTAATCGACCCGTATTCAGGTATTTTTGGTTGCGGGGAGGTCTGGATGGAGGAGTAACCAAGACATTATTATCCTTTTTATTCTTGTTACTGAAAGGCCAACAACAAAAATATGTAAGAGTCGTGCAAAGTTGAGACTATAAAAACAAACGACTCTAACAAAAAACATACGACTAAAACAAAAACCAAACGATTCTAAGCAAAAAAAAAAAAAAAAACTGACTCTTTTTATATGCCTAACGATTTTCAGTTAATTCTTAACGATTTAAGAAATTTTTTTGAACGACTCTTCCTATTTTTAAGACGGTAGAACAACATATGGCTGGTGTAGAGTCGTTCAGTTAGATAGTTGGACGTCCACAAAAATCGTTAACCTAATCATACTATGTGGACGACTTTTTTATTTATTGGAACAGAGTGGGGCTTTGGAAAATTACGGGGTCATTCTTTTATAGAAAGGGTTGTCCAAATATATTGCACAGGGGTCGTTTTCACCTAAATCGTTCACCTAAATTTTTTAAAAAAAAAAAAAACAGCAAGAATCGTTTACTCCACCACACTCATGGTTGACGATTTCTCCAAAGTACAACATGCATATCAAAAATCGTTTACCAAACATGAAAAATCATTAACCAATGATGTAAAAATCGTTAACCAATGATGAAAAATCGTTAGATATTCAAACTTCGTGATGAACAACTTCCATTCCAGAAATCAATTTCTCCGATTCAAACACTAATTTTTAGCAGAACATCAAATTCAACTAAAACCCAAGTTAGAGTAGGGTGTTTTAAAGGACATACCTTCTAATTGGAGCCATTTGTTTGTCCGGAGGTTTTGATCTCTTACTTGAACTCGAACACTCCTTCGCTGCTTTGACGGTATCAACGAGATTGACAATTTGACTAGCTAGTCTCGCAGTCTGCTTAGTACGTGCCATGTTTGTAGAAGAAGTTAATCGTCGATTAAAGTTTTCGCATCGACGATTTCGACGATGAATCGGATGATTTTTTTTTCTTCTAAATATCGTTAATGGAAGAACTGAGAGGGAGGGGGAGAGGAGAAGAAGAAGAGGGTCGGATGATAAAATGAAATGGGGGCTCGGTTTAATGTTAATAGGATTTTAGGATAACTTTTAGGAGAAGGGTATAATAATACTTTCAACCTTATTTTGGAAGCCCCCTAAAATTTTGGGAGTGGGTATAAATTTTGGGAGGCCCCCAATTATTATTTTAGGCCCCCAATTAATCTTCGCTTAATAACAAGCTGCAATAAAAAAACATGAAAAAGCCATACACGATGATCATTACCAATTAAACATGCATTCGACCAGGTGTTGCCGTAAATGGAGCCATTGGTTCCAGTTACTTAACTAAAGCATCATAATTCTATTTTGGCTCAACATTTTTTTTGCATTTCGAAAAGAATTTCAAGCTAGCTGCTATTTGGTAATTTATCTTCATGTCTGGTAATCTTAAATTAAGAACTAAAAGCAATGTAAATTGGTATTTGTTTATATGGTGTTCCATTTTTTACCTGCTCTAGTATGGTCTGAAATAATCCATGGAGCCGAATTGAATCTGTTTGGTTGCCACTCCCATATATTCATAACAAAACAACACCAAGATTGCAAATTCTGACCCATTTTATTTCGATCATTACTGATCAACATTGTTTTGAGTCTTTGACATACAAAACTGAAGAACTAGTAGGACAGTGTTGCACATGGATTACGGGAAAATGAAAATAACTACCCAATTTTCCCTGTTTTCCTTCAATTCCAGAAAATCAGATAAAAGAAATTCACTTCCTGGCTGCGGAAATTTTTTAAATTTATGAGATGAGAGTGATGCTTAAACACCGAGGGTGCTGATGATGATCTTGAAAGATCCGACATAGATTTGCAGCGATGATGTAGTAGATATTACAGAAAAATAGAGTAGTTAATTAGAAGAACATGGTCGGGAACTGAACGGATTTCTGTAGATGTATGTTTTGCAGTTATTTCTGTATTTGCTGTTTAGGGGCCTGTTGGCGTTGCATTTATTTCTGCCAAGCTTATATGCATGCATAAAGCCTTAAACCTTCTGCCAAGCTTATGTGCATGCCTAAAGCCTTAAACCTTGCTGGAGTCGGGCTATTGCATATTCCTGCCGCCGTCGCTGCCATATCGACATGAGTTCCGGTAAAATGCATCGTACTAATTTTTTTTTTTTTTTTTTTTTTTTTGGATTCTGTACTGATTAGTAACGTGCTAACTGAAACATCAAATATAGTAGAAACTCTTTAAATTAATACTCGTTAAATTAATTATCTCTTTAAAATAATAAATTTTTATGATCCCAACTAGGTTTGCACAAGCTAAAATTTAACTCGCTAAATTGATAATCTCTCTAAATTAATAAATTTCTCTGGTCCCAAGGCTATTAATTTAAAGAGTTTCTACTGTAATACCAATTAGTGATTCATTTCTATGTGACCATGTGGTCCTCGTAGCCTGGGATACACTTGAATGTTCGGATACATCTTAGAATGTATGATCTGATATATTCCGATACTCTTTTAGGCATAAATCTTAGGTATGTGAATCCTAAGATTCATTGCTAATTTCGATGCTATGGTCCTGTATATTTAAGTTGAGAACTAGGAAATTTCTGAACTCCTTATCGATCCGCTAGAATTCAGATTCTTATTGAAGGCAGCAATTTTTTACAAATTTCTATACTATTCTCTGGTCTAGCGTGTCTAATGTAAATAAAAAACATCAGCATCTCTGAACTCTATATGAATCAGTATATGCATTGGTTTCAAGTGGAATGACACCATCTGCAACTAGGATTCAAACCTTCAAAGCATCAGATTCATAGGATTGATATGAGAAATAACTTGGATGGTACCAAAAACCAATGCCCAAGTGTCAATCAAGTTCTATCCAACAATTAAGGTCGGATTTATCAACTGATTGAAGTACGCACAACCTGTGATATTTCAAATATAATGTGGAAAAGAAATAACACAGACACCATAAATTTTGTTAACGAGGAAACCGTAAATGCAGAAAAACCACGGGACCTAGTCCAGTTTTGAACACCACACTGTATTAAGCCGCTACAGACACTAACCTACTACAATTTAAACTCGGACTGAAATGTAGTTGAGCCTTAACCAAGTCTCACACTGATTAAGGTGCAGTCGCGTTCCTTACGCCTGTAGAACCACGTCGGATTCTGCGTACTTAATTCTCTTAGGTGATCTCACCCACAACTAAGAGTTGCTATAACCCAAAGTCGAAGACTTATAAACAAATCTGTCTCCCATAAATATGTTTATTCTTTATTAGGTTTTTGTTCCTTCTTTTTATTCAAAGATCAAGGTGAACAGGAACCAATTGATAATCCGGTCTTATACTCCTGAAGAGCATCCTAGAAATACCAATCACCTCACAATAACCTAACTGATTAACAAAATAAGTTATTGCGGAATCACAAGAGTCTGAGACGAAAAACTATTGTGATTACTTTTTATATCTTACATATTGGAGATAAATCTCGATTAAATCTTAGAGAAGATAAAACTCAATACGATAGAACAAGTAAGATCAGAATACGCAACTACAGATAAAATAGTTGGATATGGCTTCACGAATCCCAAATGAAGTCTTCAAGTCGTTAACCTAATAATGGTTTTAGAAAAACCTGGGTTAAAGGAGAATCAACTCTAGTTTGCAACCAGGACACTTCGGAAAGTGTCGGGATTAGGTTTTCCAGTTTCAAATCAGGGTTGTTTACAATCAAGGCTAAGATAGCTTAGTAACAAAGCATTCAATATTCACCGTTAGATGAAATCCTGATTTAGGATTCAAGCTAAGTCTGCTTAGAAATTAAGCAATCAATCTCCATCGTTAGATGGTCTTAGCTTGTTACACACAAATGAAATATACTTATATTTAGATATGGGTACCATACCTAAACGTGTATATTGGGTTGGCTCAATAAAAATTAACCGAAGTTAGCCATATG
This sequence comes from Papaver armeniacum, assembly GCA_023531295.1. Classification (NCBI taxonomy): domain Eukaryota; kingdom Viridiplantae; phylum Streptophyta; class Magnoliopsida; order Ranunculales; family Papaveraceae; genus Papaver; species Papaver armeniacum. The sequence goes on from JAJJWW010004488.1 coordinate 580,804, forward strand.
AACACTTTTGTCTTAACCACATTCATCTAACACTTCTAGATCAAATATGATGATCAATCAATCATGAAAGATAATCAAATGAATCTAATTATGTTTCATATAGAGTTTGTTCAATTGTTCACTATCTCATAGAAATATATATAAACAAATTGAAACAAAATCGTATTAATTTGTAATCGTACAAAGTACTTATACAAGAATCAATTCATGAATATTAAGCCACGGTTTATAGAGTTAATTTGCATTCCTTAAATCATAAGTGTTTTAGTTCATGAGTATGAGAATCATACATAACCGATTTTAGAACTTAACCACTGTGTTCGCAAACTTGGTACGCGAACAGCAGCTCCGGACCTTGGCCAAGTCAAGCCGTTCGCAAACTCGGTTCGAAAACTGTGATGGACCGGAAAATTATGCCTTTGACACGTTGCCCCGCAGGCCGTAATATCCCCGATGCGCCATGATGATGCTACGATCCAAGCCTTAAAGCTAGACAAATACACGTCCATTCGCCTTTGCAGGCATGCTCGAGGAGCATGATGCAACTAACTTAGCTTCCACACCGTTCCAAACTTACCCTTGTCCGCAAAGGGTTTAGTAAGAAAATAAAAACTTTCTTAAAACGGCAAAAACAACATTTTGAGGCCCAAAAAGATGGAATTTGGCTAAATTCTGGTGACCATGTGGATCTATATCTCAACATGTCTTGATCTTTGGGTCGTTTCCCATCAAAATGGACTCCTCTTGAGCTGAATTATGACAATCTGGTTTTTAGCCTATGTCGAACGCCTTGATTGGAAGTATGAGCATCCAGCGAATGGAATGCAACTTGCCTCATCAAGTTTGGCCACAATCATCTCATGTGTCGAACTACCGAACCAGATGATATGAGAGGCCAATGTGCCGCAATCATCTCCCAAATAGATGATACGAGTGACAAAGTCTTTGGACCGGCAATGCTACAACTCATTGCGGCTGCTACGCACTCTTCCCTACTCTAAAGGGATCAAGCACAGACCGTAGTTTATCCGTAAGGGACATAAACTTAAGCCAACTCGTTTGCATGGCCATGGCCAAGGAATAATTGTAATGGCCTAATTCAGTATAGGTACATTCCGTCAAAATGCATGCAAGTGATGCATGTTTGGTCCACAATATGGCATAACGATGCCTAAGCATAAAATCCCCTCTTCGCGAGGCTACGCAACTATAAATGATCCTTAGGCAACATTTATACTCTTCCGGATAATCTATGAAGCTTACTTGGTGCATAGTCCGCATATGCATCTTCAACCAACTACCCCTCATTATATATGTTTAAAAGACATTTTTACAACTTTGATTGGGGGACCAAAAATCATTCATCAACTCCCCAGGCCGTGATGGATGCACCTTACTACCCTGGCCAACAAAGATGTACGACCATGATGGTGGTACATTCAATTCTGGCTCACTAGTCAGTTCTAATGTCCAGGACATGACGGTGAACATTTCTGAGCGGGTCTCGTGAAGGGCCGTGATGGCTGTACTTCCGTGTTTGGCCCATAGGCCACTCCAATGTCCAGCCATGATGGCTGTACAATTCTAAGGCTATCTCAGTTGGTGCATGGTCCGTATATGCACCTTCAACCACGTACCCCTCCATATATATGTCTTAATGGGATTTCTACAAGTATGGAAAGGGGAGCATATTGACATTCTTGCTTCACTATTCATGGCCGTTGCCATGAATTTCTGAATGACCGACCAAGATGGATGCTCACTGTCATCGCCAAACCGATGTGCAGCCATGTTGGTTGTCCATCGCCAACCCGACTTCCAGCCATGTTGGCTGTCCACCGCCAACCCGATGTCCAGCCATGTTGGTTGTCCACCGCAAACCCGATGTCCAGCCATGTTCGATGTCCATCGCCAACCGGATGTGCAGCCATGTTGGCTGAACATTGTCAACGCATTGGCCAAGGGCCAATGTTCTTTGTTCTACGCAATGAAGTTTTGGATGAAGCTTCATCACAAGAAAATGGCGCATCTTTTAGCATGCATCATGCTAAAAACACAGGGTGTTACATTATCACACCCTTCAAATAATTTTGTCCTCGAAATTCAAAATCAAAGATATTGTGGACAATCTCTTCGGTTTGGATTTCCTGAGCAAAAGTCCCATACCAGATGCTCGGAAATCACGGGTTTCTTCAAGTTTTCGTGAACAACAATTTAGACCTTCTGAGCAACCATCCCATACCGCCTGTCCAAGAATCCAAAAGTTCCCACAACAATTCCAAGAATCACAATTGGCCAGTGCCAAGAGGATATCTCGACCAGGTATCCCAAATGTGCATCCCATACTACACACTCAGGAGTCCCTAAAGTTCACAAAGTTGAATATGTTAACAACATGTACTACTGTGTGGAACAGGATCCAGTTGCCCACCGTCCCAGACGGTCATCCAGGTTGCCACTCGTAAGTGGGATGCTAGCCGGGCCTGACAACGCACACCATTGGCCAATTTCCAATGTGTGGGGTGATCAGTCCCATTGTCTACTCACCGTCCCAAACGGTCTTAGGATATCCACTCGTAAGTGGGGTTCCACTTAGGCCAGGCAAACTCACATTAGTTGAACAAGCTCAAATCGATTCGCAAAGTAACTGACATAGCAGTTACAAACTCTTTCCCGCGCAGAAGTGGCCTACTATCCAACTTAAAGTTTTCCATTAAGGAAAATACACGCTGACAAGCATTTCCGCACAGTCCCTAGGGTTATCTCGGAACTTGCTCGATACCAACCGTGATGACACCGAAAAATTATGCCTTTGGCGCGTTGCTCCGCAGCCGTAATCTCCCAATACGCCATGATGATGCTACGATCCGAGCCTTAAAGCTAGGAAAATGCACGTCCATTCGCCTTTACAGGCATGCTCGAGGAGTATGATGCAATTAACTTAGCTTCCACACGTTCCAAACTTACCCTTGTCCGCAAAGGGTTTATTAAAAAAACAAAAACTTTCTTAAAACGGAAAAAATAACCTTTTGAGGCCCAAAACGATGGAATTTGGCTAAATTCTGGTGACCATGTGGATCTATATCTCAACATGTCTTGATCTTTGGGCCCTTTCCCATCAAAATGGACTCCTCTTGAGCTAAATTATGATACTCTAGTTTTTAGCCTATGTCGAACGCCTTGATTGGAAGTATGAGCATCCAGTGAATGAAATGCAACTTGCCTCATCAAGTTGGCCACAATCATCTCATGTGTCGAACTACCAAACCAGATGATATGAGAGGCCAATGTGCCGCAATCATCTCCCAAATAGATGATATGAGTGACAAAGTGCTGGACCGGCAATGCTACAACTCATTGCGGCTGCCTATATCCCCTTCCCTACTCTAAAGGGATCAAGCACAGACCGTAGTTTATCTGTAAGGGATATAAACTTAAGCCAACTCGTTTGCATGGCCATGGCCAAGGAATAATGGTAATGGCCTAGTCTGTATAGGCTGTTCCGTCAAAATGCATGCAAGTGATGCATGTTTGGTCCGCAATATGGCATAACGATGCCTAAGCATAAAATCCCCTCTTCGCGAGGCTACGCAACTATAAATGAGCCTTAGGCAACATTTATACTCTTCCGGATAAGCTATGAAGCTTACTTGGTGCATAGTCCGCATATGCATCTTCAACCAACTACCCCTCCTTATATATGTTTAAAAGACATTTTTACAACTTTGATTGGGGGACCAAAAATCATTCATCAACTCCCCAGGCCGTGATGGATGCACCTTACTACCCTGGCCAACAAAGATGTACGACCATGATGGTGGTACATTCAATTCTGGCTCACTAGTCAGTTCTAATGTCTAGGACATGACGGCTGAACATTTCCTGAGCCAGGTCTCGTGAAGGGCCGTGATGGATGTACTTCCGTCTTTGGCCCATAGGCCACTCCAATGTCCAGCCATGATGGTTGTACAATTCTAAGGCTATCTCACTTGGTGCATGGTCCGTATATGCACCTTCAACCACGTACCCCTCCATATATATGTCTTAATGGAATTTCTACAAGTATGGAAAGGGGAGCATATTGACATTCTTGCTTCACTATTCATGGACGTTGCCATGAATTTCTGAATGACCGACCAAGATGGATACTCACTGTCACTCCCAACCCGATGTGCAGCCATGTTGGTTGTCCACGCCAACCCGACTTCCAGCCATGTTGGCTGTCCACACTGCTAGGCGACCCGATGTCCAGCCATGTTGGTTTTCCTTTGCAAACCCGATGTCCAGCCATGTTCGATGTCCATGCCAACCAGATGTGTAGCCATGTTGGCTGAACATTGTCAACGCATTGGCCAAGGGCCAATGTTCTTTGTTCTACGCAACAAAGTATTGGATGAAGCTTCATCACAAGAAAATGGCGAATCTTTTAGCATGCATCATGCTAAAAAACACGGGGTGTTACATTATCACACCCTTCAAATAATTTTGTCCTCGAAATTCAAAATCAAAGATATTGTGGACAATCTCTTGGTTTGGATTTCGAGCAAAAGTCCCATACGAGATGCGGAAATCACGGGTTTCTTCAAGTTTTCGTGAACAACAATTTAGACCTTCCGAGCAACCATCCCATACCGCTTTGTCCAAGAATCCAAAAGTTCCCACAACAATTCCAAGAATCACAATTGGTCGATTGCCAAGAGGATATCTCGACCAGGTATCCCAAATGTGCATCCCATACTACACACTCAGGATTCCCTAAAGTTCACAAAGTTGAATATGTTAACAACATGTACTACTGTGTGGAACAGGATCCAGTTGCCCACCGTCCCAGACGGTCATCCAGTTGCCACTCGTAAGTGGGATGCTAGCCGGGCCTGACAACGCACACCATTGGCCAATTTCCAATGTGTGGGGTGATCGATCCCATTGTCTACTCACCGTCCCAAACGGTCTTAGGATATCCACTCGTAAGTGGGGTTCCACTTAGGCCAGGCAAACTCACATTAGTTGAACAAGCTCAACTCGATTCGCAAAGTAACTGACATAGCAGTTACAAACTCTTTCCCGCGCAGAAGTGGCCTACTATCCAACTTAAAGTTTTCCATTAAGGAAAATACACGCTGACAAGCATTTCCGCATGAGCCCCTAGGGTTATCTCGGGACTTGATCCGATACCAACCGTGGATCGACCGAAAAATTATGCCTTTGGCGCGTTGCTCCGCAGCCGTAATCTCCCAATACGCCATGATGCTGCTACGATCCGAGCCTTAAAGCTAGGAAAATGCACGTCCATTCGCCTTTGGAGGCATGCTCGAGGAGTATGATGCAATTAACTTAGCTTCCACACCGTTCCAAACTTACCCTTGTCCGCAAAGGGTTTATTAAAAATACAAAAACTTTCTTAAAAACGGAAAAAAAATAACCTTTTGAGGCCCAAAACGATGGAATTTGGCTAAATTCTGGTGACCATGTGGATCTATATCTCAACATGTCTTGATCTTTGGGCCCTTTCCCATCAAAATGGACTCCTCTTGAATGAATTATGACAGTCTGGTTTTTAGCCTATGTCGAACGCCTTGATTGGAAGTATGAGCATCCAGCGAATGGAATGCAACTTGCCTCATCAAGTTTGGCCACAATCATCTCATGTGTCGAACTACCGAACCAGATGATATGAGAGGCAAATGTGCCGCAATCATCTCCCAAATAGATGATATGAGTGACAAAGTCTTTGGACCGGCAATGCTACAACTCATTGCGGCTGCCTGCGTACCCTTCCCTACTCTAAAGGGATCAAGCAATGCACCGTAGTTTATCCGTAAGCGACATAAACTTAAGCCAACTCGTTTGCATGGCCATGGCCAAGGAATAATGGTAATGGCCTAGTCTGTATAGGCTGTTCCGTCAAAATGCATGCAAGTGATGCATGTTTGGTCCGCAATATGGCATAACGATGCCTAAGCATAAAATCCCCTCTTCGCGAGGCTACGCAACTATAAATGAGCCTTAGGCAACATTTATACTCTTCCGGATAAGCTATGAAGCTTACTTGGTGCATAGTCCGCATATGCATCTTCAACCAACTACCCCTCCTTATATATGTTTAAAAGACATTTTTACAACTTTGATTGGGGGACCAAAAATCATTCATCAACTCCCTGTGCCGTGATGGATGCACCTTACTACTGGCCAACAAAGATGTACGACCATGATGGTGGTACATTCAATTCTCGCTCACTAGTCGGTTCTAATGTCCAGGACATGACGGTGAACATTTCCCGAGCCAGTCTCGTGAAGGGCCGTGATGGCTGTACTTCCGTCTTTGGCCCATAGGCCACTCCAATGTCAGACCATGATGGTTGTACAATTCTAAGGCTATCTCACTTGGTGCATGGTCCGTATATGCACCTTCAACCACGTACCCCTCCATATATATGTCTTAATGGAATTTCTACAAGTATGGAAAGGGGAGCATATTGACATTCTTGCTTCACTATTCATGGCCGTTGCCATGAATTTCTGAATGACCGACCAAGATGGATGCTCACTGTCACTGCCAACCCGATGTGCAGCCATGTTGGTTGTCCGCTGCCAACCCGACTTCCAGCCATGTTGGCTGTCCACTGCCAACCCGATGTCCAGCCATGTTGGTTGTCCACTGCAAACCCGATGTCCAGCCATGTTCGATGTCCACTGCCAACCAGATGTGCAGCCATGTTGGCTGAACATTGTCAACGCATTGGCCAAGGGCCAATGTTCTTTGTTCTACGCAACAGAAGTTTTGGATGAAGATTCATCACAAGAAAATGGCGCATCTTTTAGCATGCATCATGCTAAAAACACAGGGTGTTACATTATCATACCCTTCAAATAATTTTGTCCTCGAAATTCAAAATCAAAGATATTGTGGACAATCTCTTCGGTTTGGATTTCTTGAGCAAATGTCCCATACCAGATGCTCGGAAATCACGGGTTTCTTCAAGTTTTCGTGAACAACAATTTAGACCTTCTGAGCAACCATCCCATACCGCCTGTCCAAGAATCCAAAAGTTCCCACAACAATTCCAAGAATCACAATTGGCCAGTGCCAAGAGGATATCTCGACCAGGTATCCCAAATGTGCATCCCATACTACACACTCAGGAGTCCCTAAAGTTCACAAAGTTGAATATGTTAACAACATGTACTACTGTGTGGAACAGGATCCAGTTTCCCACCGTCCCAGACGGTCATCCTGGTTGCCACTCGTAAGTGGGATGCTAGCCGGGCCTGACAACGCACACCATTGGCCAATTTCCAATGTGTGGGGTGATCAGTCCCATTGTCTACTCACCGTCCCAAACGGTCTTAGGATATCCACTCGTAAGTGGGGTTCCACTTAGGCCAGAGCAAACTCACATTAGTTGAACAAGCTCAACTCGATTCGCAAAGTAATGACATAGCAGTTACAAACTCTTTCCCAGCAGAAGTGGCCAACTATCCAACTTAAAGTTTTCCATTAAGGAAAATACCAACTCACGACAAGCATTTCGCACAGATCCCTAGGGTTATCTCGGAACTTGCTCGATACCAACTGTGATGATCGAAAAATTATGCCTTTGGCGCGTTGCTCTCCATGGCCGTAATCTCCCAATACGCCATGATGATGCTACGATCCGAGCCTTAAAGCTAGGAAAATGCACGTCCATTCGCCTTTACGGGCATGCTCGAGGAGTATGATGCAATTAACTTAGCTTCCACACCGTTCCAAACTTACCCTTGTCCGCAAAGGGTTTATTAAAAAAACAAAAACTTTCTTAAAACGGAAAAAATAACCTTTTGAGGCCCAAAACGATGGAATTTGGCTAAATTCGGTGACCATGTGGATCTATATCTCAACATGTCTTGATCTTTGGGCCCTTTCCCATCAAAATGGACTCCTCTTGAGTGAATTATGACAGTCTGGTTTTTAGCCTATGTCGAACGCCTTGATTGGAAGTATGAGCATCCAGCGAATGGAATGCAACTTGCCTCATCAAGTTTGGCCACAATCATCTCATGTGTCGAACTACCGAACCCGGATGATATGAGAGGCCAATGTGCCGCAATCATCTCCCAAATAGATGATATGAGTGACAAAGTCTTTGGACCGGCAATGCTACAACTCATTGCGGCTGCGCCTACGTACCCTTCCCTACTCTAAAGGGATCAAGCATGACCATAGTAGTTTATCCTAATGAGACATAAACTTAAGCCAACTCGTTTGCATGGCCATGGCCAAGGAATAATGGTAATGGCCTAGTCTCAGTATAGGCTCATTCCGTCAAAATGCATGCAAGTGATGCATGTTTGGTCCGCAATATGGCATAACGATGCCTAAGCATAAAATCCCCTCTTCGCAGGCTACGCAACTATAAATGAGCCTTAGGCAACATTTATACTCTTAGGATAAGCTATGAAGCTTACTTGGTGCATAGTCCGCATATGCATGTTCAACCAACTACCCCTCCTTATATATGTTTAAAAGACATTTTTACAACTTTGATTGGGGGACCAAAATCATTCATCAACTCCCCAGGCCGTGATGGATGCACCTTACTACCCTGGCCAACAAAGATGTACGACCATGATGGTGGTACATTCAATTCTGGCTCACTAGTCAGTTCTAATGTCCGGACATGACGGCTGAACATTTCCTGAGCCAGGTCTCGTGAAGGGCCGTGATGGCTGTACTTCCGTCTTTGGCCCATAGGCCACTCCAATGTCCAGCCATGATGGTTGTACAATTCTAAGGCTATCTCACTTGGTGCATGGTCCGTATATGCACCTTCAACCACGTACCCCTCCATATATATGTCTTAATGGAATTTCTACAAGTATGGAAAGGGGAGCATATTGACATTCTTGCTTCACTATTCATGGCCGTTGCCATGAATTTCTCGAATGACCGACCAAGATGGATGCTCACTGTCACTGCAACCCCGATGTGCAGCCATGTTGGTTGTCTGCTGCCAACCCAATGTCCAGCCATGTTGGCTGTCCACTGCCAACCCGATGTCCAGCCATGTTGGTTGTCCATTGCAAACCCGATGTCCAGCCATGTTCGATGTCCACGCCAACCGGATGTGCAGCCATGTTGGCTGAACATTGTCAACGCATTGGCCAAGGGCCAATGTTCTTTGTTCTACGCAATGAAGTTTTGGATGAAGATTCATCACAATAAAATGGCGCATCTTTTAGCATGCATCATGCTAAAAACACAGGGTGTTACATTATCATACCCTTCAAATAATTTTGTCCTCGAAATTCAAAATCAAAGATATTGTGGACAATCTCTTGGTTTGGATTTCTTGAGCAAATGTCCCATACCGGATGCTCGGAAATCACGGGTTTCTTCAAGTTTTCGTGAACAACAATTTAGACCTTCGAGCAACCATCCCATACCGCTTTGTCCAAGAATCCAAAAGTTCCCACAACAATTCCAAGAATCACAATTGGCGGGTGCCAAGAGGATATCTCGACCGTGTATCCCAAATGTGCATCCCATACTACACACTCAGGAGTCCCTAAAGTTCACAAAGTTGAATATGTTAACAACATGTACTACTGTGTGGAACAGGATCCAGTTTCCCACCGTCCCAGACGGTCATCCTGGTTGCCACTCGTAAGTGGGATGCTAGCCGGGCCTGACAACGCACACCATTGGCCAATTTCCAATGTGTGGGGTGATCAGTCCCATTGTCTACTCACCGTCCCAAACGGTCTTCCGGATATCCACTCGTAAGTGGGGTTCCACTTAGGCCAGGCAAACTCACATTAGTTGAACAAGCTCAACTCGATTCGCAAAGTAACTCGACATAGCTTGATTACAAACTCTTTCCCAGCGTAGTGGCCTACTATCCAACTTAAAGTTTTCCATTAAGGAAAATACTCGCTGACAAACAATTCTCGCACAGTCCCTAGAATTATCTCGGAACTTGCTCTGATACCAAGCGTGATGCATCAGAAAAATTATGCCTTTGGCGCGTTGCTCCGCAGCCGTAATCTCCCAATACGCCATGATGATGCTACGATCCGAGCCTTAAAGCTAGGAAAATGCACGTCCATTCGCTTTTACGGGCATGCTCGAGGAGTATGATGCAATTAACTTAGCTTCCACACCGTTCCAAACTTACCCTTTCCGCAAAGGGTTTATTAAAAAAACAAAAACTTTCTTAAAACGGAAAAAATAACCTTTTGAGGCCCAAAACGATGGAATTTGGCTAAATTCTGGTGACCATGTGGATCTATATCTCAACATGTCTTGATCTTTGGGCCTTTTCCCATCAAAATGGACTCCTCTTGAGCTGAATTATGACAGTCTGGTTTTTAGCCTATGTCGAACGCCTTGATTGGAAGTATGAGCATCCAGCGAATGGAATGCAACTTGCCTCATCAAGTTTGGCCACAATCATCTCATGTGTCGAACTACCGAACCAGATGATATGAGAGGCCAATGTGCCGCAATCATCTCCCAAATAGATGATATGAGTGACAAAGTGCTGGACCGGCAATGCTGCAACTCATTGCGGCTGCCTACGCATCTACCCTTCCCTACTCTAAAGGGATCAAGCACAGATCGTAGTTTATCCGTAAGAGACATAAACTTAAGCCAACTCGTTTGCATGGCCATGGCCAAGGAATAATGGTAATGGCCTAGTCTCAGATAGGCTGTTCCGTCAAAATGCATGCAAGTGATGCATGTTTGGTCCGCAATATGGCATAACGATGCCTAAGCATAAAATCCCCTCTTCGCGAGGCTACGCAACTATAAATGAGCCTTAGGCAACATTTATACTCTTAGGATAAGCTATGAAGCTTACTTGGTGCATAGTCCGCATATGCATCTTCAACCAACTACCCCTCCTTATATATGTTTAAAAGACATTTTTACAACTTTGATTGGGGGACCAAAAATCATTCATCAACTCCCAGGCCGTGATGGATGCACCTTACTACCTGCGGCCAACAAAGATGTACGACCATGATGGTGGTACATTCAATTCTGGCTCACTAGTCAGTTCTAATGTCCAGGACATGACGGTGAACATTTCCGAGCCGAGGTCTCGTGAAGGGACGTGATGGTCTGTATTTCCGTCTTTGGCCCATAGGCCACTCCAATGTCCACCATGATGGGTACAATTCTAAGGCTATCTCACTTGGTGAATGGTCCGTATATGCACCTTCAACCACGTACCCCTCCATATATATGTCTTAATGGAATTTCTACAAGTATGGAAAGGGAGCATATTGACATTCTTGCTTCACTATTCATGGCCGTTGCCATGAATTTCTGAATGACCGACCAAGATGGATGCTCACTGTCACCGCCAACCCGATGTGCAGCCATGTTGGTTGTCCGCTGCCAACCCGACTTCCAGCCATGTTGGCTGTCCATTGCCAACCCGATGTCCAGCCATGTTGGTTGTCCACTGCAAACCCGATGTCCAGCCATGTTCGATGTCCACTGCCAACCAGATGTGCAGCCATGTTGGCTGAATATTGTCAACGCATTGGCCAAGGGCCAATGTTCTTTGTTCTACGCAATGAGAAGTTTTGGATGAAGCTTCATCACAAGAAAATGGCGCATCTTTTAGCATGCATCATGCTAAAAACACAGGTGTTACATTATCACACCCTTCAAATAATTTTGTCCTCGAAATTCAAAATCAAAGATATTGTGGACAATCTCTTGGTTTGGATTTCTGAGCAAAAGTCCCATACAGGATGCTCGGAAATCACGGGTTTCTTCAAGTTTTCGTGAACAACAATTTAGACCTTCCGATCAACCATCCCATACCTTTGTCCAAGAATCCAAAAGTTCCCACAACAATTCCAAGAATCACAATTGGCCAGTGCCAAGAGGATATCTCGACCGGTATCCCAAATGTGCATCCCATACTACACACTCAGGATTCCCTAAAGTTCACAAAGTTGAATATGTTAACAACATGTACTCACTGTGTGGAACAAGATTCAGATTGCCCACCGTCCCGCACGGCCATACAAAGTTGCCACTCGTAAGTGGTATGCTAGCCGGGCCTGACAACGCACACCATTGGCCAATTTCCAATGTGTGGGGTGATCAGTCCCATTGCCTACTCACCGTCCCAAACGGACTTCCGGATATCCACTCGTAAGTGGGGTTCCACTTAGGCCAGGCAAACTCACATTAGTTGAACAAGCTCAAATCGATTCGCAAAGTAACTGACATAGCAGTTACAAACTCTTTCCCAGTGTATGGCCTACTATCCAACTTAAAGTTTTCCATTAAGGAAAATACACGCTGACAAGCATTTCCGCACAGTCCCTAGGGTTATCTCGGAACTTGCTCTGATACCAACTGTGACAGACCGAAAAATTATGCCTTTGGCGCGTTGCTCCGCAGGCCGTAATCTCCCCAATACGCCATGATGATGCTACGATCCGAGCCTTAAAGCTAGGAAAATGCACGTCCATTCGCCTTTACAGGCATGCTCGAGGAGTATGATGCAATTAACTTAGCTTCCACACCGTTCCAAACTTACCCTTGTCCGCAAAGGGTTTATTAAAAAAACAAAAACTTTCTTAAAACGGAAAAAATAACCTTTTGAGGCCCAAAACGATGGAATTTGGCTAAATTCTGGTGACCATGTGGATCTATATCTCAACATGTCTTGATCTTTGGGCCCTTTCCCATCAAAATGGACTCCTCTTGAGCTGAATTATGACAGTCTGGTTTTTAGCCTATGTCGAACGCCTTGATTGGAAGTATGAGCATCCAGCGAATGGAATGCAACTTGCCTCATCAAGTTTGGCCACAATCATCTCATGTGTCGAACTACCGAACCAGATGATATGAGAGGCCAATGTGCCGCAATCATCTCCCAAATAGATGATATGAGTGACAAAGTGTTGGACCGGCAATGCTACAACTCATTGCGGCTGCCTACGTACCCTTCCCTACTCTAAAGGGATCAAGCACAGACCGTAGTTTATCTGTAAGAGACATAAACTTAAGCCAACTCGTTTGCATGGCCATGGCCAAGGAATAATGGTAATGGCCTAGTCTGTATAGGCTGTTCCGTCAAAATGCATGCAAGTGATGCATGTTTGGTCCGCAATATGGCATAACGATGCCTAAGCATAAAATCCCCTCTTCGCGAGGCTACGCAACTATAAATGAGCCTTAGGCAACATTTATACTCTTAGGATAAGCTATGAAGCTTACTTGGTGCATAGTCCGCATATGCATCTTCAACCAACTACCCTCCTTATATATGTTTAAAAGACATTTTTACAACTTTGATTGGGGGACCAAAATCATTCATCAACTCCCCCAAAGCCGTGATGGATGCACCTTACTACCCCCAGCCAACAAAGATGTACGACCATGATGGTGGTACATTCACCTCGGCTCACTAGTCGGTTCTAATGTCCGGACATGACGGCTGAACATTTCTCGAGCCGAGTCTCGTGAAGGGCCGTGATGGCTGTACTTAAAGTCTTTGGCCCATAGGCCACTCAATGTCCAGCCATGATGGCTGTACAATTCTAAGGCTATCTCACTTGGTGCATGGTCCGTATATGCACCTTCAACCACGTACCCCTCCATATATATGTCTTAATGGAATTTCTACAAGTATGGAAAGGGGAGCATATTGACATTCTTGCTTCACTATTCATGGCCGTTGCCATGAATTTCGAATGACCGACCAAGATGGATGCTCCTTTGTCACTGCCAACCCGATGTGCAGCCATGTTGGTTGTCCGCTGCCAACCCAATCTCCGGCCATGTTGGCTGTCCACTGCCAACCCGATGTCCAGCCATGTTGGTTGTCCACTGCCAACCCGATGTCCAGCCATGTTCGATGTCCATCGCCAACTGGGGATGTGCAGCCATGTTGGTGAACATTGTCAACGCATTGGCCAAGGGCCAATGTTCTTTGTTCTACGCAATGAAGTTTTGGATGAAGCTTCATCACAAGAAAATGGCGCATCTTTTAGCATGCATCATGCTAAAAACACAGGGTGTTACATTATCACACCCTTCAAATAATTTTGTCCTCGAAATTCAAAATCAAAGATATTGTGGACAATCTCTTCGGTTTGGATTTCCTGAGCAAAAGTCCCATACCAGATGCTCGGAAATCACGGGTTTCTTCAAGTTTTCGTGAACAACAATTTAGACCTTCTGAGCAACCATCCCATACCGCCTGTCCAAGAATCCAAAAGTTCCCACAACAATTCCAAGAATCACAATTGGCCAGTGCCAAGAGGATATCTCGACCAGGTATCCCAAATGTGCATCCCATACTACACACTCAGGAGTCCCTAAAGTTCACAAAGTTGAATATGTTAAAAACATGTACTACTGTGTGGAACAGGATCCAGTTGCCCACCGTCCCAGACGGTCATCCAGGTTGCCACTCGTAAGTGGGATGCTAGCCGGGCCTGACAACGCACACCATTGGCCAGTTTCCAATGTGTGGGGTGCTCGATCCCATTGTCTACTCACCGTCCCAAACGGTCTTAGGATATCCACTCGTAAGTGGGGTTCCACTTAGGCCAGGCAAACTCACATTAGTTGAACAAGCTCAACTCGATTCGCAAAGTAACTGACATAGCATTTACAAACTCTTTCCGTGCGAAGTGGCCTACTATCCAACTTAAAGTTTTCCATTAAGGAAAATACTCACGACAAGCATTTCCGCACAGTCCCTAGGGTTATCTCGGAACTTGCTCGATACCAACTATGTGGGCAGAAAAATTATGCCTTTGGCGCGTTGCTCGCAGCCGTAATCTCCCAATACGCCATGATGATGCTACGATCCGAGCCTTAAAGCTAGGAAAATGCACGTCCATTCGCCTTTACAGGCATGCTCGAGAGTATGATGCAATTAACTTAGCTTCCACACCGTTCCAAACTTACCCTTGTCCGCAAAGGGTTTATTAAAAAAACAAAAACTTTCTTAAAACGGAAAAAAATAACCTTTTGAGGCCCAAAACGATGGAATTTGGCTAAATTCTGGTGACCATGTGGATCTATATCTCAACATGTCTTGATCTTTGGGCCCTTTCCCATCAAAATGGACTCCTCTTGAGCTAAATTATGATACTCTGGTTTTTAGCCTATGTCGAACGCCTTGATTGGAAGTATGAGCATCCAGTGAATGAAATGCAACTTGCCTCATCAAGTTTTGCCACAATCATCTCATGTTTTGAACTACCGAATTAGATGATATGAGAGGCCAATGTGCCGCAATCATCTCCCAAATAGATGATATTAGCGAAAAAGTGCTGGACCGGCAATGTTGCAACTCATTGTGGCTGCCTATGTACCCTTCCTTACTCTAAAGGGATCAAGCACAGACCTTAGTTCATTTGTAAGGGACGGAAACTTAAGCCAACTCGTTTGCATTGTCGTGGCCAAGCAATAATGGTAACGGCCTACTCCATATAATTTTGTTCAGTCAAAATGCATGCAAGTGATGCATGTTTGGTCATGCAATATGGCATAACGATGCCTAAGCATCAAATTCCCTCTTCGCGAGGCTACTGTGACTATAAATGAGCCTTAGGCATCATTTATACTCTTCCGGCTAAGTTATGAAGCTTACTTGGTGCATAGTCCGCATATGCATCTTCAACCAACTACCCCTCCTTATATATGTTTAAAAGACATTTTTACAACTTTGATTGGGGGACCAAAAATCATTCATCAACTCCCCAGGCCGTGATGGATGCACCTTACTACCCTGGCCAACAAAGATGTACGACCATGATGGTGGTACATTCAATTCTGGCTCACTAGTCAGTTCTAATGTCCGGACATGACGGCTGAACATTTCCTGAGCCAGGTCTCGTGAAGGGCCGTGATGGCTGTACTTCCGTCTTTGGCCCATAGGCCACTCCAATGTCCAGCCATGATGGCTGTACAATTCTAAGGCTATCTCACTTGGTGCATGGTCCGTATATGCACCTTCAACCACGTACCCCTCCATATATATGTCTTAATGGAATTTCTACAAGTATGGAAAGGGGAGCATATTGACATTCTTGCTTCACTATTCATGGCCGTTGCCATGAATTTCTGAATGACCGACCAAGATGGATGCTCACTGTCACTGCCAACCCGATGTGCAACCATGTTGGTTGTCCGCTGCCAACCCGACTTCCAGCCATGTTGGCTGCCCACTGCCAACCCGATGTCCAGCCATGTTGGTTGTCCACTGCAAACCCGATGTCCAGCCATGTTCGATGTCCACTGCCAACCAGATGTGCAGCCATGTTAGCTGAACATTGTCAACGCATTGGCCAAGGGCCAATGTTCTTTGTTCTACGCAACAGAAGTTTTGGATGAAGCTTCATCACAAGAAAATGGCGCATCTTTTAGCATGCATCATGCTAAAAACACAGGTGTTACATTATCACACCCTTCAAATAATTTTGTCCTCGAAATTCAAAATCAAAGATATTGTGGACAATCTCTTCGGTTTGGATTTCTGAGCAAAAGTCCCATACCAGATGCTTTCGGAAATCACGGGTTTCTTCAAGTTTTCGTGAACAACAATTTAGACCTTCCGAGCAACCATCCCATACCGCTTTGTCCAAGAATCCAAAAGTTCCCACAACAATTCCAAGAATCACAATTGGCCGAGTGCCAAGAGGATATCTCGACCGTGTATCCCAAATGTGCATCCCATACTACACACTCAGGGAGTCCCTAAAGTTCACAAAGTTGAATATGTTAAAAACATGTACTACGTGTGGAACAGATCCAGCTTGCCCACCGTCCCGCAGACGGTCATCCAGGTGCCACTGTAAGTGGGATGCTGGCCGGGCTCGACAACGCACACCATTGGCCAATTTCCAATGTGTGGGGTGCTCATCCCCATTGTCTACTCACCGTCCCAAACGGTCTTGGGATATCCACTCGTAAGTGGGGTTCCACTTAGGCCAGGCAAACTCACATTAGTTGAACAAGCTCAACTCGATTCGCAAAGTAACTGACATAGCAGTTACAAACTCTTTCCCGTGCAGAAGTGGCCTACTATCCAACTTAAAGTTTTCCATTAAGGAAAATACACGCTGACAAGCATTTCCGCACAGTCCCTAGGGTTATCTCGGAACTTGCTCTGATACCAACCGTGATGCATCGAAAAATTATGCCTTTGGCGCGTTGCTCGCAGGCCGTAATCTCCCCAATACGCCATGATGATGCTACGATCCGAGCCTTAAAGCTAGGAAAATGCACGTCCATTCGCCTTTACAGGCATGCTCGAGGAGTATGATGCAATTAACTTAGCTTCCACACCGTTCCAAACTTACCCTTGTCCGCAAAGGGTTTATTAAAAAAACAAAAACTTTCTTAAAACGGAAAAAATAACCTTTTGAGGCCCAAAACGATGGAATTTGGCTAAATTCTGGTGACCATGTGGATCTATATCTCAACATGTCTTGATCTTTGGGCCCTTTCCCATCAAAATGGACTCCTCTTGAGCTAAATTATGATACTCTGGTTTTTAGCCTATGTCGAACGCCTTGATTGGAAGTATGAGCATCCAGTGAATGAAATGCAACTTGCCTCATCAAGTTTTGCCACAATCATCTCATGTTTTGAACTACCGAATTAGATGATATGAGAGGCCAATGTCGCAATCATCTCCCAAATAGATGATATTAGCGAAAAAGTCTTTGGACCGGCAATGTTGCAACTCATTGTGGCTGCCTATGTACCCTTCCTTACTCTAAAGGGATCAAGCACAGACCTTAGTTCATTTGTAAGGGACGGAAACTTAAGCCAACTCGTTTGCATTGTCGTGGCCAAGCAATAATGGTAACGGCCTACTCCATATAGGCTGTTCCGTCAAAATGCATGCAAGTGATGCATGTTTGGTCCGCAATATGGCATAACGATGCCTAAGCATCAAATTCCCTCTTCGCGAGGCTACGCAGCTATAAATGAGCCTTAGGCATCATTTATACTCTTCCGGCTAAGTTATGAAGCTTACTTGGTGCATAGTCCGCATATGCATCTTCAACCAACTACCCCTCCTTATATATGTTTAAAAGACATTTTTACAACTTTGATTGGGGGACCAAAATCATTCATCAACTCCCAGGCCGTGATGGATGCACCTTACTACCCTGGCCAACAAAGATGTACGACCATGATGGTGGTACATTCACACTCGGATCACTAGTCGGTTCTAATGTCCGGACATGACGGCTGAACATTTCACGAGCCGGGTCTCGTGAAGGGCCGTGATGGCTGTACTTCCGTCTTTGGCCCATAGGCCACTCCAATGTCCAGCCATGATGGCTGTACAATTCTAAGGCTATCTCACTTGGTGCATGGTCCGTATATGCACCTTCAACCACGTACCCCTCCATATATATGTCTTAATGGAATTTCTACAAGTATGGAAAGGGGAGCATATTGACATTCTTGCTTCACTATTCATGGTCGTTGCCATGACTTTTCGAATGACCGGCCAAGATGGTTGCTCACTGTCCGCTGCCAACCCGATGTGCAACCATGTTGGCTGTCCGCTGCCAACCGATGTGCAGCCATGTTGGCTGTCCGCTGCCAACCTGATGTGCAGCCATGTTGGTTGTCCACTGCAAACCCGATGTCCAGCCATGTTCGATGTCCACTGCCAACCGGATGTGCAGCCATGTTGGCTGAACATTGTCAACGCATTGGCCAAGGGCCAATGTTCTTTGTTCTACGCAATGAAGTTTTGGATGAAGCTTCATCACAAGAAAATGGCGCATATTTTAGCATGCATCATGCTAAAAACACAGGTGTTACATTATCACACCCTTCAAATAATTTTGTCCTCGAAATTCAAAATCAAAGATATTGTGGACAATCTCTTGGTTTGGATTTCTGAGCAAAAGTCCCATACCGGATGCTCGGAAATCACGAGTTTCTTCAAGTTTTCGTGAACAACAATTTAGACCTTCCGATCAACCATCCCATACCGCCCTTTGTCCAAGAATCCAAAAGTTCCCACAACAATTCCAAGAATCACAATTGGCGGTGCCAAGAGGATATCTCGACCAGGTATCCCAAATGTGCATCCCATACTACACACTCAGGATTCCCTAAAGTTCACAAAGTTGAATATGTTAACAACATGTACTACTGTGTGGAACAGTATCCAGTTGCCCACCGTCCCAGACGGTCATACA